>CP106730.1:23882236-24482236 GCA_025506655.1 Gossypium rotundifolium | reverse complement strand
TAGCCCGACATAGCTCATGATACAGCGTTGTCAATACTCTCGACCACCAACTGTAATCCTAGGTGGCATGTAAATCTAACAACAAGGACAAGTACATAATGTGTATTCTATTATTGTTCGAGTCCGGCATCAGTACCCCTTATAAGCCGCATAATAAATGCTCAAGCAATGCACATAAGCTATGATTCCGTGGCACTTCTCGATACGTTTTCAAAATTTTCTTTTAACCAAGAAAATTTCAAAGTGGTTAATCTATTCTCCCCATCACCCGACGAGCGACCAAGCATATTGTAGCATAAGGTTGCAGGTTCCACCACTTCACTACAACCAGTGACCGCATAATCGTCATCGATAGCTCGAAATATAGTGCGACGTCCTTCAGTGTGATGGTGCACTCCCTACACGACAAATGGAATATGTGGGTCTCCGGCGCCACCGCTCAACCAAGGTTGATATTATGTTAGGCTGCAACTCAAACATCTAGACTAAAGTCACTGATCCAAATCCAGCGAATTCCAAGTATGACATTATACGATCATCTGGACAGTAGCTCGACCCGTGGCTACGCGCCCTCAAAATGCGATACTTATCCTATCATTTTAAAAAAATATTGATCAACTAAAAAAATCCTGCAAATTTAGCATTTCAACTTCTCATCAGCATTTTAACTTTTCGGTAAAACATACTTAATTTTTTTACCGTCGCATTGATCATTAGTGTCATGTGATCGCCTAATTTGATAAGTGAACTCATCCTGATTTCTGCCACATTTATTAATTATAATATTGTTAAACATTATTTTAAAATAATAAAAAATAATTTAACATACCAATTATATTAATAAAATCAAATAACCATACATTAAATAATATAATCATTTTTAAGTATTAAAATGTATACTTTTATAAAAAATAAATACCATATTAAAAAAATATGTGAAACTCAAATATCAAATAAAGTGTTACGCCAAAATAATAATAAAAATAGGGTAAAATACCCAAATATACCAAAAAAAAAGAAAATTTACAGAAAATGGCTGGTTTCTTGAAAATTTACGGAAAATAGCCATTTTCCCACAAAACGCGTCCATGTCGGTAGCGTTTGTGGGAAAAACTGAAAACGCGCCTTAGGGACGCGCTTTAGCCCTGCAGAACGGTCAAAATTTTTAAATATATTAAAACTAAATTACAAAAAAATAAAAAAAAAAACTTCTTATTTATTAAATATATTAAAACTAAATTAAAAATAAAAATAAAATAAAACTTCTTATTTATTACATATATTAAAACTAAATTACAAAAAATAAAAAAAAAAATTCTTATTTATTAAATATATTAAAACTAAATTACAAAAAATAAAAATAAAAAACTTCTTATTTTAATAAATATATTAAAACTAAATTGCAAAAATAAAAATAAAAAATATCTTATTTATTAAATATATTAAAACTAAATTACAATAAAATAAAAACAAAAAACAACTTCTTATTTTATTACATATATTAAAATTAAATTACAATAAAAAATTAAACAATTTCTATTTTATTAAAGATATTAAAATTAAATTACAATAAAAAATTAAATAACTATTATTTTATTAAATATATTAAAACTAAATTACAAAAAATAAAAATAAACTTTTATTTTATTAAAAATTCAAATTAAATTACATAAAAAAAAATAAACAACTTCTATTTTAGTGAAGATATTAAAATTAAATTACAAACACAAATAAAAATAACTTTTATTTAATTAAAAAAAAAAAATTCATTACAATTTAAAAAATAAAAAAAGCCCATCCGAATTGATGTTGATGTCGGTCGAAATCAGTGCCACATGGGGGTGGTCGGTGGTTACGCGCTGGATTCCTCCTTCTTCTAGCTTCCGGCGGGGGTCATGAAACCTCGGGCGGGGATTTCAGTTCCTCCGGCAGTGGGTCTAGTTGTGGGTGTTGCGAGGATGACCCACCTTGATAAAATAACGACCCCCGGAGGTATTTGAGGTGTTTGCATAAACCACGGTGGGGGTGTCTGAATCCTGTATGGCAAAGGAGACTGGTAAAAAGAAGTGCTCCCCGACGGCGCCTCCTGTGATTCCTCACGTGACGACGGCCTCAAGATCGGCTGGCCAGTCAGAGTAGTTGGGAACGGGCTCGAACCCGGCCATGCATTCCAACCTGGGGTGGGACTGGGAAAAGGAAACATATATGGGTTAAGATACATATAAGGGCTAGGGTACGCACCTAGCATAAAGGCTAAAGGCTGTGATGTCGGTGTCGTCGGCTGAACTGATGGGCCCGGTGACTGTGTGGGCCTGTTGATGGGCCCGGTGATTGTGTCAGTGCTGTTGATGGCCCCGTCTCATCACCCATTCTCCTTGGATTTAAAAGGCCTCGACGTTCCCTTTGTTGACGAAGTTGCCGTCGCCTCTCTTCTTCCGACAACAAATACGGCTTACCATGGATCCTAAACCATGGCATGTATTCCGGCACGCACGCTAACTCAGGAATGATGATTGGTTCCCGAATAGGTAAATAGTCATATCGGTTCTCCCACATCTCAATATATGCTGACCAAAATCTTGACCAATCTATGTACATTTGCCGTAAGTCTACTTTGTGCTCATCATCAAGCACCTCAGGTGGCACGGGAATCGGTTGTCGGAATCCAAATTGTCGCAGAACCCGATCTGGCTGGTGCATCTCCACGGTCGCATAGTTGATCAATAAGACCTTCACGTGCCAAATGTTTGAATTTTGCAAGAACTCCTCCGTAATTACTACCCGAATTGCCGGATCCTCGTACGGTGTCCATTGAAACTATATTAACATTACCAAAATATTAGTTATATACATAATACTAAACACTAAATACGAAATACTAAATTATAAATAAGAAATTGAAACTTACTTGTGATTCCGACTGTTGGTCCAATAGAAGTCGTATATCTTCAAGTGAGGTAGGTATTCCAACATAACTCGCCACATGGTTCCACCTAATTAAATAAATTTTTAGCATACAATTATACTATAAATCTACGTAATAATTGTAAAATAAACATTAAATTTACTTTGTTATTAGTGGAAATGAACATGGGTGGTCGAGTCGAGGACGTAAAAATAGAAATCGAAACCGTGCCCATGACTGCAGTAGTGATAGGCAACCTCAATTTTCACTTTACTCGGCCGCATCGCCCCGCACATCTCCCGATAGAACTTCGATAGCACAGCAGACCCCCAACTCAATTCACCGGCTACTTTAAAATCAACAAGTTTCAGCAGCCATCTCAAGTGTATGAGGTTTCTAGACGGTCCCAGATCAGATAACCTCCAATTTTCTCAAGAATGTATGCCCGAGCATACCGTATTCTTTCTATTTCGGTCGAACCATCATTCGGCTCCGAGAATGTGTCTCGTAACTAGGCCATCTCGATCCGACCTCCATGAATGTTATCCGAAATGGCACCCAGAAGCTCGTAGCATACGACCATCCAATCGGTAGAAGTTACGGACTCGATGACTACCGACCCGTCCACCGGCAATCCCAATTGCAACTACACATCTTCCAGAGTGATGGTACACTCTCCCATGGAAGATGGAAAGTGTGCGTCTAGGGTCTCCACTTCTCTATCAACGCACTGATCAAAGTCGGCTCCAACTTGAACCCCCGACCTATCGTGACCACGTGCCAAAAACCCGCTTCCCGCAGGTAATTCTCGATCAACGACGATGGGGGACCATGCATATTGCGAATATAACATTGCAACACCCGATCTCTGATCGCAACACCGATCTACGATTGTTTAAAAAATTATAAAATAAAAAATTAATTAAAATTGCATAAACCTAAAAAATATTAAATAATATTAAAAAATTAAAATTAAAACTTACCATTTGCATTTGATCGACGGAGATGTGCTTGTTGTCTAGACGAATTAATTCCCCGACCATTAGTAATACGATCTAAAATTTTAAAAGTTTTAAAAAAATATATTAAAAAATTAAAAAAGGGCTTTTTTGTAAATATTAAAGGACTATTTCGAAATTTCAGAGGAAGTTTCAAGGACTTAAAGAGAAATTTGAGAGGAATTTGAGAGAAGAATGAGTAAGGATTAAAGTGTGAAAAAAATAAAAGGGTTGGGGGGTTTTATAGGTTTATTTTTTGACCAGTTGAGGCTAAAGGCGTCCCAGGGCACGCTTTCCTAGTTTTTCCCCACAAAACGTTGACGTGGACTCGTTTTGTGGGAAATAGCCCTTTTCCGTAAATTTTCAAGAAATTGGCCCTTTTCCGTAAATTTTCTTTTTTTGGTATATTTGGGTATTTTACCCATAAAAATAGCTAAGTAATGTTTAGAAATTTAAAATTCCTTTTTAAAATAAAGAAGTTATTTTGGTATAACATACCATAAATACAAACGGATATAAAATACAAAAACATTAATAAAAGATATGATCATACCTTAAATACGGAAAATTAATATAAGATACCACAAAACATTAATAAAATAAACTAATCATAACTTTGATACAAACTTAAACATAATAAAACAATACAACAACAAAAAATATCATTTCACTTTCAATCATTTTCAACAATATTAGATGGTGGGAGACCAAAAAAGAAAAAAAAAAAAAAGGGTGGGGTGAGTGGCATATGACCCGACGGCCACATGCCCTCCCCACATGCCACTCCCCATTTTTTTTCTATTCATTTCTATATTCATTTTTTCCAACACATTTTTTTTATATTTTTTGTATTTATTTCTCTCTCTCTTTTTTAATTTTATTAATACATCAAATTTTTTCTTATTCATTTAAGTTTTCATTTTTCTTATCATCTTCAAATATTATTTTCTTCCTCATTTCTTTGATCATTTTAGTACTTTTTTTATTTTACCCCGATTTGTTTTATTAAGCTCTCATCATTTACCTTATACTTTTTGTTTCTTTATTATTTTCCATCTCGATTATATATTTCTAGTTTGATTATGTATTTATTATTTTGTTCTCTTCCTCATTTTCTTTCCTCCTCGTTCCGACTTTACTTTTTCACCAGCTCTCATAAGTTTTGTTCCTTTCTCTCCAATGCATTTTTAAGTATCTGATTATATGAAACATCACAGTTTTTTTAAAGCAAAAAAGAACTACCAAAGCAAACATATTTTTATTTAAGTATTTGATTATACAAAAAACACATTTATTTTTCTCATCATCTAAATAAATTTTCCTTCCATTTATCATATTTTATATTCATAACTAATGGATCAAATATTGCTTAATATGATAATATTTCAACTATTACAATAATAATAAATCAATTAAAATTATCACATTACGGAATTGATAATCCAATTAAATCAATATTTTGCCTGGTTTCGTCAACTCCTGCTTGAATTAGGTCGATCAGGAACCCCACGGTATTCAAATTTGGTTGCTCTCCGCCGACAACATTCCTCCAACACTTGTTAGCCTGAGAGTCCTCTTTCCCCAAACACTAAAGTAAGTTTTCAAGAAAGGGTTTATAAAGCATTTTCTTCTGGTGCCGGAAAAAAACTAAGTTTCTTTGACAATATAACAAATTTTACTCTGTGACCACGTAATCACTGCTAACAGGAACTTTTGATCGCGTAACTACTACCAACTAGAAGCTCCATCTCCAATAGTGTTAAATGGGGTATTTTGATATGTGTTGGAGCGAAAAATGATATTATGTTTTACGAGTCGTTTATCTACAAGGGTGGTGATGCACTCTCCACACGATAAATAAAATGTGTGCCACTTTAAATGCTACCATATCAACGTGAACGCAAACATATTTTAAAAACTAAACAATTTCTCTGTAAAATACCACCATAAAAATAAATATCCCCTTCCTTCAACGTAACACATTTATTTCTCTTTTTTTCTTTCAACATAACAAAAAAAAACCAAAAAAAAAAATTTAAAACCTTAACTTGTTAAATTGGCACAGGGGATATATATAGTTGGTGGTGTCACCACATTTGGTGTTGGCACCAGAGGAATTTTTTTTATTGATTTTAGTGCCTCCACATGAAGAGGCGACACTAAAAAATTCAAAAAAAATTATTGGTGTCGCCACATTTGGAGTTGGCATCAAGGAAATTTTTTTAATAAATTTTGGTGCCTCCACATGAAAAGACGACATTAAAAATTTTTAAAAAAAAAATATTGGTGCTGCCACATCTGAAGTTAGCACTAAGAGATTTTTTTTTTTTACTGATTTTAATGACTTTGTATGAAGAGGCGGCATCGAAAAAATAAAAAAAATATTGGTGATGCCACATCTGGAGTTGGCACCAAGAGAAACTTTTTTTTACTGATTTTGTTGACTTCTGATGAAGAGGCAGCACCGAAAAAGTATAAAATAAAAATTACTGGTGATGCATCATTTGGAGTTGGGACCAAAAAGAATTTTTTTTATATAGAATTTGATGCATCCACATTAAGAAGCAACACTCAAAAAAAAAAAAAAAAAAGAAAAGAAGCTGATGTCATCACATCTAAGGCTGTCACTAGAATTTGATTTTTTTTCCTTCTACTATGAGGATATTTATGAAAATACGAGTATTTTAAAAAATACATATGAGTACCGTTTTAGAAAGTGGTGACACAAAAAAGTTATTTTTTTAAAGCTAATTATTAATTGAATGATTGGATGATGATTTAGTAAAATTTTAGAGTAGTGTCACTTTGGGAAGTGGCGACACTGATTTGTGTTGTAGATTTTAAGTTATTCTCATAATTAATCTTAAAGTTGGGTCATTTTATAATTTTTTAAAATTAAAGGGTCACTTTTCTAAAAAGACCATAGGTGTCCTATAGGGATATAGTAAAATATTTAAAAATAAATATTTTTAAAAAAGAGACACATGATAATTTTATAGGATTGCTTGTGAGATAATAAAAAATATATTGCTAGTGTTTCAAATATTAGCTTTTAATAAAACTCATGATTGAGGTGGTGTCGCAAGTCAACTCGACAGTAACACACAATTGATGACAACACTTTTAATATTGTTAATATGATGTATTTAAGTGTTTAAATTTCGTTTTACTCACAATTTTATCTAATTTTTAATTTTAATATCGTATATATTTCATGTGTTATTATAATGATTAATTTGTTTCAAACCATTCATTACATCACTTATTATATATTATTTTAAACACACATATGTTTTAAATTCGTGATTTTTACACACATATACATGTGATGGGATTTCTACTAATCTATAATATATAAACATGCTAGGAAATTTTTGAATAGATAATAGTTTATTAATATATTACTAAATACAAATTATTATGTGATAATAAAATTAATATTAATTAACTTTTAATTCATTAAATATAATTGGATAAATTAAAATAAATAAATAAAACCTTTAGATAAATGATATATAAAAATTAGGAGGATCCTCTTATATCGATGTAAAATTAAAGTAGTTTTACATATTTTCATACATCTTTGTATCAATTAATATTTTAACAATCCAATAGTCATATATTTATATTTTATTAATATACTTTATGCATATCAAATTTGATGTAAATTAAGATTTTTTAACTATTTGTTTTAGGTAAAATATTTTTCTTGTTCAATAACTATCAACATATATAATATTGTATATCAATTATGATAGAGATATCGGATCATTTGAAAATTTACATGCACGAAAAATGTAATTATATCCAATAAACTCAAAGGTTTGATCGTTAAAATATTAATATTACAAAAATATACAAAATAGTGTAAAACTAAAATAATGGTGCATGCTATTTTTACTTTTACATTTCTTTTTAAATAAATATAATAAACAATTATTATTTTAAATATAATATATTTTAAATTATATATTTTATTAATGAATTTTTCATTATTAATATTACAATTATTACCACTTCATTAAACATTGGATCCACGTTTACTTAATTAATGTTATAAATGTATGCATTAACAAAGCATTTTTATTCAAGCAGCATTAAAAGAAATAAACTTTTAGTATTATTTTATAGATAATATTAAATTTTTTTTATCATATAATTTTACATCTTTTCAAAATATTTTATTATTATGCTATTAATTATTAAAAGTTCAAATGCATAAAATAATTAAATACATTAAACATAAATGATGAATTTTACATTTGTGATAATAAAATGTTGATAATGACAATTTATCACAAAGAAAAGAAAGAAAAATAGAACACATAGGTTTTACATGAAAAAAACCACAGGCAAAAGAAAAGAAAATTTATTATGTTGAATTCGAATCATAGAAGAGGAGAAACAATTACGTCTATTTATAGGTTTGTAAAACCATATCCTAATCAAAATCAAATAGAAGTAATGTATGTAGTAATGTTAAAACACATTATTTTAATTAATATCAAATAAAAATAGTATATACAGAGGAATTTCACTCATGCAACTGTCTCTGCAAATGCAATGAGGGCCTCCAGGCCGGTTGCGATGCCAACCCAATATATTGCTTATTGGGAATCTAATATGGGCTGCAGCCTTCGGACATCTTGCCACTTATATTTTATTTTAACAAAAATTGGGGTCACATATCTTTAACAACCATAATAAAAATTTAATCTAATTTTTTCCTCTATAAAATATCATCAACTTATTCATCAATCATTTATTTGATTTCAATTTCTTAATAGATATTTTTATACTTTTATATTTTTCAGTAAATATTATAAATCAGTATTAATAAAATGTTTGAACTAAAAGCTAAAAATAATTAAAATGAAAATAATAGATTAAAAATTACTTTAGATATAATTTATGTCATTCAAAAATTTTAAAAAATCTTCATCAAATAAAAATTTTATTAAGTATAAAGTTTAACCCAACATATTTACACCTTGAATGTTTGTGAACTATTACTACTATTATGGGCATCGAAATATAATGGTTAAAATGTATATAGTTTTTATTTTCATATTTTATAAAATATTATTAATATAATTTTAAAATAAAAAATATTTTTAATTTTTATTAATGATACTAATTAAACAACATACTAAAAATTATTTTAGTTGATATTGTTATTAGGGTGAAGCCAGAACAATTTTTTAAGGGGTTGAATGAAATTTTAATTGTTTATAGTCGATATTTTTAAAGGAATAAATCAAATTTTTATAATTTTAAGGGGGCCAAAGTGTAATTTTACCTTTATTAATTTAAAATTTAAAAAAATTAAAAGCTTAAATATCAATTTTACATTTTGGGGGGACTATTGCCCTTGCCAGCCCTCCTAGATTTGCCTCTGATTATTGTTATTGCAATAATTAGATGGATGTAGATTTGAACGCTCTTAAGTATATTTTTTCCCTTAAGTTTATTTATACTATTATTTAAAGTTTTAATTGATCTCAGTTGTGAAATTACTAAAAGCCCAATATTTTTATTAAAACAAATATAAAATTGAGGGTATTTTTTTAAATCTTTCTATAAACAATTTAGAAAAATACATGGCAAGTCCTAAAATTTCCATCCCTCAACTTTATCATTTTAACTAAGGTCATATTTACTTTTTATATCAAAATTTATTACATAAATTTTTAACTCATATCATTAGTATCTCATAATCAAACTATTATAAAATGTGATATAAATTTTAATGCTAAAATAATATTAATTGAGTATAGTGTTTCTTAATTCAATGACACCAGTTCAATCGAGAATAAAATTAATTAAAGATTTTAAAGTAATGAAATATACTCACACTAGAAAATACAATCCAATAATTTATCTTATAATTTTCAAAAACATAATTCTTTATCCATATTTTTCCACCAGTCTTATAGTGAGTGTATTATAATCTGGTCAATACCTAATATAAATTTTAATTAAATTAGTGACACTAACTGGAGTAATGCTAATGCTAACTCAATTAAGAATTATTATTTTTATTATAAATTATTAGTTAATATAGTTTATTTTTCCTATACACAACACTTCACAAACTTGTATAGAAGAAATATAATTTATTATGTTATGAATGCTTTGGTGGTGAGTGGTGACCACTGACCAGGTGATTCCACACATTTATTTATTTTAAGCATGAGGTCATTCAATTATTGTAATGGCCACATTTTTTAGTTAAAGTTTTTAAGGTACCCATCCTTTTCCTTTAAAAATAAAGTTTTAACCCTATGCTATGGTCCTAAATTGCATTGTTTCTCACCCAGTATTAATTTTTAAAAAATAGTTAAGTTGATAGTGCAATGTTTATGATTTAGATATTTGTATTTTTGCTAAAAAATATTTTACCTATGCTAACTTAAAATCCCTAATTAAATTTAAAGTTAATTATTTAATTAATTTAAAATCTCTAACAACGTAGTTCTTTTTCCACTACAAACTAACTCACTTTTTTAATCTATTATTAATATATATTTTTATTTTTACTCACCTAATTGTCATGTGTGATCTTCTTTATCTATTTATGTTTTGTATTGATTTGATTTTATATTATATTTACTCGAATTTGTATTTATAATTATGTTGAACCTTATGTGATAGCTTGATAGTCAAGGACGATGAATGGCCTAACTTCGAATTAAGCTAATCGTATTGGTTATTCAGACTTTATCCTATCTTTATAATTAAAAAAAATGAAGTAAAATATTTTAGAAATAAACATTTTACAACACCAATTATATATATATTTTCATCATTAATTGCCATAATAACAATTTGCCACGTCATATTGATATAATATTAATTATAAGATAAATAAAAAGAATAGTTGTGAAACCCTTGTACCTTTGCCTTATGTCTTTTAAACACACTCTTTCAAATCCTTATTGGTTTGCATAAAGTGATGAAACTAACTTTGAAAGCTAAGTTCATATGTACTTGAAATCCTTTAATTGCATCACTATCTAGTATAAAAACACGCTAAATTTTGGAAAAAAAATGTTAAAATTATATGAAAAATAAAGTTATTTTTTTGGTGGATATTGATTTAAAGAAAAAATAACTATTTCTCTTCTAAATTTGGGACCTGAACTTGGTATTTTTAAATTTAGTTTCTAATCTTTTTTTTATTTTAAGTTTAAATTGGTACCTAAATTTATTAAATGTTATATAAATTAGGCAAAATATTAACAGTGTTAAATTTTTTATTATGCTACAAAAATATTGTTAGTGTTAGAGGAAATTCATGTTAAAAATAGGTATTACAGTATGTTTAAGCAATTAATATTAAATAAAATAAATATTTTAAAACCCTAAATTAAAATAAATTCATTATTTTCAATTAATAAAATAAATAAATAAAATTAAAAGTAATTGAACATATAAAATACAAAAATTATCATATCATCTATCACATATCGGTTATACATTGATTATTTTATTACCTCATAAAAAACATTTTTAGTATATTGGAGCAATTTGTAAAACATTTTACAAGTACCAAATCGAACAAAAAAATTAGGTACCACATTAAGAAAAAGTCAAGTTCAATTACTAAATTGAACCTCAAAAAATTAAGTACCAACTTAAGAAAAATGTCAAGTTTAAGTACCAAATTTGAGTACCAAATTAGACCCAAAACAAATTTAAATACTAAATTACAAAAAAAATTCAAAATTTAGATACCAAATATTATATTAAACCTTCTACTATCTAATAACAAAACAGTATATCATTAGCAATTTATCAAATGCATAGTGATTTTTCTACTTTCTAGGTAGTTTCCTAGAAAATTCAGTCAATAAATAACAAAACATTTTCATATTTTTTTTAAAGATTAAGACAAAATAAATACAAATAAAAATAAAATCATTAAAAGCATATATCTCCAATTCCATTGATCAGAATTTACCTCAAATAATGGCAGATCTTGTTTTTCCTTTTGTAAGGTTTGATAGAGAGGGAAAAGGATGCTTCCCACCACTTCCCATATTATCTTTTCCTAATTTAAGGTATTTTTGGATAGGTGATTGGACGCGGTGTGTTTAGTTTACTTTTGTCTCACGCTACAGTATTTAATCTTACTGTCACCGTTGTTTTATACTAATCGCAGATAAACACAATGCTTATCCAAATCTATCGAAATTCCATTTTAATCTCTTTACCAACAATTGCTTTAGATGAGCCTTTGTATGTTAAATATTTATCGTTATAATTTTTTGTAAAGTTATAATTTAGATAAAATATATCATACACAACTGATTGACTTCTGACTCAACTCGATTCATAAAAAATCCAACCATCCCCTCCGCACAAAAAAAATCCATGTATTTTTTTTAACTATCTTATGGTTGAAAAATACAAACTTCACGAGTACATGAATTTTTTTTTTTTTTTTTTTGTGGGGGATGGTTGGATTTTTCTATGGGTTGCATTGGGTCATGGGTAAATTAGCTGGCTATGATATATTTTGTTCAAACTATTTGTAATTTATCAGTAAATTGTAATGGGTGTCGAGATTTTTCATAACATTATCTTATAAACAAATTATTAAATCTAAAATAATCATGTAAATTAGCTTAGACTAAAAACACAAAAATTAATAACAAGTAGTTGAGTATAATGATAAGACACATTGCACCCCTAAGGGAAGGACAAAGGTTCAAACCTTGGAGACGACAATATTGGGAGGGGAAGCCACAAATCCTGAACATGAACCGTAAAATAGATATGTAGTATATAAAAAAATAAAAATAAAAATTTTGATATTATCAAACGATTAAGTTATATTTGTACCGTTGGCAATAGACAAAAGCTTTTCATTAAACGAGCTGGCAACAAGATATGTTTCATTTTCATAAACGAAAATTAAACTCTCGACCACATAGTTAAGAAAAGAAGTGAGCTACCACCAGTCATACATCGTAGTTATTAGGTCAATTAATTGATTGAATAGAAAATTAATTAATTTGAGTTAAATTATATAAGTTGAATTGATAAAATAGAAAGGTTGCCGAAATCAATAAAAGCCGAGAATTATTATGTGATTTTTCTCACCTTATCCAGTCATCAAATTTGTTTCAAAATCTTACCTTTTTTTTTTTTTTTTTTTGAGTTTTGTTTTATAAAATTCCAATTAGTTTCCAGCAATCAGCCACCAGATTTGGAAGGTTTTAAGTTACTTTGTCGTCTCTGGCATGTCTTTACTTTTATTATTAGGTTTAGTGGACGTGCATGGAAGTTGCCTAGCTCTTTCAAACAAAATTTCCTCTATTTCCAACCTTAAAATACCTATTTTATTGGATTAACTTTTTTCTTTTTCTTTTTTACTCCTCCAAATTTATGTCTTGGTAAATTGTAAAAATAGTCATTTATATATGGTTTAAATTACGTTTTGGTCACTAAATTTTAATTTGTTACGTTTTTGTCACTAACATTATTAATTTATAATATTTTAGTCACTGTATTGTTATTCGATGTTAGTGGTGTAACGAAAGCCTGACATGACATAAATTATGTTGTTAAATGCAGATGTGTCATTCATGTCATCACCACAGAATTTAAATGCATTTTTAAAAAAATTACCTTTTTTTACTTCATTTCCTTTTTTTCTTCTTATTTTTTTCCGTTCTTCTCACTGTTCTTTTGTCTCTCCCAACTCATCCTCTCTGAAGCACACTTTTTCTCTCAAGCTTCATCCATGCTTTTTAATTGATATGATTCAAAGAGTTAATTAAATATAAATTTAAAAAATAAATCTCATTTTTTTTTTCTTTAAGCTATATAAAAGAAAGAAAATTTAATAAGTTTCTCATCATCTATCAAACCAAACAAGAGAAAAACAAAATAATGAAAGATTTATCATAGCAATAGTCACAAACGTCCCAACTTGAATTTGCAATGAAATTCCCCAATATCTGATACTAGTTAACCTCTCAAATAATGTCACCTTCACCACTACTCCCAACTCATTCACGTTGTAGAGCCCAAATTGCCCGGGCCCAATCAAAAATAATAAAAATTTTTACAAGCCCAATCAAAAATAATAAAAATTTTTACAAGCCCAATCACAAAAATAACAAAGCAAGCCCAAAACAACCCAACTATCGAAAACAAAAAGACAAAAAACCCTAGCTGCCTCGACTCTTGACCCCGACTTGACCCTACATGCGCCTCTGCTTGCGCCACCATCCGCTCCGTCCGACCAGCTCCTCCACCACCACCTGCAAACAAAACAAAAAGGATAGCAACAAGAAATAGCAGAATGAAAGCAAGAAAAATCAATATATTATGTTTTTTTCATTCGGCTATATAAGCCACAAAAATCATTGTAACAGGAAGAGGTCTCGAAAAAAAACAGAGAGAGTATTGTATTCGATATACAAGCCAAGCAAAAAAAACGATTGTAAAAAGAGCCTTTCTTTTGTTTCGAAAAAAAACAGAGACTAAGAATACAAAGAAATCATCGAAACCGAGAGCAAAAACAATAAAGGTTGATTTTTTTTACTGCATTTTTTATTCCGATAGCAAACTTTTTCCTTTCTTTTAATCATTCATTGTTTTTATATTATTTTTATTTTTTTTATTTTATAAAGAGAAAGGAGACTAACTCAACCCGGGCGGCGTCGAGAGCCCTCTCCGTCGTCGGCCGAACTCTGGAGCAAACAGGGAGGGTTTTTCTTCTTCCGGTTTTTCAAAACAAAAATAAGTCAAGAATAAAAAAGAAAACAAAGCAGATATTTTTAAAAAAAACATACCATTTTGATTTTCCCGCCACAGTAGACGGTGGCCAGCAGCAACGGCCATGGACCGGATTCGATCGGAATCCTCCGAAGATCCTCCCTCTCGGATCTGCAGAGGGAGAAAGGAGAGAGCTCTCCTCCTTTTTTTTTAAAGGTCTGCTGCAAATGAAAAAAAAGGAAAATTTTGAATTTATAAAGGCTAAGCGACGTCGTTTAGGGCGTCGATATGGCCCTAAACGACGCTGCGTCGTTGATCGTGTTCCAATGCGACCGACCGCTCCAAAGGATCCGTGTTTTTAGAAAAAATGGAAAATTTACGCTGCGGTCCTTCCGCATTTTTATTTTACAATCAAGTTTTAAATATTACTATTTGGCCCAGAAGTCTCATGTAGTTACGATTTAGTCCCTATAAAACACCGCGTTTAATTGTTTTGGGTAAATTTGAGCTCCCAGTCCCCCATATTTTCGCGAGCATCACAATGGGGTCCTCTTGCCCTTTTCTTTTATTATAATCGCCTTAATTCTATTTTAATTCAATTTGGTC
The DNA here is from genome assembly GCA_025506655.1 of Gossypium rotundifolium. Classification (NCBI taxonomy): domain Eukaryota; kingdom Viridiplantae; phylum Streptophyta; class Magnoliopsida; order Malvales; family Malvaceae; genus Gossypium; species Gossypium rotundifolium. The sequence goes on along the minus strand of CP106730.1, from coordinate 24,466,996 downwards.
CTCCTTTAATTATCATTGTTATTTAATGTTTTATTGTTTATTTCTTATTATTATTGTTTTATTATTATTATTACTATAATATTACGTATTACTATGTTATATTATTATTATTATTATTTTATTCCTCTATTATCCTCTACTATTATTACTTTATTATTATTACTATTATTATCATTTCATTTTTACCTTTGTTTATTTATTTACTAATATATTTACTATTGTTATTTTTATTATTTTATTATCACTATATTATTATTATTAATATTATTATTATTATTATTATTATTATTATTATTATTATTATTACTATTATTATTATTATTACTATTGTTATCATTTCATTTCTTTTACTTTTGTTTATTTATTTACTATTATACTTATTATTGTTATTTGTTATTATTTGATTATCACCATATTATTATTATTGATATTATTATTATTATTATTATTATTATTATTATTATTATTACAATTATTTAATTTGAATCCGATTTCCATTTTTTAATTTTCACCATTTATAAAATTTTTTATTTACATTATTCATTTCTTATTATTTTATTATTTATCGTTTCATTTACTTATTGTTTATTCGTTCATTGCTCTTTACTCTTTCAATACTTTAAAGCAATTTATTCATTTACGTATCATATTCTTTATTTTCTTATTATTGTCGTTATTATCACTCTATTTGTTTCTAAAGTCCCATCATCGTCAACCTTGTGACATTATTTAGTTGCTCATTCATTTATTTATGAGAATTAGATTTATTCATATATTCGCTTTGTTTGTTGTATCATTACTTTGTCTCATATTAATCAATTAAATTTTCAAAATAAAGATGATGTTCGGTATTTGAAAATTCGGGAAGATCGAGCCCTAACTTACTGGGTTTCGGTTTTACTCGTTTATGTCAAACAACGGGATATCTCTTTTGAAGTTGCAATTTTAAAACAAAATCTCGGAAATTCAAAATGTCGTGCCCTAACTTCACTGGACTCGACACTTAGATACTTCGGGATAAGTTCCTTTTCCTAAAAGAGAGGCAATCTTTCAGATATGAAATCTTGGGAAATCGAGCCCTAACTTCATCGGGTTCGATTTCTCATTTGACGAATAACGGAAGATCCTCTTCAAATAAAACCAAGTTTCAAAAGCGAGCTTAGTTTGGAGTTTAAAGTATTGCGCCTAACTTATCGGACGTGATGCTTTACCTCTTCAAAATAAGAAAGCCTTAACGCCCTTCCAATTTTAAAATAGAAAGCATTGTATTTTCAAATTCCTTTAAAGTTTTCAACAAATAGGACATCAATCAATCAGTTTGGCACCAATTTTGGGCGTGTCGAGGGTGCTAATCCTTCCTCGCACGTAATCGACCTCCGAATCCGTTTTCTCAAAGTTCGTGGACCAAAAGCACCTGCTTTTAGTAAATTAAATGTTTTATTAAAGCGAAGGTGATCCGATCACACCAAATAAAGATCGGTGGCGACTCCTTTCCTTTTCTTTTTCAAAACCGAAGTCGACCGCGTTGTTCCACGCTTCACCCTAAAAAAAATGGTTACTGACGACTTGGCGACTCCACTTTGGGACACGAGGTCAAGCCAAAATTGATTGATTTTTGTCCTTTTAATTAAAATGGTTTGAAAATCATGCTTCTTTTGACGCATCTTCAATATTAGCCTTGTAAATACTCGGCATTGCATTGCATGACCGTTGTGGTCACACCCTTAAGTGGGAACGAAGTTATGCCTTCGTGAGGTTTTCACCTCCGCATGGGCTAGTGGATCGCTTTGAATACATCCGTACCTATGTCTCCGTGAAGTTTTCACTTTGATAGCCATAGGAAATGTATTCCCGAACCAACTTCGGTTTGTATGAGCCTATAATGGGTGAGGATCGAGGAATCTGGTTCGGGAACCTCGAACTTTAGAACCAAGTCAGATATAGCAAACCCTAAGAGCCCACTTTAGGTAGAGCCATCGCAAACCTTAGTGGTCACCTAGATAGGCATTTGCTTATTTTACTTGCTTTACATTCCATGGTATTAACTTTTTGTGTTTCTTTCTTTTTGTGCATATCATTTCATATTTTAAAGAGACATCGATTCACGGTCCGTTTCTGAGTTGGGAAGCTGGTTATGGAAAGCGAATTCCTTGATAAAGTAGAAGATAATGCGGCCGTCCGCATATGGTCAGAGCAATGCCAAATAGAAAAAGGAGATAGCTTAGTCGAAGGGTATACTGACGAACTACGAAACTTCACCAATATCGATTGTCACATGAAGCGAGCTCCGGAGTTGAAAGAAATTTGGACTCGATGGGATGATGAAGCGAAGCGACTATTCTATGGTACCTACTACGATCGCCTTACCGCTTGAGGTCAAAATAGACAAGCACTTAGAGCCATGACCCGATTTCGGAATACCGCTTATAATGCTTTCTCCTTGGAAAAGTGGATCTGGTTCCACAGAGAGAAGAGTATACAACCTTGTTATACGCCCGAGAATTCAAGTTGACAAAGCTTATTCCAAGGCGGTTAATGGTCCAACCTTCGCGAAGAAATTGATGAATATCACCGGCATGAGTGAGCAGTGGGTCTCGGCTAGGATGCGAAGAAGAGGCGAGGTAAATGCATACCCGGACATGTTTGAGAGACACGATTCGGCGCATCCGATCTGAAGAAAAAGGTAGACATCTTTGCCTTGTGTATTTACTACCGTAATCTTCCCCAAAGCTTTAAGACACATTGATGAAGCGGTTATCGATCTATTCATAGGTTGGATAAAGGGTCACACCCGTTCTCGCCATCTTAGCCAAACATTCGGATCCTTGACCGCATGCCTGGGAGAAGAGGTGAAGCGGAGTTTATTGGGTGTCTTGCAATTGTTATTGGCTTGGTTCCATAGTCACTTTTGGAAAATAGAAAGTGTCTTGCGGTTCATGTCGAGAAGTACTCCCCACTAGAAGAGATAGCAACTACTCTTAGAAGAGAGGATGTGTCAAGAAAAGCGGATCGCGATCTTTCAAAACCTTCAAGAGGACGACATTGAATGGAAGCTCTCGGATGATTCCCGACGGATCCTTTATCGTTCTGGAAGCTTTGGTGGGTTCCCTATTGGGAGTTTGAGGCGCCACCGCCACGCCTTTCTTGGTCCTAAGACAAGATGGCTCAAGGCGGTTTGTACCAACGACACGGGCTAGCTCAATGCGAAGTTTTCATATGAAGGGGAAGCTATAAGAAAAGGGTTAAAGAGATTTCTAGTGCTCGGAATCGATTCACAGAATGAGAAGATTGTCTACAGGCAGAACGACCACAGAATATATTGAATGGAGAGCTAGGAGGTCAATGATAACATTCTGAGCCAAATCCGAAGGCACCCGATCAAGAGAAGAATGCATGCAGTGGTCCCATCAGAATTAGAGGTTGTAAAGTAAGATTTTGAACGGATGAGCTCGGAACTCAGGAAAAGGATAGAGAGGTTGGAGGAAGAAAAGATGTTCCTCCAGTTAGAAGTGGACGGTCAAAAGTCAGAGGCTGAGAAACTTAGAAAGGAAAAGTGAAAAGTAGAGGAAGACCGAGATGACTTGAAGACGGAGTACAAGAAGATGCGCTTAACGATAAAGAATGCGGGATTAGGGAAAACTTCGGAGCAGTGGCAACAAGAGGTCAGAGAGGAAAGAGCCAAAGCTAGCAGTTGGGAGAAGAAGTTTCATGAAATACGAGCGCAAAAGGAAGACTTAGAGAAGGGCAAGACAAAAGACCAAAAAGAGAGAAAGGGATTAGAAGCTAGAATAGCTAAGCTTGGGCGATCTCTGCACCACTACCGAAGTCGAGACTCGAAAAGCCAACTAAAATCAAGCCTAAACAGAATAGAGGAACTGAAAGGTAGGGTTGAAGAGTTGGAATCGATGTTACATAGTAGCGAGCTCGGATTGAGCTTACGGAAACAAGAGAAAGGCGTTGGGAGGAAGAGCTTCACCATTCTTGCGAGCAAGTTCAAGCCGAGACTACCTCATGGGAGAAGCAATAATCCAGATTCGAGAAGTAGCCGATCACCCATGGACTTTGGTGAGGAGGCGACATAGTGGGCATGAGATATGGGCTACCACCGGTCGTAATGAAGAGCTAATCTCCGCTTGGAAAAATCAAAACCTTAGGTCTTAGGGCTAGAACGTATTTGTAATCTACTTTATGTAAAGGGTTTTGCCTTCTAATAAAGTTTTCTAAAATGAAGTTGATCGAGAATCGATGTCTTCTTCTGCATTCATGCATTTGCATTACATCATATTACATGCATTAAAGTTTATAAAAGAAGCCTAATTGGTTAAGATTAACAGAGAAACAAAAGAGAAACAAGAGCGAAGAAAAGAAATCAGGAACCGAACATCACTACGGACTCGTGCTAAGAAAATGGATCAAAGATTTGAGCAATTTGAAGGAGATGCAAGAAGATGCAGGAGCAAATAACGAAACTCCAAGAAGATATGATAGAACGGATGCAAGAGTCCCAAAACAACATGATGAGCCGGTTAGGCGCAACTATTAGCCAATGAACGAGGAAAAGGCGTCGCTACTAGTTCAGAAATAATGACGACCTCGCCTACCTCCGGATTTACCCTTAATACCCAAACACCACTGAAATAGGCCCCAAAGGACGCCTTTTGTTATCGAGCCACAGTGCGAGTTGAGACCGCAATGCGGTAGCGTTTTTCAATGGTTCAGCAAGTAATCCGGAGAAGGTCCAGCTAACCCTATAGTCCCCGACTTTGATGAAATGGCTGAAATGGATAGGGCAAAAACGAACCTTCCCAAACAACTCGAGGATCGTTGCAAATGGTTAGAAGAAAAATTTAAGAAAATAGAGACTGCTGACCATCGCTACGGAGTGGACGCCAAAGATTTGAGCCTAGTCCCAGACCTCATACTTCCGCCAAAGTTCAAGACCCCGGATTTTGAAAAATACAATGGGACCAGATTGTTCAAGCGCACATCACGATGTTCATCGACGGATGGCGGGATATGTTAACAACGATCAACCGCTTATCCATTGTTTCCAAGATAGTTTGGCGGCTGACCTAAGTGGTACAATCATTTCGGTAGTACCAGATCAAGTCATGGAAGGACCTAGCACAGCCTTTACAAACAATACTGCACGCGTGGCGATATAGCTCTGATCGAATTACTCTCCAAAATATGGAGAAAAGCCAAACGAAAGTTTGAGCAATATGCCCGTGGTGGAGGAAGTAGCCACGCAAGTTCAACACCGCTCTTAGAAAAAGAGACAACCATCTTTGTTTGTCAATGTTTGAAAGCTCCTTCATTAATCACATGCTTGGAAGTGCCACAAAAGTTTTTCCGATATTGTCTTTGTGGGAAATGATCGAGAATACAATCGAAGCGGTAAAATAGAGGCTGGAGAAAGCACTAGAAAGACAGTCCCGAAGAAGAGGGAGAGTGATATAAACAACATAGGTAAAGGTTATTCAAAACCTATTACAGTGAGCCAACCAAGGACTATGACCCCCGATCATTAGAGCCCCTTTAGACAGGAGTCCAGCCCAAGGCAAAATACGGAGAAAATCTAATTTACGCCTATCTCGGTCCCATACAAGGAAATGTACCAGAAATTATTTGACGCACACGTTGTCTCCCCCCATTACTTAAAACCCTTGCAACCCCCGTACCCTAAGTGGTATGATGCGAACGCACAGTGCGAATACCATGAAGGAATTGTGAGGCATTCTATAGAGCACTGTCTCGCTTTTAAGAAACTAGTGGAAAGACTGATCCAGATGAGAGTTATAGAAGTCGATGACACCTCTGGCAAGGGGCACCCGCTACCTAATCACGGGGTCAACATGATAGGCGAAGATGGGAGGAGAAGAGTAAAAAGGGATATTTCCGATGTGAAAACCCCAATGAGACGGGTCTGAAAGGAAATGATAAAAAGGGGATTGGTTGTGACATGTCCAAGGGAAGAAAATAAAGAAACACTAAAGGGCTGTGAATTTCATAACTCAGAAGAGCACGAAATCCAAAGTTGCACCGAGTTCGAATCTTCAGCAAAGTGACGATGGACAATAAAGAGTTAGAATTCTTTGAAAGCAATGAAAGTAGGAAAGAGGGTAACATCTCAGACGTTGGAGAATGAGTCGAAGCCTGGGAGGCGAGCTATCCTTTAGTCACCGTCTCCGATCAAAAGGCAACGGAGTAAAATCGTGATTCAAAGCCTACTCCTTCTTCATCGAAGACAACCAAAAGACTCTCGGGGTTATAATTGCAACGTGACGACTCTCGAAAGGGTGTCCGTCCACAAAAGAGAGCCAGGAATATCCTAAGATCGTAATCCGAAAGCCTGCAGCCTTTCCATATAAGAATGACAAGAAGGTCCCCTGGAACTATAACTGCAATGTGACGATTCCTGAGAATGGAGACTCGCCCAACACTACAAAAGAAAATCAAGAGGAAGGCTCCTACACGAGCAGTGGAAAGCGCTACGACTTGTCAAACACAAATACGGAGCACTCAAGAGGGAAAAACTTGATGAGCCAACAAAAGAAAGAAAAAGGGACCAAGCAAGAGACACATATAAATGAGCCGGTGAAGGAGGAAGAAGCTAGGAATTCTTAAAGTTCTTGAAGCATAGTAAATACAGTGTCGTAGAGTAGCTACATAAACAGTCGGCTCGCATATCGGTGCTAGATTTACTATTGAGCTCTGAAGCACACCGTAACGCGCTGATGAAGGTATTGAACGAAACTTATGTTGCGAATGATATAACAGTTAACAAGCTGGATCGCCTGGTTAGCAACATAAGTGCCGATAACTTCATTTTCTTTAACGATGATGAGATTCCTCCGGGAGGTATGGGTTCCATCAAGGCTCTCCACATTACCACACGATGCAAAGGATACACATTACCAGGGGTGCTAGTCGACAATGGATCAGCGCTCAATGTTCTACCACTATCGACACTGAATCGATTACCCGTTGATAGTTCTCATATGAAGGCCTGCCACAACATAGTAAGGGCATTCGATGGAACCGAGAGAAAAGTCATGGGAAAGATCGAAGTACCTCTTTTAATCGGACCAGGCACATATGAGGTAGATTTTGTTGTGATGGATATCCGGCCTTCTTATAATCGCTATTTGGGAGACCTTGGATACACTCGACAGAGCAAAGTGCCTCATCGTTGCACCAAAAGTTAAAATTAATCTCGGAGGGCCGTTTAGTGACCATAAATCTCAAGAGGACATCATCGAATCTGTAACAAGCAATGCACCCTATTTAGAAGCCAACGATGAAGCGGTAAAGTGTTCCTTCCGTTCTTTGAATTTGTCAATGCAACATTCGTCACGAGGGAATAAAGTCCCGAGACCTCAATTATCCAAGACCACGAGAATGGGTCTACAATCGATGGTTGGGAATGGAGCATGCGGAGAAAGGACTTGAAAGGTACCTCCAAGGAGAAATCGAGGTCCCTAGACTAAAAGAAAAGCGAGACTTCTTTGGTCTGGGATTCAAGCCAAACGCCAAGCAAAAAAGAGAAGAGTTGGAAAAGAAGCAAGAGAGAAGGAAGGCACGTCTGAGGGGAGATGAGATGAAATGGCAACCAATGATAATTCCTCATATTCGTGAGACCTTTATATCAGGAGGGGTTATCTATCCGGGGCGAGAGACACAAAATGAGGAAGTCCTGCATGTCAATGCTGTATCTGAGGGGGAAATTGAGGAAGAAAATCGGAATGGCATTCGCCCCTATGAGCCGGGTAGCGTTCTAAACAATTGGACTGCGGAGGAGATTCCTATAGCCTTTAGAACTTATTCAGAGTAATACTCGGAACACAATTATTGCTTTAAGTCTAGAAGCGATAAGAACCCCTTTTGTGAAACATGAATTTGTATAAGCCATCGTTATTTTCAATGAAATACATCTCCGCTATCTTTTGAGCAAATTTTCTTTTATGTTCATTTTATTCATTCATTGTTCTTTCTTTAAATATTCTTCTAAACATTTCTATTCTTCATTTATCATATCAATAAACATGCCAAGATTCTATGATCCTATAAGCCTTTATTCATTTCCATAACAGGTCTCCAGATATCAATGATCTGAGTAACGCTACCGATGACTCAGAATGTCCTTTTGAGCAAGATATGGGTGCGGAAGATTTTCAGGATTTTAGAGATGACCAAGGTTGTGATTTAGCTCCTGAACTGTTAAGGATGGTAGAACAAGAGGAGAAACAAATCATACCTCACAAAGAATCAGTGGAAATAGTGAACCTAGGAAATGGGCAAGAAAAGAAAGAAGTGAAGATTAGAGCCGGTATCACCGCAGAGACAAAGCAAGACCTCGTTGAGTTACTCCAAGAATTCAAGGATGTCTTCGCATGGTCATATCAAGACATGCCGGGTTAAGCATCGATATCGTGGTACACCGTTTGCCCATAAAAGAAGAATACAAGCCACCCAATGAAACTTTGAGGATGAGGCCGACGTTTCTTGAAAATAAAAGAGGAGGTCAAGAAGCGGTTGACGCAGGTTCTTGCAAGTGGTTAAGTACTCGAATGGGTAGCCAATATCGCCCCGTCCCTAAGAAAGATGGGAAAGTACGAATGTGTGTGGACTCTGAGAGATCTAAACAAGGCTAGCCCGAAGACAACTTTTATTACCTCATATCGACACCTTAGTGGATAATACGGCGGGTTATTCCTGTTCTCGTTCATGGATGGGTTCTCGAGGATACAACCGGATAAAGATGCTTCCGAAGACATGAATAAAACCACATTCATAACCATGTGGGAACCTTTTGCTATAAGGTAATGCCATTTGGGTTGAAGAATGCGGAGCAACATATCGAGAGCCATGGTGACCCTATTCCATGACATGATGCACAAGGAAATTGAGGTTTACGTCGACGATATGATTGCCAAGTCTCGGACGAAAAGGAGCATATCCAAGTCTTAAGGAAATTATTTTGAGGTTGAGAAAAGTCCAAGCTGAAGCTTAACCCGACAAAGTGTACCTTTGGAGCCGTGTCGAGAAACTGCTAGGATTTATAGTCAGTGAAAAAGGGATTGAGGTCGACCCAGACAAAGTCAAGGCTATACAAGAATTGCCTCCGCCTCGTATGCAAAAAGAGGTTCGAGGTTTCTTAGGAAGATTAAATTACATTACTCGGTTCATTTCACAACTGACCGAGAAATGTGATCCCATATTTCGTCTTCTTAAAAAACACAACCCATGTGTGTGGGACGAGGAATGTCGGAAGACCTTTGACAAAGTAAAGCAAGACTGTCCAATCCTCCAAAGATTGACACCGCCTAATCCGGAGAAGCCTTTAATCCTCTATTTGACAAGACTAGATAATTCAATGGGATGTGTGCTCGGCCAACATGATGAGTCGAAAAGAAAGAAAAGCAATATACTACCTTAGCAAAAGTTCACCGAGTGTGAAACAAGGTACTCACCGATTGAGAAAATGTGTTGTGCCTTGGTGCGGACAACTTGAGACCGAGGCAAGACATGTTGTATCATACGACTGGCTCATCTCGAAGCTAGACCCACTAAAATACCTAATGGAGTCAACTACTCTTAATGGACGAATGGCTGATGGCAAATTTTACTTTTCGAGTTTGACATAGTTTATGTAAACCGAGAAGCGATAAAAGGAGTGCAATAGCGGATTTTACGGCTAGTAGAGCTCTCGCGATTATGAGCCTCGGACTTTGATTTCCTAATGAAGACCTAATGTACGTAGCAACCACTGAAGAAGATACCACAGAAAGTCATCCTTGGAAACTGAACTTCGACGGAGCATCGAACGCTATGGGCAATGGAATTGGGGCAGTTCTGGTGTCCCCAAACGGAGATCATTACCCGTTTACCTGCAAATTGGATTTTGATTGTACAAACAATATGACAGAATATGAAGCTTGTATCATGGGCATCCGTGCTGCTATTGAACGCAAAATTAAGGTACTGGAAGTATACGGAGACTCCGCGTTGGTAATTTATCAACTTAAAGGAGAGTGGGAGACGAGAGATCCCAAATTGGTCGAATACAAAAGATTGGTCCAAGAACTAATCAAAGAGTTCGATGACATCACTTTCAGTTATTTACCAAGGGATGAAAATCAGATGGCTGATGCTCTAGCCACATTGGCTTCTATGGTACGAGCAAACAACAAGGAGGATATGAGACCTATACAAATGAGCATTTATGAGGCCCCAGCACATTGTTACAATGTCAAGGAAGAAGGGAAAATTGGCCCACCATGGTACCACGATATATTGCGGTATGTGAAGAATCGTGAGTACCCTGATCAAGCCACAGAGAATGAAAAAAAGGCGCTGAGGAGATTAGCATGTGATTACGTCTTGGATGGAGAAGTCTTATACAAGAAAAGAAAAGATCAAGTCTTCGCTAAGGTGTGTGGACGCTTGGCAAGCTAAGTTAATCCTAGAAGAAGTCCACGAAGGTGTCATGGAACTCACGCTAATGGCTTCACAATGGCGGACAAATAATGAGGTTCGGATATTATTGGTCCACCATGGAGGAGATCAGATCAACTATGCCAAAAGTGTCATAAATGCGATTTATGGAGACAAGATTCATGTACCCGTCACCTTTGCATGTTATGACTTCTCCATGGCCATTCTCCATGTGGGGCATGGACGTCATTGGGCCAATATCTCGAAAGCATCGAGCGGGCATCGATTCATCTTTGTGGTCATTGACTACTTCACGAAATGGGTAGAGGGCCTCATATGCCAACGTCACTAAATCGTGGTTAGCCAATTTTGAAGAAGGAAATCATTTGTCGATATGGGATGCCCGAGAGGATCATATCGAGACAACGACTGAATTTAAACAATAGCACGATAGTAGGGTTTGTAGCCAATTCAACATCAAACACCACAATTCATCACCAGATCGCCTAAAAATGAATGGGGCAAGAGAAGCGACCAACATAAACATCAAAAGGATAGTGGGAAGATGACTAAGACTTACAAGGATTGACATGAAAATTACCGTCAAGGCTTATGCTTATCGAACGTCCGTCTCAACCTCACTGGGCAACACCTTTCTCATTGGTCTATGGGATGGAGGCGGTTCTACCTATCGGTGGAAATACCTTCTCTTGAGTATTGTCGGAAGTGAAGTTGGATGAAGTGAATGGATCCGAGCTCGATATGATCGGTTGAACTTAATTGAAGAAAAGAGATTGAGGGCTATCCATCACGGTCGATGTACCAAAAGTGAATGATGCGAGCTTACAACAAAAAGTTCGCCAAGAGAATTCCAAGGGGATCTCGTCTTTGGAAAAGATCCTTCCATACAAAAGGATTTGAGAGGAAATGGATGCGAATTGGGAAGGACCATATGTGGTGAAAAGGCTTTCTCGGAGGGCACTAATCTTGGCTAAGATGGATGGGAAAAATCTACCCAATCCCATAAATTGATTCGATTAAGAAGTATTACGCTTGAAGAAGAGAAAGGCTAAAGTGAAAACCCCATGGCGCTTTACGGTAAAAAAAAAAAGCAGAGAGGTCAAGTGAAAACCCGTAAAAGGCGCTTTGAGACCAAAGGGCTTTGAGTCGAAAACCGATAAGGGTGGCTCAAAGTAAAAAGGAGGTATGTGACAATCTTCTCCCCGTAATTGGCAAAAGGAGGAATGTTACACCTCGGAACATCTACAGAGTAATCGCAGTCTCCCAACGCCTTTTCATTTCGAGATGATCTTGAAAGGATTCATGGTGAAGCCAGTGCGATATCTGGGCACCTACTTTTTTTTTCTTTTACCCATTTTCTCGTACTCCAATAATGTTTACTTTTGTTGAATTAATCCAATTCCATTCTTTATAAATTCCATTGTTATTTTAAATCTTTGAGTTGTTTGCAATTGAAATAACGACCCATTGACCCATAATGCTTCCATGAAACGAGTCCCGCCTATTACTCTGGAAGCTTCTAAACAGCGTAGGAACCTAAAACAAGACTGTTGTTCAGGAACCACCGCGCTTAGGGGTTGGAAACATTCGAAGAAGAGAAGTCCAAAATTATGACCATTTCTTCAGATTCGCAGGCATGGACATCAGGCAAGATGTTGCCTCTATGCCATGACCTCGACGAGCGAGCGAGCAATTATAGCCCTAAGATTATTTTTAAGGAAAAATGAATCGTTCTCATGACATCCTGCATTCATACAAATGTCCTCCGTAGTATCATTGAATTAAGAGCATTCGATTTATTACAATCATTGCATCTTAACGAAAGATCATCATTGTCACGACATTCTGCCTTCATGCAAGTGTCATCCATTAGTTAGGAGCATTCGAGTCATTTTGACCATAGCATCCTCCCCATTTGGCATAAACACAAAATCGAGTCTACAGGATATGTCCCTAAAGGACGGCGTAGCAACACTATCGAAGATTGTCCTATTACCATCAACCAGTGATGGAATAGGTTGAAGATTGTCCTATTACCATCAACCAGTGATGGAATAGGTTGAAGATTGTCCTATTACCATCAACCAGTGGTGGAATAGGTTGAAGATTGTCCTATTGCCACCGACCGCAGTGGAATAGGCCAAAAATTGTAGATCTTGTCACCATAACCGGTGAGTGGGGCAAGATCGAAGGCAAATCATGGCTCCCAACCAGAGGGAACACGATTTAGGCCACCCTCCTATTACTCTTGACCGGCGGTGGAATAGGTCAAAATTGTAGATCTTGTCGCCTAACCAGGTAGTGGGGCAAGATCGGCGAATCTTGGCTCCCTAACCAAGAGGGAACACGATTTAAGCCACCATCCTATTGCTATTGACCCGGTGGAATGGATCAAAAGAAAGTTGTAGATCTTGTCGCCCTAACCAAGGCGGAGCAAGATCGAAGATTTAATCTCGCTCTCTAACCAAGAGAGAACATGATGTTGGCCACCCTCCTATTGCCACCACCAGCAAAGTGGAATAGGTCAAAATTTGTAATTCTGTCCCTAACCAGTAGGGAGCATGGTTAAGCTTTAGTCCTATCACCTTAACTAGAGGTGGGATAGGCTGAAGACCAAAGACCTCATCTCTCTGAAGATGCAGCGGAGAAATCTAAAATAAAACAAGTCACATCCTATTGAAATCGCAGCAAGAGCAGATTGAAGCCACATATTGGTGAAGTGGATCAGAGCAACAAGGTGTGAAGGATCGAGGATGAGGCTATTCAAGGAAAGCACCGAGAGGCCAAGATTTCGGCGTAGGGCAATATTGGCTTCTTTGAGTCTTTTCTCTATTATCGTTACGACAATGAGCAAAGAGGGCAAATTGTAGAGCCCAAATTGCGGGCCCAATCAAAAATAATAAAAATTTTTACAAGCCCAATCAAAATAATAAAAATTTTACAAGCCCAATCACAAAAATAAACAAAGAAGCCCAAAACAACCCAACTATCGAAAACAAAAAGACAAAAAAAAACCCTAGCTGATTCGACTCGACCCCGACTTGACCCTCATGCGCCTCTGCACAGGCCGACCATCCGCTCCGTCCAGACCTCCTCCACCACCACCGCAAACAAAACAAAAGGATAGCAACAAGAAATAGCAGAATGAAAGCAAGAAAATCAATATATTATGTTTTTTCATTCTACTATATAAGCCACAAAAATCATTGTAACAGGAAGAGGTCTCGAAAAAAAGCAGAGAGTATTGTATTCGATATACAAGCCAAGCAAAAAAACGATTGTAAAAGAGCCTTTCTTTTGTTTCAAAAAAAGAGACTAAGAATACAAAGAAATCATCGAAACCGAGAGCAAAAACAATAAAGGTTGATTTTTTTTACTCGCATTTTTTATTAGATAGCAAACTTTTCCTTTCTTTTAACTGCTCATTGTTTTTATATTATTTTATTTTTTTATTTTATAAAAGAGAAAGGAGACTAACTTTGAACCCGGCGCGGCGTCGGAGTCCCTCTCCGTCGTCGGGTTTAACTTCGAGCAAAGCAGGGAGGTTTTTTTCTTCCGGTTTTTCAAAACAAAAATAAGTCAAGAATAAAAAAAGAAAACAAAACAGATATTTAAAAAAAAACATACCATTTTGATTTTTTACCACTGCAGACGGTGGTTTACGACGACAACGGTGGCCTGGATTCCGACCGGAATCCTCCGGAGATCCTCCTCTCGGATCTGCAGAGGAGAAAGGAGAGCTCTCCTCCTCTTTTTTTTTAAAGGTCACGCAAATGAAAAAAAAAGAAAAATTTTGAATTTATAAAGGCTACCAAACGACGCTGTTTAGGGCGTCGATGGCCCTAAAACGACGTCGTTTATCGTGACCAAGAGCGACCCGACCCGCTCAAAGGATCGCGTGTTTTTCGAAAAATGGAAAATTTACGCTGATCCTTCCGCATTTTTATTTTTACAATCAAGTTTTTAAATATTGCTATTTGGCCCGAAGTCTCATGCGATTCTGATTTAGTCCCTATAAAATTTGCGTTTAATTGTTTTGGGTAAATTTAGCTCCCGATCCCCATATTTTCTCGCGCATCACAATGGGGTCCTCTTGCCCTTTTCTTTTATTATAATCGCCTTGAAATTCTATTTTTAATTCAATTTGGTCCTCCCTTTAATTATCATTGTTATTTAATGTTTTATTGTTTATTTCTTCTTATTATTGTTTTATTATTATTATTATTACTATAATATTACGATTACTATGTTATATTATTATTATTATTATTTTATTCCTCTATTATCCTCTACTATTATTACTTTATTATTATTACTATTATTATCATTTCATTTTTACCTTTGTTTATTTATTTACTAATATATTTACTATTGTTATTTTTATTATTTTATTATCACTATATATTATTATTATTAATATTATTATTATTATTATTATTATTATTATTATTATTATTATTATTACTATTATTATTATTATTACTATTGTTATCATTTCATTTCTTTTACTTTTGTTTATTTATTTACTATTATACTTATTATTGTTATTTGTTATTATTTGATTATCACCATATTATTATTATTGATATTATTATTATTATTATTATTATTATTATTATTACAATTATTTAATTTGAATCTGATTTCCATTTTTTAATTTTCACCATTTATAAAATTTTTTATTTACGTTATTCATTTCTTATTATTTTATTATTTATCGTTTCATTTACTTATTGTTTATTCGTTCATTGCTCTTTACTCTTTCAACACTTTAAAGCAATTTATTCATTTACGTATCATATTCTTTATTTTCTTATTATTGTCGTTATTATCACTCTATTTGTTTCTAAAGTCCCATCATCGTCAACCTTGTGACATTATTTAGTTGCTCATTCATTTATTTATGAAATTAGATTTATTCATATATTCGCTTTGTTTGTTGTATCATTACTTTGTCTAATATTAATCAATTAAATTTTCAAAATAAAGATTGTAGAGCCCAAATTGCCGGGCCCAATTACCAACAACAAAATACAACCCAAAATTAAAATAAAAAACAGCCCAAAATACAAGCCCAAAAACAACCAACCCAACTCAAAAAAAGAGGAAAAACAAAACAAAAAAACGAAGAAAACCCCGCCTCGACTTCGACCCCTTCATACCACTCACTAACTGCGGCATCCACGACGCCACACTGCAAATGAAAATAGCAAGCCAAAGAAAGCAAAGAGCGGAAGGAAAAGATAGGCAAAAACAATTCAGAATTTGTATTTTTGGTTTTTATTCATTATAAAGTAAAATGAAATCATGAAAAAGGATCCCCATTTTTTATATACGCACACTAATAGAAGAAATAAAAGGGGGTTTTTCTGATTTTTACGAACCTTCAAAGAATTAAAAACACGATATAGAAGTATTAAGATTGATTAGATTTGATTTTCTTTTATTATCGTTCATCGTCTTTTTATAGATTTTCTTTATATTTTTGTATATAAACTTTTATAAACGGAATAAAAAGGAAGGTAAGAGCCTTATCGGAGTCCCCACGTCGTGGCGTCGAGTGCTTCGTTAAAATCGTCGGGCTTGGCTTTAGGAGGGCGTCGAAGGCCTTCTCTTTTCGTCTCCGGAGACACTAAAATCGGGGCTTTGGGTTCTTGAGCGAAGCCTTTAAAGGCCCCATCCTTGCGCACTCCGTCGGCCACGGACTTAGTGGCGGCCCGCAGAAGCGGAGGAGCCTAGCAGAGGAAGAAAGATGGGGGCTTCTCTTACGAAATTTGGGGAATAAAAAGCAAAAAAAGGCATTTAAAGTGCCAAAATCGGGCTAAAGGGGGTAGGGGGACGCGCGGCCGTCGCTTGTGGCGGATCTAAAGCCGGAACCTTCAAACGTGCCTTGAACAGGGCCAAGACCCCCACCGCCATCGTCGTTGGCCACAGACACAGTGGTGGTGCGACGAAGCGATTCTGAGCCGTCACGATGGGTCGCGGAGGGGAGACCGATTAGGCACACATGAGGAAGAGAGAAACATTTTCTCTGCTTTTGGAAACCGAAAAAGGGGGTCTTAAGTTTTTTTTCTTCTTTTTTCGTTCTTTCGGTTTGGGAAAATAAAGAAATGAATGGGCAATTGGGAGCAATTAAAGGTCGTGTCGTTTGGGGTGTTAGGGCATCCATATCCCTTCAATGGGATATTTGCAAGATAAACCCTCCCTTTCTTGGGCCGCCCAATTAAATCCCTTTCTACTTTCCTTTTTTTAATTTGTGCCCCATCATTTTACGCGTTATTCAATCTAGTCCATGCCCGGTCATTTGAAACGCCACATAATCGGAGGTTGGGTTATTTACTCGCTTAGTCCCGTAAGTAGTAGCAAGCTGCTGTGATCGATCCTTTCTTTTATTTTTATTTATTATTTGGCCCCGAACCCTATTTTATTCATAATTTAACCCCAAAATTTCGCTTTTAATTTCAATTCAATCCCTTTAAGTTACTTTGCATTTATATTCCTTTATTATTAATACTATTATTATTATTATTATTATTATATTACTATTATCATTTTTTTTCATTGTTGCTATCCATTATTATTATGTCTACCAACGCTATATTTTTTATTATTTTGTCATGTTATTATTGTTATTAGCATTATTATTATTATTATTATCATTATTATTTTTATTTTTATCACTTTTATTATATTATTTATATATATATGTATATATTATTATTTATTTAACGTTTATTCGTATATTTATACTTATATTTTTATTATTAATTTAACTAACTTTATTATTATTATTACTATTATTACTATATTCATATTAGTATATTGTGTATGTATATTTCGTATTATTGTTATTATATTTATTATCATTATATTATTATTATCATTATTATTTTATTTTTATCACTTTTATTATATTATTTATATATATGTGTA
Source organism: Gossypium rotundifolium (assembly GCA_025506655.1). Classification (NCBI taxonomy): domain Eukaryota; kingdom Viridiplantae; phylum Streptophyta; class Magnoliopsida; order Malvales; family Malvaceae; genus Gossypium; species Gossypium rotundifolium. Next base: position 24,449,605 of record CP106730.1, on the reverse strand, counting down.
TATATTATTATTTATTTAACGCTTATTAGTATATTTATACTTATATTTTTATTATTAATTTAACTAACTTTATTATTATTATTATTATTATTATTACTATTATTACTATATTCATATTAGTATATTGTGTACGTATATTTCAGTATTATTGTTATTATATTTATTATCAACGTATTATTATTATCATTATTATTTTTATTTTTATCACTTTTATTATATTATTTATATATATATGTATATATTATTATTTATTTAACGCTCATTCGTATATTTATACTTATATTATTTCACATATACTTATATTTTCATTCATGTCATCACATCTTATATATTCCTATTTATATTTACATCTCAATATCATTTTTGTTATCGTTCGTTATCTTTATTCTCCTGTCTGCTTGTAAAGCTGTCATATCGCTTATAATTCTTTCGTTTTCTGTTTATTATCCTTGCCGACATACCGGTTTTACTCGTTTATATCTATTTTCGCCTTATTATCACCTTTTGTATTTAACACATGTTCTATATGCTTGCTAGCATTGTATTCTCTGCATGTTGTTACGGATTCGTGCTACATTTTACCCAATACAAAATTGATTTCTTTGATAAAGGCAATATTTCGTGTTCAGAAATTTGGAAAAAATCGTGCCCTAACTCACCGGGTTAGGTTTCTTCTCGTTATATTTGAACAACGGGATATCCTTTTAGGAATCACAATTTAAATTTTAAAACAAAATACTTAATCCCGAAGTTCAAATGTCGTGCCCTAACTTATCGGACTCGACACTTAGATACTTTGGGATAAGTTTTTTCCTAAAATAGAGGCAATCTTCCGTATTTGAAATCTCGTGAAATCGAGCCCTAACTTATCGGGTTCGATTTTTTTCATTTGATGAATAACGGAAGATCATCTTTAAATAAAACCTAGTTTCAAAAGGTGAGCTTAGTTTCGAATTTAAAGTATTGTGCCCTAACTTCATCGGACGTGATGCTTTACCTCTTGAAAATAACAAAGCCTTAACGCCCCTCCCAATTTTAAAAATAAAAAGCATTGTATTTGAATCCTTTAAAGTTTTCAACAAATAGGACATCAATCAATCAGTTTGGTACCAATTTTGGGCGTGTCGAGGGTGCTAATCCTTCCTCGCACGTAATCGACCTCCGAATCCATTTTCTTAAAGTTTCGTAGACCAAAAAAGCACTGTTTTAGTAAATTAAATGTTTTATTAAAATGAAGGTGATCCGATCACACCAAATAAAGATCGGTGGCGACTCCTTTTCACTCCTTTCCTTTTCTTTTTTTCAAAATCGAGTCGAATAGCGTGCCACTGCTTCACCCAAAAAATGGTTACGACGACTTGGCGACTCCAATCGGGATCTCGAGGTCAAGCCATAGATTGATTGATTTTATCCTTTTGATTAAATTGGTTTCAAAAATCACGCTTCTTTTAATGCACTTCCAATATTGGTCTCAGTAAATACTTTGGCATTGCATTGCATGACCGCTCGGTCACACCTTTAAGTGGGAGCGAAGCTATGCCTTCGTGAGGTTTTCACCTCCGCATGGGCTAGTGGATCGCTTTGAATACATCCGTACCTATGTCTTCGTGAAGTTTTCACTTCCGCATGGCCATAGGGAAATGTATTCCTCGAACCGAACTCGGTCCGTATGAGCCTATAATGGGTGAGGATCGAGGAATCATTGGTTCGGTACCTCAAACTTTAGAACCAAACCACATGTAGTGGACCCTAAGAGCCCACCTTAGATAGAACTACGTCAAACCTTAGTGGTCACCTAGGTGGTTTTTGTTCACTTTCACTTGTTTTATACTTTGCGATACTAACCTTTGTATTTTATTTTCGTGCATATAATCTCATTTCATATTTTGAGAGGTATCGATTCACGGTCGGCTTCGAGTTAGAAAGTCTGGTTATGGAAAATGGATTCCTTGATAAAGTGGAAGACAATGCGATCGTCTCAGATATAGTCAAAACCTAGGCGCTAGAAGGGTATGGATCCGTTTGAGCAAATGGGCAAGGCTAAAATCTCACCACACTGTGCTTCCTAATGTTGTTCGATCAAAACTAAATCGGATGTGGAAAAGATTGTATGACATTTCATGACAATGCATGGTAGAAAGTAATTATACTCACCGGTCACTTCATAGTGGCGTGTAAGGTACTGGATAGACACTTCTACCATTATAATGTTTCTCTTTCATGTGAAGATGGTAACCTCAGAGACGACAAGGGTGTTGGAAGGAAAGTGATTGGCGAGGCAAGAGACCTATGACAATGAATTGGCTGGAAAGGACTTTGCTTACGACGGGAGAAAAGTTTATTTATCGTTGATATTCTTCCAAATAACAAGCATAGGTTTACAATTGTATTTGAGGATGTTACATTTAATGTAAACAACGATAGTGCAAGACACGATGACTCAAAGCGGCGTGAACAGAAATCTAAAACTCTCATGAAACGCCGAGGGTGATGGTTGTCATTTTAAGGCAAGATGTCATAAGTAGGGATGCCTCACCGGTTTGCCAATCTTTTAAGATAATCAAAACAACTTCACAGACATTGGAGGAGGTACCCTTGACTATAGAGGTTTCCATTCAAGTTTCATAGCCACTCAAAGAGGCCTTTTCCTAATATTCATCCTAGTTCGGTTGTGGATTCTTTGCTAATCGAATGTCATAGATCCGGTGAACGAAGGCTCGAAAACACTCAAGACAAAAGTCACCCATCCAATCACAGTACAAGATCACCGGATTGAGCGGCGGTTGTGCAAAGATCCGTTGTTTTCATTGAAGGAGAAAAGTGTGAAGAAAGCTAATGGTGAAGTCGAGAATCTAGAGATTTCGTCTATAATCATTTTATCGACCATCACAAGATACAACAGATTTTTTTGCAAGACTTGCCATGCTTTAATGTCTGAGAGTCAAACAACCTACATACATTCCTTTGGAGTTCCATTCCTTGATGTACTTGCAATTGACAAAGCACTAACTAGAGAACTTCTTTGGTTAAGACGTAAATCTCGTGAAAGAGTGAAAGCCTTTTCCTATGCTTCACAAAGGAGCAACCATAGTACCGAGCCAACGTTTGATTCTTGTAGTGTTTCTTTCAAAGACTAATTTCACCCAAGGCGAAGGTCGTGCTCTGTCGAGGCAATGATGGAAATTTTTTTCCAAGAATGGGCGATGGAATTGTTGGAACCATCTAGGATGGAAGGATAGGTGTTGTGAACTTCGGGCTCATCGTTGTGATCCAAACAACATTGCAAGGGATTTGATTCTTGTATTGACCGGTTAGATAGATTCAAAGAGACGAATCGGAATGGACGACTTTCACCGTGGTTAGAATGAGAAAAGTGTTGAACGGATACAATCTAAAATGTTTGAAGCTCATGCAGCCTTCTTTGTCTAAAGAAACTCTAATCTTTATGAGCCATAAAAGTGGAAGAATCCTTGAGTACGACGCTAGCTAGAGTAAACGATCGATACTTTTTAAAAATTGATGTTGTCGAGACGACCTCCTCACTACCCTCAAAGTCAGAACTCGCAATCGAGTTGAAGTTAAGTCCGAACAAGATTAAGGAAACAAAGTGTAGTTAAATTTAGCACTACACAAGTGTGAATCATGGATCGAGCTTCTTGAAATAAGAAAGGAGTGTTGAGAGAAGAACCCCATCATTCTTATGATCATCAAGTTAAAAAGTCAAGATTACCTCATGAAGGGAATGGTAGTTGGTCATCTCTGATTTTGGCATTACAGTGGATATGGTAAGCATAAGATATGGGCTAGCTTGATCACGGCCAAGAGCTAGCTCCATTGCTTGGGAAATCAAAACCTTTAGGACTTGGGACGAAAGCATATAGTAGTCCATTTTATGTAAAAGAATTTGTTTTCTAATAAAGTTTTCTAAAATGAAGTTGATCGAATCGATACCTCTTTGCATTCGTGCATTTGCACTACATTGCATTCGCATTATATTGCATTCATTTGCATTAGACTTTTACAAAAGGACCCTAATTAGGCAAAATGTTTCATTAACCGGAAAACATGGAACAAAGGTTGGCGAGGATAGAGCAAAGGCAAATACTGATGCAAGAGCAATTGATCCAAATTCAACAAGAAATGCGAGAGCAAATGCTAGACTTCAAAAGAACATGATGGGCCATTAACTCGGTTACTAATAGGAGGACTTGAAAAAGGAGTGACGGTGGACCAAGAATGTGGATAATGATGAAGACATCGTTTATTCCCCAATAAATATCCCAACTCAACCGATGCACATTCTCGTGGTACCTATCATTATTGGATCTCAATATAGGTGATACTTGGTGTCTTGAATTCTCAATGGGCCCCCCAGAATGAGCAAGCCAATCGCGTTGTTTTTGGCCTACCGAGACAAAGAAAAAGGAGAAGGGCTTCAAAAGCCCAAGAGGAAGGATGAAGATGGGGGCAACGAATGCGTGTGCTAAGGGTTATTCAAGACGTTATAAAGAAACCAAACCAAAGAAGGCGCTACGACCACCCGATCACCCCAAAGCAAAAACCCAATCCAAGAGCGATCCGAAAACCCTCGCTCACTCCTATTCCCATGACGATAGGGAGTTATACCGTAACTTATTTAATATGCATGTTGTAGCTCCTTATTTTATAAAACCACGCAACCTCCATACCCAAAGATGGTATAACCCAAGTGTCCGATGTGAGTATCACGCGGGGTTACTGAGGCACTCGATAGAAAATTGCACTGACTTTCAAGAAGTTGGTGGAAAAATTCATCAAAATGGGTGTTGTGGAGATAGGCGACGCACCAAAAGCGTAAGCATGAACCTAAGAGCATTTTGAGCAATGAGACTACTAAGAAATTCTGTCTCGCTTAGAAGCTTACCTAGAATAATGTGTGAAGTACACTTGTTGCTTTAAGCCTAGAAGCAATAAGATGTCTTTTGTGAAATAGGCTCATGTTCTGAATTACTACTTCAATAAAATGCATCTTTTGAATTAATATTTTCTTCATGCTATACATTCTATTGAATATTCTTTTATTCTTCATTCATAAATAATCATTCATTCTCTAAATTGCCTTCATACGGGATATGGGTCCCAGATATCAATGACCTGAGCGGCGCTGTTATGAACTCCCTTTCTAGCGAGATATGTGTCTAGAAAGATCTAAGAGCTTAGAAGATGACAGAGATTGCAACTCACTTCCTAACTTGTTAAAAATGGCTGATCCTACCTCGCGAAATGTCAGCCGATACTACAAGCCAACGAGGGAGATAAAATGGAAGCTTAGCTCACCGCAAGAATAAGGCAAGACATTATCGCATGATCACAGTTAGACACATTGGGGCCACTGAAACAGGGATTCCTATATGTGAGGCATGGACGCCATCGAGCCAGTCTACTCAAGAGCTTTGAGCCAACATCGATTCATATTCATAGCCTTTGGCTACCTTACTAAGAGGGTAAAGGTCGCTTCACATGTCAAAATTACAAAGTCAGTGGTCGTCTACTCCAACTTCAAATTCAACTCCCAAAAAAAATAAAAAATCAAAAAAAAAAAAATAAAAAAAATCAAAAAAATCAAAAATCAAAAATAAAAGAATCAAAAAGAGGAAAAAGAAGAAGGAAAAGAAAAGAATAAAGAGAGAATGGCGATAAAGAATGCCAGAAGAAATGGGTTGTACGAATTTATAGTCCATCCAAAGGTCGACACCACATCAAGTCAAAGAAGATAGCCAAAACCATTCAAAATTTTTGAAAATGACCGAGACTTGTAAACGTTGGCATAGAAAAGTTACCATTTACCCTCTAGGTTTTTAAAAGTTGGCGGGACTTTTACCGGGCATCTTTACCATTGGTTTATAATGTTCGCTCAAAAGAATTTCAGGAGAAAGACCAGGCATTAAGAAGGGTTCTTCGTATTCAAGAGGACTCCGAAAGGAAAAGTAAATGCAGCAAAAAAGGCTTGTTCTAAGGAAACATGGGTACTAATCAAGATGGATAGCAAGGACTTCTTCAATCCGGTGAGTTCAACTCCAAAAAAAAAAAAAAAAAAAGAGTCGCGAAAAATGGTGAAAAAAAACAAAACAAAACAAAAACGAAAAATCGAAAAACGAAAAAAGAAAAGAGAGGTCGAGGCGAAAACCCGCAAAGGGCGCCTTAGGATCAAAGGGGATTTGAGTTGAAAACCCGAGAAGGGCAGCTTAAATTGTGATAAAAAGTAAGGCATACGGTAGTCTTACCATGCTTAAGTTAACAATGAAGAAGTATGTTGCGTCTTGGAGCATCGACAAAGTACTCCGAATCCCCTAAACACATATTGAGCCTAAAATGGTCCTCAAGAAGTTTGAACAGAGAAGCTCAGGCTGCGATATCTGGGGCACCTAGTTTCTATTTTTACCTTTCGAGATACACTGTCAATAAATTTCTTTCCTAATTACACTCGTTGCTTTTGCTTAACCCCTTGGTTTCGAGCTATGCTCCTAACTAACTTCGTTCTTATCCATAGTTATAATCTCTTTCAGACATTTTGCATTGAAATAACGATTAATGGACTAACGGCACTTTCACAAAAAAAGTTTCACATATTACTCTAGGAAATTTCTAAGTAGTATCGGAACCTAAAACAGGACCATTGCTTAAAACTCCTCGAGTTTAGGGGACAGGAATAATGGTGGAGGAAAATTCTGAACTGAGGCCATCTCTTCGGATCGAAAATGGTGATTGAACAAATGACGAGGTATTACGTAAATAGTATCATCACGATATAAAAAAAGAAGGGGTGATGTATGAATGGGGAATCATCCGCGCGAAGAATGATTTTGTATCCACGCAACTATCATATGTGCACACCTGGTCACAATCCACAGGAATGGAAAGGCAACAGACCAAATCAACAAATTCTATGCCCCTGAGTCGTAGTGGGATTGACTAAAGATAGCATAGACTCTACACCCTTGAGTCGTAGTGGGATGGATTGAAGATGACACAATTTCTATACCCATAGGGCACAATGGGTTGATCTCAAGATAGTATAGACCTTAAAGTCCTCAGATGTGCCGTGGAATGAGCCTTGAAGTCACATTGGGGCAAACTGTTTGAGCAAAATATGATTGTTTCTTTGAGTTCGCAAAGGTACCAAGAATAGCGAGATATCGGGTTGTACGCTTCTGGTGGACGACGAGCAGTGACAACCCTAAGCATAAAAAGGGTCATTTCATTTTACATTCATCATCAATAGGAGCGTGCAAACATCGCATCGTGATCCTTATACATTTTTAATAAAGAATCATTATCATGACATCCCGCATTCATGCAAATGCCCTCCATAATATCATTTAGCTAGGAGCATTCGATTTATTACAATCATTACATCTTAATGGAAAATCATCATTCTTATGACATTATGCATTCATGTCATCCATATCACGCGTAGTTGGGAGCATTTGAGTCATTCCGACCATAGCATCAGTATCATTTGGCATAAATACAAGCATACAAAGTCGAGTCTACAGGATATGCCCTCTAGAGGATGATGTAGCAACACTATCGAAGATTGACCTATTACCATCGACCAGCGGTGGAATAGGTTGAAGATTGTCCTATTACCATCGACCAGCGGTGGAATAGGTTGAAGATTGTCCTATTACCATCGACCGGCGGTGGAATAGGTTGAAGATTGTCCTATTACCATCGACCGGCGGTGGAATAGGTTGAAGATTGTCCTATTACCATCGACCCGGTGGTGGAATAGGTTGAAGATTGTCCTATTACCATCGACCAACGGTGGAATAGGTTGAAGATTGTCCTATTACCATCGACCGGCGGTGGAATAGGTTGAAGACCATCTATTACCACCGACAGCGAGTGGAATAGGTCAAAATTGTATATCTTGTTGCCCTAACCAGAGTGGGGCAAGATCAAGGCAAATCTTGGCTCCTTAACCAAAGAGGGAACACGATTTAAGCCACCACCCTATTACCACCCACGGCGGTGGAATAGGTCAAAATTGTAGATCTTGTCGCTCTAACCAAGTGGGGCAAGATCGGCTAATCTTGGCTCCCCAACCAAGAGGGAACATGATTTAGGCCACCATCCTATTACCACTAACCAAGAAGTGGAATAGGCCAAAATTGTAGATCTTGTCACCCTAAATAGTAGTGGGTAAGATCGAAGGCAAATCATGGCTCCCCAACCAAGAGGGAACATGATTTAGGCCACCATCCTATTACCACTAACCCAAAAGAGAATAGGCCAAAAATTGTAGATCTTGTCCCCCTAACCAGTAGTGGAGCAAGATCGAAGGCGAATCTTGGCTCTCTAACCAGTAGAGAACATGATTTTGGCCATCATCCTATGTCCCGACCAGCGGTGGAATAGGACAAAATTTGTAATTCATCCCTAACTAATAGGGAGCATGGTTAAGCGTTAGTCCTATTGCCCTAACTAGAAGTGGGATAGGTCAAGATCAAGACCTCATCTCTCCGAAGATGCAATGAGCAATCTAAAATAAAACAAGACACATCCCATTGGTGTCGCAAAGAAGAGCAAATTGAAGCCACATAGCGATGGAGTAGATTGAAGTAACAAGATGCGGTAGACCTGAATGAGGCTACATGAAGAAGAAAAGCACCGAGAGGCCAAGACTTCATGAGGCCGGGCAATATTGCTTTTTGAGTCTTTGCTCTATTATCGTTACGACAATGAGCAAAGAGGGCAATTGTAGAGCCCAAATTACCCGGCCCAATTACCAACAACAAAATACAACCCAAAATTAAAATAAAAAACAGCCCAAAATACAAGCCCAAAAACAACCAACCCAACTCAAAAAAGAGGAAAAACAAAACAAAAAACGAAGAAAACCCTACCTCGACTTGACCGACCACAAGGCCACTCCGCCAACGGCATCCACGACGCCACACCGCAAGCGAAAAATGCAAGCCAAAGAAAGCAACAACGGAAGGAAAAGATAGGCAAAAACAGTCCGTAAATTTGTATTTTTGGTTTTTTTATTCGGCTATAAAGTAAAGACCGAAATCACTGAAAAAGGATCCCCATTTTTTTATATACGCACACTAATAGAAGAAATAAAAAGGGGGGGTTTTTCCGATTTTTACGAACCTTCAGCAATCAAAAACACGATATAGAAGTATTAAGGTTGATTCCGATTTGATTTTCTTTTATTATCGTTTACTGTCTTTTTTATAGATTTTCTTTATATTTTTTGTATATAAACTTTTATAAACGGAATAAAAAAGGAAGGTAAGAGCCTTACCGGAGTCCCCCACGTCGCGGCGTCAGAGTGCTTTCGTTCCGTCGTCGGGGCTTGGCTTTAGGAGGGGCGTCGAAGGCCTTCTCTTTTCGTCTCCGGAGACACTAAAATCGGGGCTTTCGGGTTCTTGAACGAAGCCTTAAAGGCCCCATCCTTGCGCGCTCTCCGTCGTGGCCGGACTTAGTGGGCCGCCCGAACGGAGGAGCCCTAGCAGAGGAAGAAAGATGGGGCTTTCTTACGAAATTTGGGGAATAAAAGCAAAAAGGCATTTAAAGTGCCAAAATCGGGCTAAAGGGGTAGGGGACACGCGGCTTCGTCGTTTGTGGCGGATCTAAAGCGGAACCTTCAAACGCCTTGAGCGGGCCAAGACCCCACCGCCATCGTCGTTGGCCACCGACACAGTGGTGGTGCGACGAGCGACATTGAGCCGTCGATGGGTCACGGAGGGAGACCGATTGCTGGGCACACATGAGGAAGAGAGGAAACATTTTCCTCTGCTTTTTTGGAAACCGAAAAAAGGGGGGGTCTTAAGTTTTTTTTTTCTTCTTTTTCTGTTCTTTCGGTTTTGGGAAAATAAAGAAATGAATGGGGCAGTTGGGAGCAATTAAGGCTGTGTCGTTTGGGGTGTTAGGGGCTGTCCATATCCCTTCAATGGGATATTTGCAAGATAAACCCCTCCCCTTTGCGGCGTCGCCCAATTAAATCCCTTTCTACTTTCCTTTTTTTAATTTGTGCCCCATCATTTTACCGCGTTATTCAATCTAGTCCATGCCCGGTCATTTGAAACGCCACATAATCAGAGGGTTGGGTTATTTACTCGTTTAGTCCCCGTAAGTCGGTAGCGTTGCGAGATCGGTCCTTTGTTTTATTTTTATTTATTATTTGGCCCCGAACCTATTTTATTCATAATTTAACCCCAAAATTTCGTTTTAATTTCAATTCAATCCCTTTAAGTTACTTTGCATTTATATTCCTTTATTATTAATACTATTATTATTATTATTATTATTATTATATTACTATTATCATTTTTTTTCATTGTTGCTATCCATTATTATTATGTCTACCATCGCTATATTTTTTATTATTTTGTCATGTTATTATTGTTATTAGCATTATTATTATTATTATTATTATCATTATTATTTTTATTTTATCACTTTTATTATATTATTTATATATATATGTATATATTATTATTTATTTAACGTTTATTCGTATATTTATACTTATATTTTTATTATTAATTTAACTAACTTTATTATTATTATTACTATTATTACTATATTCATATTAGTATATTGTGTATGTATATTTCAGTATTATTGTTATTATATTTATTATCATTATATTATTATTATCATTATTATTTTTATTTTTATCACTTTTATTATATTATTTATATATATATGTATATATTATTATTTATTTAACGCTTATTCGTATATTTATACTTATATTTTTATTATTAATTTAACTAACTTTATTATTATTATTATTATTATTACTATTATTACTATATTCATATTAGTATATTGTGTATGTATATTTCAGATTATTATTATTATATTTATTATCAATGTATTATTATTATCATTATTATTTTATTTTTATCACTTTTATTATATTATTTATATATATATGTATATATTATTATTTATTTAACGCTCATTCGTATATTTATACTTATATTATTTCACATATACTTATATTTTCATTCATGTCATCACATCTTATATATTCCTATTTATATTTACATCTCAATATCATTTTTGTTATCGTCATATCTTTATTCTCTCGTCTGCTTGTAAAGTCATCATATCGCTTATAATTCTTTCGCTTTTCATTTATTATCCTTGCCGACATACCGGTTTTACTCGTTTATATCTATTTTCGCCTTATTATCACCGCTTGTATTTAACACATGTGTTCTATATGCTTGCTAGCATTGTATTCTCTCGCATGTTGTTACGGATTCGCTACATTTTACCCAATACAAAATTGATTTCTTTGATAAAGGCAATATTTCGTGTTCAAAATTTGGAAAAAATCGTGCCCTAACTCACTTTGGTTCCGGTTTCTTCTCGTTATAGTGAACAACGGGATATCCTTTTAGAATCACAATTTAAATTTTAAAACAAAATACTTAATCCCGAAGTTCAAATGTCGTGTCCTAACTTCATCGGACTCGACACTTAGATACTTGGGATAAGTTTCTTTTCCTAAAATAGAGGCAATCTTCCGTATTTGAAATCTCAGGAAATCGAGCCCTAACTTACTGGGTTCTGATTTTTTTTTCATTTGATGAATAACGGAAGATCATCTTCAAATAAAAACCCAGTTTCAAAAGGTGAGCTTAGTTTCGGGAATTTAAAGTATTGTGCCCTAACTTACTGGACGTGATGCTTTACCTCTTCGAAAATAAGAAAGCCTTAACGTCCCTCCCAATTTTAAAAATAAAAAGCATTGTATTTTCGAATCCCTTTAAAGTTTTCAACAAATAGGACATCAATCAATCAGTTTGGTACCAATTTTGGGCGTGTCGAGGGTGCTAATCCTTCCTCGCACGTAATCGACCTCCGAATCCATTTTCTTAAAGTTTCGCAGACCAAAAAAGCACTGTTTTAGTAAATTAAATATTTTATTAAAATGAAGGTGATCCGATCACACCAAATAAAGATCGGTGGCGACTCCTTTTCACTCCTTTCCTTTTCTTTTTTTCAAAAATCGAGTCGACCGCGTCGTTTACCGTTTCACCCAAAAAAATGGTTACGACAAAGATGATGTTTGGTATTTGAAAATTCGGAAGATCGAGCCCTAACTTATGGGTTTTTGTTTTACTCGTTTATGTCAAACAACGGATATCTCTTTTGAAGTTGCAATTTTAAAACAAAATCTCGAAATTCAAAATGTCGTGCCCTAACTTACTAGACTCGACACTTAGATACTTCGGATAAGTTCCTTTTCCTAAAGAGAGGCAATCTTCCAGATATGAAATCTCGGAAATCGAGCCCTAACTTATCGGGTTCCGATTTCTCATTTGACTAATAACGGAAGATCCTCTTCAAATAAAACCAAGTTTCAAAAGGCGAGCTTAGTTTCGGAGTTTAAAGTATTGCGCCTAACTTATCGGACGTGATGCTTTACCTCTTGAAAATAAGAAAGCCTTAACGTCCTTCCAATTTTAAAATAAAAAGCATTGTATTTTCAAATCCTTTAAAGTTTTCAACAAATAGGACATCAATCAATCGGTTTGGCACCAATTTTGGGCGTGTCGAGGTGCTAATCCTTCCTCGCACGTAATCGACCTCCGAATCCGTTTTCTCAAAGTTCGTGGACCAAAAAGCACTGTTTTAGTAAATTAAATGTTTTATTAAAACGAAGGTGATCCGATCACACCAAATAAAGATCGGTGGTGACTCCTTTCCTTTTCTTTTTCAAAACCGAAGTCGAACCGCGTCGTTCCACGTTTCACCCTAAAAAAAAATGGTTACGACACACGGCACCCCATCAACATCATTCACTTATAAAATAAACTTATATTCAAATCAACCAAAACCCCAAGCAAACAATAATCAATAAGCACAAAATAAAACCATATTGAGCCAAATATCAAACTTCTAACATAGAAAAATGTGTCAAAAATAGAAGAGAACATCAAAGCAAAAAAAAAGGGAGTCAAATTTGGGTCAAGGGTTGGAGGTACTCCGACGACTTGCTTGCCGATCCTGATGGTCAAGAAAGAAATATTGGTGAGAAGGAGCACATATAAAAAATTGAGTCGATCTGATGATAGATGGTGCATATTCGAGCTTAGGTAGTCCAAAAGTTAAGTTTTATATCTAAGGATTTTTAGTGGGTATTGAAGAAAACTAATTGGAGATTTGTAGAGAGGCAATCGAGGGAGAAGTTCAACCCATCTTTGTCGGAGGAAATGTCGGTGACGGCATCAAAGCAGGGAACCAATGATCATGAATGAAGCGTTGAGAGAGGGAAAGTGTTCTAGAGAGAGTGAGTTGGGAGAACAATGATGGGAAGAAGGAAAACTAAGAAAAAAAAAAAGATGGAGAAATAAAGAAAAAGCAAATAAAATAAACAAGTTAATTTAAAAAAATAACATGTTTAAATTATGTGGTGATGATGTGGATGACACGCCAACATTTGACGACACAATTTGTGCCACGCCAGACTTTTGGTACACCACTAACGCCAGATAACGACACAGTGACCCAAATGTTAAAAATCGATAACGTTAGTTACCAAAACGTAACAAATTTAAAGTTTAACGACCAAAATGCAATTCAAACCATATATAAGTGATTATTTTTGTAGTTTACCTTTTTAATAAAAAATTTCTAATCCAAACCAACTCAAACTTGAAAAAACCTAATTGAAATGGCACAAAAATCACTTTTATTGGCATTTATAACCTCATAATATGGTTTCAACCTTAACATGGATTGGTAAAGTAAATAGTAGTATAGAGAAGTAGGGTCGATCCTACAAAGACTAGGATTCCTAATATCATTTTTTGCGTGACTAGATTCTATAGTCGTGGCAACTGTTGTGCCCACGACTTGTAACGTGTAGCTTTGAAAATAAAACAAATAGGGTTTTAGTTGATTAGGGATAGAAATATAAAATAAATAGAACAAAATAATAGTTGAATTATAAATGCAAAATAAAATTAAATAACCGGAATTAAATTAGATATATCAAATATGTATTTTTTTAGCCTTACACTTGGTATATTCCAGATTTGAATTGATCCTTAAAAGTGAATTTTTCCTTTCAAACGGTAAACTAGTTATAGCGATCAAGGATGCCTTAACCGCCAACTCTTCCTTGTGTAGTTGATTCCGATACACCTTGCAAACCAACCCTTACCGACTATCTAACCGTGTAACATGCATCTTTAATTTAAGATCTCAGTAGCCTTGTGATATATAAGAGCCCAACTCGAATTAACGGTCTCAACCGTGTGGGTCATTTAAATCCGATCACTATCTCTATTGACGGAATCCAACTGGTCTTTTTCCACTTGGACACACCAATTTGTTCGCAGGAACCCGAATGCAACAGACGACTGTCTCATTTTTCCAATTGTACGCCAAATAACACCAACCCAATGTGCGCTTTTTGCTTTGAAATTGAATTAACTTTAAGGGACAATTGTAACTATCTCATATTCTAGAGATATAATGAATACCGTGTTGTAAAGTTTTAGCCTAGGTTCATTTCTCACGATTCTTGATCGGAATGATAACTGACCTAAAGTTCAACAGAGATTAGTTGAGCAGGAAATTAATCATACTTGATTGGATTATAATAGTGGATTTTAATGAATGATAATAAGTGAAGAAGGGAGGGAACTAAAAGGATAATTGAACCAAAATATAAAAAGAAAAAAGAAATGACAGAATGCTCAAATGCTACTGACATAAGAATGTGCTAATTGCCTTTTAAATTCAAGTTTGTCCTAATGCCACAATTACTAGCCTTTATATATAACTCTCAAAGAACCAATTTCACATGATTTACACCAAGAATCATGCTTAACAACCAACCATTAGATCAGATTTTTCTAAATATAGAAATTTTCAAAGTAAAAAGTTTGATATTTTTATCAGCCCAAAAATAATTCTGCAATTGTCAATTCAGCCCCCAACTTGCTTTTTGTTCCAATCTAGCTCGATTTTTGCTTCTTTTTTTAACTTCGACACTCCAATTGCGTCCCTAATAAAATTTAAGTAAGAAATCACAAGCTTAACAGAATTCTGTTAAAAAATTGACCAAAATTAGGTACATTAAACATAAAAATTTAACTTGCTATCAAATTCTCCCCTACTTAGCCGATGTTTGTCCTCAAGCATGCTGTGCATTCCCATACTAGAAACATTCAATAATTTTTCCCGAAATCAAGTCTCATTCAAAAGTCATACGTAATGCAAACAATTTAGGTGTAGCATGAATAAGAATTTACTCAGTTTAACCAATAAGTGTTTTATAAGATCCTAACAATATGCAAAATCAACCATTTCACTAAATTGAAGCTCAATTAAACTTGCAAGGCAATTGTTCTTGACCAAATTATTCAACAAGTTTGGGACATAGTCGAATCTTTTCACGCGAGATGAGATGATAACTCAAGCATCTCACCTCGATTGCTCAATTTGATACGTGTCCAAACGGATTATTTTTCCCTACTCATGGCAGCTCGATTTGTAGAGTGTTTGCAAGTTTTGATTCGTCACTCGGATCTTTTGACATGATGTGAGATGACAACCCAAACACCTCATCCCAATTACTCAATTTTGTAACATTTCTGAAATCTTCACTCATAACTAAGCCATCTGCGGAGTAGTATATATATATTTTTATTGACATAAAATAAAATAACTAAAACGAGATACGAGTACTTTTATTAAGCAAGTTTAAAGAACTAACCATTTTCATGGGATGTTGATTTAACCACAACATTTTCAATTCTACAAAACACTTGTCAATCAAACTAAGTAATGAGAAATTACTTATGAATCACCCAACCATTTGAATTAACTAAGCATAGGAATTAAAGGCTTAATTTCAAACTAATTAAGGAATAATCTCAGTATAAGAATTAACACATGCAATGAAGAGCAAATAATACTGTGGTATGTCCTACAGTTTTACTGTGTAATTGTCTATAGTTGCTCCAGCAACGAATGTGGTATCCTGTAGCTCGGATTTGGCGATCAAGTCGAATGAGGGGTGTTACAATAACTCTTGATACTATATCTTTTATTATAATCCGTAATATAATAATAGTCATATGTATATACATGAATTAATAGTTTAAGTCATAGCTATATACTATATTATGTAATAGTATACCATCTATTCTGGTTAGCAGTTAAAACCGACTTAACTGACCAAATCGAGCCAATTCAAGCAAATCGATTGGTAAATTCAATTTTGATTTTGGACCAATTAATAGTTATATATAGGTTAAAATATGTCATCGGTCCATGTACTCTTCCCAAATTTTTAATTAGCCCCTATTATTTTAAGAAATTTAGTCCATCTACTTTTCAGAGTTCAAAATTTAAGTCCAATTGTTAACACCGTTAATTTTTTTTTGTTAAATTTGTTGGTGTGACTGAAAAATAATGTTGTTATGAGCTTACATTTAACAAAATAATTTTAACAGTGTTAACAATTGAACTTGAATTTTGAAATTTGAAAAGCAAAGGGACTAAATTCCTATAAATAAAAATACAAAGACTAAATTCCAAATTTAAGAAGAGTATAGGCCATTTTAATCTTATATATGTATTCATAGTTTTAAAATATATTATTATATTATGTAATATTGTATCGCATTGTAATAGTAGTACATAATATATTAATTAATTATTGATAATTAGGAGAGGAATGGAATTATTTGGGATTGAACCCAAACTTTCATGCCTACAACATAATACTCTTGCTATTGGACTAAAAATTGTTGACACATAATATTTTAATTATACTAAGCAAAACCCAAATAATATACCCTCAAACAAAAAAAAAAAAATTATATCCCAAATCTCGAGTCTAAAATTAAAAATAAATAAACCAAATATCAAAATACCATTTGTAAAAGTTAAAATCCAGTTTAAAATCTAATTTAATTTAATAAAAATAATTTTTTAAAATATTAAAATTTTAATAATATTTTATGTATTACTAGTTTATATAATTGATAATTAATAATTGTAATCATTAAATTCCACATGTATTGTAATTGTATTAAGAATCGAATTTATATATTGGTATGAGTTTATAAAATTTCGAATATTTTTTATTAATATATAATGGTGTGAGTATTTATGGTTTTATGTAGATAATTTTATTTGGATTTGTGATTTCAACTTAAAATTAAGTTATTATTAGGCTAAATTTTAAAATTGTAATTGGTTGTTTTATATTATATAAGGGCTAAGTTAAGTTGAATCCTTCTATCTTAAAATTTAAAATTAAGTTAGAATTTTTTCATTTTGGTTTAAATTAATTTAAAATTATTTTAAATTTCATTTAATTAAAATTCTGAAATTTTGGTATGAGGTGAGGTGGGTGGATGTTTGGTTTTGAAAAATTAATAAAAAAATATTTTCAGGCCCAAAGCCCATCTTATGTTGCAGCTGGGTTCAATCGCCAGTGTGAACATAAAAAAGGGAAAGACCACATTTTTCATCCACTCAGTTTCAATACTAAACATTTACATGGAAAACAGACTGCGAATTTTTTTTTTTACAAATAAAATAAAATAAAATAAAAAATCAAACAGTGCTAATCTAATAGACGAGTAGAGAATAAATCATAATCAATAATATATATATATATATATATTCAACAGAAAACAACAAAATGGAGGTTAATCAACAGTCAAGAATATATAAAAACACCGAAAAGAAAAAGAAAAATCATTATTAGAAGTGTTCGTGGGCTGGGTCGAGGTTCGATTTTAAAAAAATTTTTCAAGCTTAGACTTGTTCAGCCTACCCAAAAGCTCATCTTACTATTCAAAAAATAATAAAATATATATTTTAATTGATATTTTATGTAACTTTTTATAATTAAATTTAAATATTAAAAGATATATTTATTATTTAAGTTGAATCGGCTGGCCTGAAGTGTGAAAATCCTTATTTAAGCTCGGCCCTAGCCGAATCAGGTCTACTGGGCGAAATAGGCTACTCGATCTTTGGACAGATCTAATCATGATATGAGTATAGGGGCCAATTTTTAGCCCAAGAATGTCTTGGACTTAACCTTCTAAAAAGTCTATTTGATAAGCTTAAAATATCCTATAACTTTAGGCCCAACTTTGGATAGGATCTAGGATCCTCGGTGTTGAGCAAGATTATCAAGATCTTGAATCTTAGTTTCGAGAAAATCTAGAAACCAAATATTGGTTTAAAATGGACATAAACAATTTAAGTTTAAAGAAAATCAAGATTCCAATTCTTGGAAATCTTGGTTCAAGAATGAATTTCTTGAAGTGAGACTTAGACAATCATCTCTGAGTTAATGGAGTTAAGAACATGAAGAAAACAAGCTCCAACAATCTATATAACCTTTCGTGGAGTTTTGGCCCAATTTGAGCAAATTTAAATGTTATTAGGCTTAGTTATGCTTTATTTTGGTTTAATCTACTTTTAGCCCATTTGAACAATTTTATTAAGCTCAATTATGTTATTTATTAAGCATTCTATAAAAGATTGGTTGAATTTCCCCTATTAGTGAAGTTTTATACTTAGTTTTTATCAGTTATTAAGTATTAACTAAGCACTTAGCCCACGTTGTGGATGCTGCTCATAGGCTTTTTGAACTCTTAATCCATTTAGAAAAACTTCATTTTACCTTAGTTTTTTTTGCCTATATAAAGCAGCCATGCCCTTATTGTTTTTACACCATTCATTTTTTATTCTTTAATTTATAAAACTCTTACAATATTTCTTTGCAAGATTCCTTTCTTATGATTTCTTAGAAGTACTTTCAATTTGATTTTTCTTTAAGAATCGTGATGCTTATTCTTTAGACTTTGATTTGCGAAGAACTCTTTCTTGGAGGGTTGGTTGGAGCCTTTGGTGGAGTTTGTTGAAGTGTTTCTTTGAAGGGTTCCATCAGACATCGCCTTTTTGTTGGATTTGGTGCCCTAAGTGTAGTATATTCGTTTGTATACTTGTAATTTTTTCAAAGATTGGTTTAATGATATTATTCATGAATCACATTAATACCATTTTTATATTGTCCTCAATTATTTTTGCACGCAAAGCAAAATTGGAGCAAATATTAGCTCACTGGTTATCTAATGTTTAGCTAATATTAAGCGGTATTACGTTGTCAAATCGTAATACAGAAATACAACTTATATTAGTAGATGAGCCTAAACATGTCCTTAGTTTAATCTAAAATAAGCAAATAGATTGAAAGACTAATATGTCGTCTATCAAGTCCAACTGGGGAAATACTGTCTTGGGCATCGGAGCGGATGACTTCTAAAAGATAGAGACATAGATGTGACTGACTAGATTGATAGTACATCGGACATGACCCAAGTAGAATATATCTTGATACGTTTATGGATTTATTCACTTGTGACGTTCATAGTGTGTCATACTTTAATCCTGAGTGGATGATGGACTATGTATATGTGACTCATATACTTTGACGTAAGTAAAAACCTGAGTTCAAATAGATAAGGAACTGAAAGTTAGTGCGTTGGGTACACGCCTTTTGTAGTATGTAACATCATTCACAATAGTGGAATTCATAGCCCAAAAAATTGTAAATAATATCCTCTCATTGACATTACATGATAGATGAAAAGTAAATGTGGCCACAGGTCGTTTGTCTTTATGATGAATGACTTAATTACTATTTGATAGTAATTGACTTTTCATGAAGGAAGATGTAATGGTTACCATGAAATAAAATATGATCATATTGGGAGAATGGATTTATCCCTAAGAGATTAAGGATATGCTATAAGGGTAACACACTTATGACAAGGTCATTGAATGAACATTGATCTAGTAGCTTTTGTAATGCTATGTTAATAGGGAGAACTCAGTCACAATACTACAGTGGAATGACTTCGTGACTGAAAGAGTTTATAATTAATAGGTGAAAAGCTGAAACTTAATTATAAATCATTTGAGCCCTAATTACATATGTCCAATTAGTCTCTATGCTAGCTCGTTGAAACAAGAAATGAATTGTATGTTGAATCAAATGAACAGAAATTGATAAAAATTATATAGTTGGAGAAATATGTTACATTTGGAAATGAATGTGGTTTCTTACTAAGTATGGAAATGACTTGAGAGTTAATTTAAGTTTTTCGAATTCTTATTTAAGTAAATAATTGAAGTTCAAAAATATAATTAAATTAATTGGTCATTGTGAATCAGTTGAATGTAGAAATTAAATATATTTTCTCATGGATTCTTTTACGATAAAGTTGTCACGACTTAAATGAAATTACTGTTAGGTTGGAAAAATTATTTAATGGGGAAATTATTTTAATGAATAATATCTATTTTGGGAAATAGAAAAACATGCACTATGCAATGATCTGATTTTTAGTGGTACCAAAAAAATGCGCATTTCAAAATCCCATTTCCATAAATTGAGCTCGTAATTATTAAATATTAATATTTTTGAGGATTTTATAATAATAAATTAAAGTTTGGTCTGGTAATTTTGTCGAACTAATAGTTAATTAAGGTCCAGGGACTAAATTGTAAAAGTCCAATTACTATAGAATTTTAACTGTTAAAAAGCTCTAGGACTTAAATGGTAATTAGCTAAAGGTTCAAAATGGTAATTAAATCATTTCAGTATAAGAATTGGTCGATAATGATGGAAGATTCCACTAATGTTGACTAAAAGTGGATTAAGCTAATTAAAGCATGCTTAAGTTAATTAATTTAGGTAATTAAGAATTTAATCATAGTATATAAGGCTTAAGTTAGTGGAATTGCTCATCTTCTCCATCTCTCCCAACTGTACCAACCTTGAAACTAAAGAAGAAAACCATTTGAAGGCTTTTTTACATTCAACAACTATTTGGTATGTGTTTTCAAGTCTTTTTCTTGTAATTTCTATAGATTTGAGGTTATAGGAGCTTGATTTAGCTAGCCAATGTACCAATTTGTAAAACTATTAAAGTTTTTGAAATCTGCCATTGTTGATTTTTTGATGAATTAGGCTTGATATATTTTAAGCTTAGAATAAGAAAAGGACTAGATTGTAAAGTTAATTTAGCTTATTGCTAACTTTGTTACATTAGGGACCAAATTGAATAAATATAAAAGTTTTTATGAAATTATGTTATAAATAGAAAATTTAAGGTCCTTAGTGAGAATTTTTGAAATTGAATTTTAATTCGAAGCTAGGAATTGAAGGCTATAACTATCCTAAGTTCAGGAATTAAATTGAAAAAATTATAAATTTTAGGGATATCAAAAAATCAAATTATATAGGTTCATACATGTCATAGTATAGAAAAAAAATACTTGGAATTAATTGATGATACAAATAATTGTTTAGATTAAGAATTGGAGCGAAGTGGAATTGATCGGAAAAAGCTAAAATTGCAAATTAGTCTCTGTAATATTCACTTTGCGTATTTTGATCAGGTAAGTTTATATTAAATATGCCTTAAGTTGGTTTCCAAATAGATTAGTTAACTATGTCTTAATGATGAAGGTATGTTTTAGTTTCCATTTGAACTCACTAAGCATTTTAAATGCTTACCTTAGTTGTTTACTTCCTTGTAGATTTGTACCTTGCGAAACTGCCAAGTCGGATCAACTAGGAAGCACACACTATCTAAAGAAAGTAACTATATGTTCATTTTGAATCTAGATTATGTGGTAGGTACATATGGGTCCTAGTATGCTTGTGGTTATTTTGAAGTGGATGACATTATGTACTTGTGGTGAACTTTAATGTTAGATGTATCTTTTGGTATATAAATTGATAGTACACATTTTGGTTAAGTTTGATAATGTATGAATGATGAATTTACCTTTGAATGGCTTGGTATGTTAAACTACCATTAAGGCCATTTGAATTGAGTAAGCTAAATAATGTTGTAGAAATGGTAAGGTTTATGATAAGTATGTTGTGTAATATAGTATATGTTTTGACTTACTCATGTCAATCTCTTGAATTTGATGGTTTTCAATTGGAAAGATGATTGTATTGAGTTGGAAATTGAAGGCATTTTGGTAGGAATAGATGGAATGGTCATGTATATAGCTAACTGTGAATAATTAGTTGGTAAGGTCTTGAATGGTTGATTAATTAGTTTATACATGAGTTGGTTGTTATTAGTGAATTTATGCTTTTAATCGATATCATGTTAAAATATGATAATTAATATGTAAAAGATAAAGAACAATGGAAATATGAAATTTTCACTTTGGGAACTATTATGTGAAACAGATATGTTTATAATGTCTAAAGAAATGTGAAAATGAGTAAGCATTTGTAAAGAACCTATGGTGTCTACATATGGAAATGAACATGCTCAAAAGGCCTTTATTAATATGAATTTGAACATGAATATGTGAAAACACTTAAGGTGACCTTATATGATATGTGTACATGCATGTGATAATGGCCTTGATGGATATTTTTTAATTATAATTGTAAATTTCCCTAGTAGACTTAGTGAATGTTAG
The DNA here is from genome assembly GCA_025506655.1 of Gossypium rotundifolium. Lineage (NCBI taxonomy): Eukaryota > Viridiplantae > Streptophyta > Magnoliopsida > Malvales > Malvaceae > Gossypium > Gossypium rotundifolium. The sequence continues at coordinate 24,427,096 of CP106730.1, read as the reverse complement.
AATATGGTTGGCATGTCAATTAGGGGCTATAGCATGTTGGAGTCCTATTGGAGATTTTGCACTTATGTCGATTTATATTGCCTTTGGGCCTTGCATTTATGTGCATCTTTGTATTTTTTGCTAAAAAAATGTATTTTACCTATGCTAACTTGAAATCCCTAATTAAATTTAAAGTTATTTATTTATTTAATTTTAAAAAAATAGTTAAGCTCATAGTGCAAATTTGTATTTTTTCTCCTAAAAATATATTTGTATTTTATCTATGCTAACTTAAAATTCTCATTTAAATTTGCAATTAAAATCAATCTACATAAGTTTTAGTCATATCTGCTCTTTTTGACGCAATGGCTAGAACTACTCATAACCCCTCCTCAATCTATAAATAGGAGGATAGTGCATTTCAACACTCTCAAACCCACATCCTTCTACATTGACAACAATGTCTATATCAATCGAGCTAAGACTCAATCGATAATTCACAATAAAACTTAAAATAAAATAGAAAAACAAATATTTAAAGAAATATATTTGCTTAAATGAATATTTGTATCTTTTATCATTTTAAAATAAAATTCAAAATTATTAAAAAAAAAAACTAGCCAAGTTTTTAAAGCACCTCCTGTTGCTTTTTCTTTATTCCCCAAGGAGAGTAGTAGAGCTAATCATGGGTCGGGCCGGGCCCAAACAAAATTCAAAGCTCGTTTTCTAGGCCTGGGTCCGGCCAGGCCCGAAATATGGGCCTAAATAATTGTCCAAGCCAGGCTCAAAATAAAATTGTTAAGCTTGAGCCCGACCCGGCCCGACCCATATTAAAATTTTTTTAGCTTATTTTATTAAATAAAAAAATTTAAAATATAATAAATTGAATACATTTAAAAACATAAAAACAAATAAAAATGATATTAAAACAATACACAAATTGAAAATATAATAAAAAGTGGTTATATTAAAAATTTAAAATGATTAAAAATAAAATAAAATTTAAATTATTATATAATTCAGGTTGGCCTGGGCCCGGGCAAAAAAAATCTTGCCCAAGGCCTGCCCGTTTTCTAAATAGGTCTCATTTTTTTGTCCAAGCCTATTTTTCGGGCCTATATTTTTGCCCAAACCCTTCTATTTTTCGGGTGGGCCTTTGGCCCGGCCCATGATCAACTCTAGAGAGTGGTATGGATCATTTAATTTTCTAATATGAGATAACAACGTAGTTCTTTTTCCACTACAAACTAATTCACTTTTTTTTAATCTATTTTTAATATACATTTTTATTTTTACTCACATAATTGTCATGTGTGATCTTCTTTATCTATTTGTGGTTTGTATTGATTTGATTTTATATTTTGTTAATATAAATATTAATATTTTTGAGGATTTTATAATAATAAATTAAAGTTTGGTCAGTAATTTTGTCGAACTAATAGTTAATTAAGGTCTAGGGACTAAATTGTAAAAGTCCAATTACTATAAAGTTTTAACTGTTAAAAAGCTCTAGGACTTAAATGGTAATTAGCTAAAAGCTCAAAATGGTAATTACATCATTTCAGTATAAGAATTGGTCAATAATGATGGAAGATTCCACTAATGTTGACTAAAAGTGGACTAAGCTAATTAAAGCATGGTTAAGTTAATTAATTTAGGTAATCAAGAATTTAATCATAGTATATAAGGCTTAAGTTAGTGGAATTGCTCATCTTCTCCATCTCTCCCAACTGTACCAACCTTGAAGCTAAAGAAGAAAACCATTTGAAAGCTTTTTTACATTCGACAACTATTTGGTATGTGTTTTCAAGTCATTTTCTTGTAATTTCTATAGATTTGAGGTCATAGGAGCTTGATTTAGCTAGCCTATGTACCAATTTGTAAAACTATTAAAATTTTTGAAATCTGCCATTGTTGATTTTTGGATGAATTAGGCTTGATAGATTTTAAGCTTAGAATAAGAATAGGACTAGATTGTAAAGTTAATTTAGCTTATTGCTAACTTTGTTACATTAGGGACCAAATTGAATAAATGTAAAAGTTTTTATGAAATTATGTTATAATAGAAAATTTAAGGTCCTTAGTGAGAATATTTAAAATTGAATTTTAATCCGAGGCTAGGAATTGAAGGTTATAACTATCTCAAGTTCAGGAACTAAATTGAATAAATTATAAATTTTAGGGATGTCAAAAAATCAAATTATATAGGTTCATACATATCATAGTATAGAAAAGAAAAAATACTTGGTATTAATTGATGATACAAATAATTGTTTAGATCAAGAATTGGAGCGAAGTGGAATTGATCGGGAAAAAGCTAAAATTGTAGATTAGTCCCTGTAATATTCACTTTGTGTATTTTAATCAGGTAAGTTTATATTAAATAAGTCTTAAGTTGGTTTCCAAATAGATTAGTTAACTATGTCTTAATGATGAAGGTATGTTTTAGTTTCCATTTGAACTCACTAAGCATTTTAAATGCTTACCTTAGTTGTTTACTTCCATGTAGATTTACAGCTTGCGAAACTGCCAAGTCTGATCAATTAGGAAGCACACACTATCTAAAGAAAGTAGTTATATGTTCATTTTGAATCTAGATTATGTGGCAGGTACATATGGGTCTTATTATGCTTGTGGTTATTTTGAAGTGGATGACATTATGTACTTGTGGTGAAGTTTATTGTTGGATGTATCTTTTGGTATATAAATTGATAGTACACATTTTGCTTACCTTAGTTATTTACTTCCTTGTAGATTTGTACCTTGTTAAACTGCCAAGTCGGATCAACTAGGAAACACACATTATCTAAAGAAAGTAATTATATGTTCATTTTGAATCTAGATTATGTGGTAGGTACATATGGGTCCTAGTATGCTTGTGGTTATTTTGAAGTGGATGACATTATGCGCTTGTGGTGAAGTTTAATGTTGGATGTATCTTTTGATATATAAATTGGTTAAGTTTGATAATGTATGAATTATGAATTTACCTTTGAATGGCTTGGTATGTTAAACTACCATTTAGGCCATTTGAATTGAGCAAGCTATATAATGTTGTAGAAATGGTAAGGTTTATGCTAAGTATGTTGTGTAGTATAGTATATGTTTTGACTTATTCATGTCAATCTCTTGAATTTGATGGTTTTCAATTGGTAAGATGATTGTATTGAGTTGGAAATTGAAGGCATTTTGGTAGGAATAGATGGAATGGTTATGTATATAGCTAATTGTGAATAATTAGTTGGTAAGGTCTTGAATGGTTGATTAATTAGTTTATACATGAGTTGGTTGTTATTAGTGAATTTATGCTTTTAATCGATATCATGTTAAAAATATGATAATTAATATGTAAAAGATAAAGAACAATGGAAATATGAAATTTTCTATTTGGGAACTATTATGTGAAACAAATATGTTTATAATGTCTAAAGAAATGTGAAAATGAGTAAGCATTTGTAAAGAACTTATGGTGTCTACATATGGAAATGAACATGCTCAAAAGGCCTTTATTAATATGAATTTGAACAAGAATATGTGAAAACACTTAAGGTGCCCTTATATGATATGTGTACATGCATGTGTTAATGGCCTTGATGGATATTTTTTAATTATAATTGTAAATTTCCCTAGTAGACTTAGTGAATGTTAGAATATGGTTGGCATGCTAATTAGGGGCTATAGCATGTTGGAGTCCTACTGGAGATTTTGCACTTATGTGTGATTTATATTGCTTTTGAGCCTTGCATTTATGTGCATCTTTGTGTGGTGTAGTTTATGCTCTTATGAGCATTTTGGAGTAGTGGAGGGAAGTTTGCACTCTCTTACAATCTAGCATTTTGGTGCTCTTTGGTGTGGTGGAGTCCCGTGTATCCGAATTGGTTTTACTAGAGTTTACTATGGGCAAAAATGAATTAAATGTTGGTAATAAACTTTAGATGTGACTATAAATGGATAAAAGAAAGACTATCATGAACTAAATGTCTAGTAACTAAAAGAGATGAAAACAAAGTAAATGTATTGGTAAGTAAAAGAGAATTTCAAATGATAACGAGCTTAAAAAGTGTATAGCCTAGTGAGCTTACCTTAAACGACATTAAGGAAATTGATGATTTAAGCATGCTAAGTTCAAAGAAATGAAAATGATGTATGTGAAATCATATAAAGATTAACGAATGCAAATGGGAAATAGGAAAGAACATGTCAAGATACCATGGACTTTAAGAGTCTTGAATATGTGTTTTCATTAAATTAATTGGTTAACAAGTTGCTAAATTGTAAGTTGAGCCCTTACACTTTGGTAGATCAAAATGAAACAATGAATAGTACTAAAAAGTGGCTTGAATGAAACTAGCATGAAATCCATAGGAGGGGCTCATCACTAATAAGGACTAAGATAAGTAAATTTATCCTTGGCTACTTATTTAATTTTTTAAGCTCACACATTATTTTTTAAAATGCATATGTTTGGACTTATCAAGAAGTAATGGTGTTGGCTTGGGAGCACCACATCATCCATCGAGCTTTTAAGATTGTAATGCAAATGTTTAAATACTAATTCTATTGAATTATTGTCATGTATGCAAAGACTTGGATTAATTGAGCAATTGTAAAGTTGAATGATGAACTTGAGCCTCTTTCACTTTTCTCTTAAACATATGTGTATCTTTTTGTTTTGGATGTGTTCATACTAAGTTTTTAAGCTTAAATGACTTTAAGTTTTTATTTATAATGATAGGATTTATGTTGGAATGGTATGGCGATGTTTGGGATATGTTCTAGAGTGATTTTTAAGTATTTTGGTGTAATCAGTGACTCACGTTGCAACCACTAGTTGCGACGTTGTGACCTTGGTGCTCGACTTTGCGACTTCACATTCATCATGTCGTGACTTCATTACTCAGTCAATCTCATCGTAACGTCATAATTTCCTTGAGCAGCATCATTTTAAAGCCTTCAAAATGTTTTTTTAAAAAAATTATTTTATGATTTTATTTAAATTATTTAAAGTTTTAGATTATGGTAAAATTAATACTTTCTTCACTCTGAACGACCTTGTTTTAGGCCAAAGAACATCGAGCCTTTGTTTTATGTAGGGGACATGTCGAAACCTATGTTAGCTCTTGCATATTAATCAACAAGGAATCAAAATGGAACAACATTATTCAAGGATGCACCATTGTGGACTAGAAGTTGTTTCCTGTATATGGCGACATCGATTTCCTCTTTTAATTATTGCCCTCATCTAGGAGACAACCAACATCACTCTTCTCAAAAGAGAAGCTAGACAATGGGCTTCATGCGCATTAAAATGTCTTATTAGCCTTTAAGGCCTTAATATCATTTGAATTTGTACCTAAAAAAAGGAATCAATATTGAATTAAGTAAGTCATTCTATCAGTCTAGCCATTAGCTTGGGCATTAAAAGGTCAGCTCAAACTTGGCATTGAGCATATTTATAATGCATGGATTAATTTGCAAACACATGTACTTACCGCATGAATCGGATCAGACATGTTAAAAAGATCTAAACTATCAATATGATTATCGTAACCATTTTTTTGGGTGAAACGGTAAACAACGTGGTCGACTCGATTTTTGGAAAAGAAAAGGAAAGGAGCCGCCACCGATCTTTATTTGGTGTGATCGGATCACCTTCGTTTTAATAAAACATTTAATTTACTAAAACAGTGCTTTCGGGTCCACGAACTTTGAGAAAACGGATTCGGAGGTCGATTACGTGCGAGGAAGGATTAGCACCCTCGACACGCCCAAAATTGGTACCAAACCGATTGATTGATGTCCGATTTGTTGAAAACTTCAAAGGATTCAAAATACAATGCTTTTTATTTTAAAGTTGGAAGGGACGTTAAGGCTCTCTTATTTTCAAGAGGCAAAGCATCACGTCCGAGAAGTTAGGGCACAATACTTTAAACTCCGAAACTAAGATCGCTTTTGAAACTTGGTTTTTATTTGAAGAGGATCTTCCATTTATTAAATCAAATGAGAAATCGGAACCCGAAGAAGTTAGGGCTCGATTTCCGAGATTTCAAATACGGAAGATTGCCTCTATTTTAGGAAAAGAAACTTATCTCGAAGTATCTAGATGTCTAGTCCAGTAAGTTAGGGCGCGACATTTCAAATTTCCGAGATTAAGCTTTTGTTTAGAAATGTATTTGTTTAAAAAGGAGATTCAGTCATTTAGATTAAATGAGAAAATTGCGACTTAAAAAGAGATATCCCGTTGTTTAACATAAACGAGAAAAACTGGAACCCAGTAAGTTAGGGCTCGATCTTCCTGAATTTTCAAATACCGAACATTATCTTTATTTTGAAAATTTGATTGATTAATATTAGGCAAAGTAATGATACTAACAAATTAAGCGAATATGTGAATAAATCTAATTCTTATAAACGAATGAGCAAATAAATAATGAAATAAGAATAACAATAATAAAATCATAGAAATAAATAGGATGATAATAATAATAATGACAATAAATAAATAAAAATTAAAAATATGATAAATAATTAAAGTGCTTTAAAGTATTAAAAAAAAGGAAATAAACGAATAAATAATAAGTAAATGAAATGACAAGTAAATGAATAAAATAACAAATAAATAAATAATGAATAGAATAATATAAAACAAAATTCATAAATGGTGAAGATTAAACAATAATAATAATAAGAGTGCGTTAATAATAAAAAATAATAACATATTAATAAATGAACAATAATGAAATAAATAAGAGTAATAATAATAAAATAAAATAATAATAATACTAGTAATAAAGTAATAGTAATAGTAAATAATAATAATTAATAATAGAGGAATAAAATAATAATAATAATAATAATAATAATAATGCTAATAATAATAACAATAATATTAATAATAATATAGTGATAATAAAATAATGAAAAATAACAATAACAAATATAATAGTAAATAAATAAACAAGAGTAAAAATGAAATGATAATAATAGTAATAATAATAATAATAATAATAATAATAATAATAATAATGACATGACAAAATAAATAAAAAAATAACAGTAGTAGACATAATAATAATGTATAGCAACAATGAAAAATGATAATAGTAATATAATAATAATATAATAATAATAGTATTAATAATAAAGGAATAAAATGCAAATTAACCTAAAGGGATTGAATTGAAAATAAAACGAAATTTTAGGGTTAAATTATGAATAAAATAGGGTTCGGGGCCAAATAATAAATAAAATAAAAGAAAAGGACCGATCTGCAAGCGCTACCGACTTACGGGACTAAACGAGTAAATAACCCAACCTACGATTATGTGACGTTTCAAATGACGGGTATGGACTAGATTGAATAACGCGGTAAAATGATGGGGCACAAATTAAAAAAGGGAAAAGTAAAAGGATTTAATTGGCGCGCCTGCAAAGGGAGGGTTTATCTTGCAAATATCCCATTGAAGAGATATGAACGACCCCTAACACCCCAACCGACACAAATTTTAATTACCCTTAACCCCTCTTTATTTTCTCCGGTTCCCAAGCCAAAAGAAACTAACAAATCCTAAGGCTCCCCCTTTTCGTTTCAAAAAAAGCAGAGGAAAAGTTTCCTCTCCCTCATTCGTGCCCGACGATAGGGCTTCCCTTAGCCTCCGTCGCACCACCGCGCCACCAGCCTATTCGGTGGTCGACGATGCTCAGAGATGGGTCCTTGGCCCTGTTTGAAAGCCCCTTTGAAGACCGGTCTTTTGGCACCCCCGAACCGAAGGTGAAAGGCTTCGATATCCTTCCTCGGTCCAAGCTCCGACGATGGCGAGGGTACGCCGGCGACGCGGTTTCGTGGCTCAGGTAAGTTCGTTCTCCCCTTTTCGTTAATATTCGTTTTTTAAGGTTTCAAAAAAAATATATAAAAAGGGTATTGAAATAACCGAAAATAAGAAATGAAAAAAAATTTCTGAAACTTCTTTTGTCTTTTATTTCTCAGATTGGTTTTTGAATCAGAATTCCCCCTTTTGCTTTTGATTTTGGCTCACGACGGAGAGGGACTCGACGACATGCCATGAGCTCAGTAGGTATTCTCTTCTCCTTTTTAGATTTAGTTAAAAAATCTAAAAAATAAAAATAAAAAAAGTAAACGAAAAATAGATAATAATAATAGTTAATAACAAGAATGAAATCAACCTTTGTGTTTGGTTTTCGATTTGGACAATTCTTGTATTCAAGATTTACTGCTTTTTTTGAATTTTTTCTCTCGTTATAATGATTTTTGTGGCTTTTTATAGCCAAAGTTGAAAAAGAAAGACAAAATTGCTTCGCTCTTTCTTTGCTATGCGTTTTTTGTTTTTTGTGCTCTGGGCGTGTCGGGGGACAAAGCGGATCTTGACGCGCCTTGCAGAAGGTGGGGGGTCAAGTCGAGGTTAAAGGCCAAGGGATAGGTTTTTGTTTTTTTTTGTTGTTTTCGATTTGTTTAATAAATTTGGGTTGGTTGTTTGGGCCTATTTTTGTTTTGTTAATGGGCCCCGCTTTTTGTTTGATTGGGCTTGTAATTTTATTTTTGTAATTGGGCCCGCAATTTGGGCCATCTACAAATGCCCTCTTTGCTCATTGTCGTGCAATGGGAATAGAGCAAAGACATAAAGAGGGACCAAATTTGCGGTTTCTTTGAGTCCGCACTTCTTTGGTGCTTTTCTTCTTCATGTAGCTTCATTCCACCTCACCGCATCTTGTTACTTCAATCCACTCCACCGCTATGTGGCTTCAATTTGCTCTTCTTTGCGACTCGACGGATTTGACTTGTTTTATTTTAGATTGCTCCACCGCACCTTGAGAGAGATGAGGTCTTTGGTCTTGACCTATCCCACTTCTAGTTAAGGCAATAGGACTAAGGCTTAACCATGCTCCCTCTTGGTTAGGGACGGGGAGTTACAATTTTTTGACCTATTTCATCGCTAATCGAGACATAGGATGGTGGCCTAAATCGTGTTCCCTCTTGGTTGGGAGCTATGATTTGCCTTCGATCTTGCTCCACTACTGGTTAGGGCGACAAGATCTACAATTTTTGGGCCTATTCCACTGCCGGTCAGTGGCAATAGGAGGGTGGCCTAAATCGTGTTCCCTACTGGTTAGGGAGCCATGATTTGCCTTCGATCTTGCCCCACTACTGGTTAGGGCGACAAGATCTACAATTTTGGGCCTATTCCACCGCCGGTCGGTGGCAATAGGAGGGTGGCCTAAATTGTGTTCCCTCGTTGGTTGGGAGCCATGATTTGCCTTCGATCTTGCCCCACTCTTTGGTTAGGGCGACAAGATCTACAATTTTGGGCCTATTCCACCGCCGGTCAGTGGCAATAGGAGGGTGGCCTAAATCGTGTTCCCTACTGGTTAGGGAGCCATGATTTGCCTTCGATCTTGCCCCACTACTGGTTAGGGCGACAAGATCTACAATTTTTGGGCCTATTCCACTGCTGGTCAGTGGCAATAGGAGGGTGGCCTAAATCATGTTCCCTACTGGTTAGGGAGCCATGATTTGCCTTCGATCTTGCCCCACTACTGGTTATGGTGACAAGATCTACAATTTTTGGCCTATTCCACTGCTGGTCAGTGGCAATAGGACAATCTTCAACCTATTCCATCACTGATTGATGGCAATAGGACAATCTTCAACCTATTCCATCACTGGTTGATGGTAATAGGACAATCTTCAACCTATTCCATCACTGGTTGATGGCGATAGGACAATCTTCAACCTATTCCACCACTGGTTGATGGCGATAGGACAATCTTCAACCTATTCCATCGCTGGTTGATGGTAATAGGACAATCTTCAACCTATTCCATCACTGGTTGATGGTAATAGGGCAATCTTCAACCTATTCCATCACTGGTTGATGGTAATAGGACAATCTTCAATAGTGTTGCTACACCGTCCTCTAGGGACATATCCTGTAGACTCGATTTTATATGTTTGTGTTTATGCCAAAGGATGCGGATGCTATGGTCTGAATGACTCAAATGCTCCTAACTACGTGTGATATGGATGACATTTACATGAATGCGAATGTCATGAGAATGATGATTTTCCATCAAGATGCAATGATTGTAATAAATCGAATGCTCCTAGCTAAATGATATTATGGAGGACATTTGTATGAATGCGGATGTCATGATAATGATTCTTTGTTAAAATATATAAAGATCACGATGCAATGATTGCACGCCCTAATGATGATGAATGAATGTAAAATGAAATGACCCTTTTTATGCTTAGGGTTGTCACCGTCGTGGTCCACCGTAATCAGACAACCCCGATATCTCGCTATTCTTGGTATCTTTGCTAGAAACTCAAAGAAACAATCATATTTTGCTCAAACAATTTGCCCCAACGTGACTTCAAGGCCCACCCCGGCACATATAGGACTTTAAGGCCTATACCATCTTCAGATCAACCCTTGTACCTTAAGGGTATAGTAATTGTGTCATCCCACTATGACTCGGGGTGTAGAATCTATGTCTTCTTGATCAATCCCACTACGACTCGTGGGTATAGAATTTGTTGATTTGGTCATTGCACCTTTCCATTCTTGTGGATCGTGACCAGGTGTGCACACATGATAGTTGCATGGATACAAAATCATTCTTCGCGCGAATGATTCCCCACTCATACATTGCCCCTTTTTATCGAGATGATACCATTTACGTAATACCTCGTTATTTTGTTCAATCACCATTTTCATCAAGAGATAGCTTGATTCGAATTTTCCTCCACCATTATTCCTATCCTCTAAACTCGAGGAGTTTTAAGCAATGGTCCTGTTTCAGGCTCCGACACTACTTAGAAGTTTCCTAGAGTAATATGTGAAACTCTTTTTTGTGAAAGTTTCGTTAGTCCATTAATCGTTATTTCAATGCAAATGTCCGAAAGAGATCATAACTATGGATAAGAACGGTTAGTTAGGAGCATAGCTCAAACCAATGGGTTAAGCAAAAGTAGCGAGTGCAATCAAGAAAGAAATTTATTGGCGGTGTATCTTGTAAGGTAAAAATAGAAACTACGTGCCTGAGATATCGCGACTGAGCTTCTCTGTTCAAACTTTTGAGGACCATTATAGGCTCAATATGTGTTTAGGGGATCCGAGTACTTTGTCGATGCTCCAAGACGCAACATACTTCTTCATTGTTAACTTAAGCACGGTAAGACTACCGTATGCCTTACTTTTGATCAAAATTTAAGTCGCCCTTCTCGGTTTTCAACTCAAATCCCTTTGATCCCAAGACGCCTTTGCGGGTTTTCGCCTACCTCTTTTTTCTTTTTTCGTGTTTTTCGCTTTTGTTCTTTTCACCTTTTTGCAAAACTCTCTTTTTTTGAACTCAACGGATTGGACGGTCATTGCCATCCATCTTGATTAGTATCCATGTTTCCTAGAACAAGCCTTTCTTTGTCGATAAGGCATTTACTTTTCTTTTGGAGTCTTCTTGAATACGTAGAACCCTTCTTAATGCTAGGTCTTTCTCCGAAATTCTTTTGAGCGAACATTTTTGCCATAAGCCCATATCATACATTTTGGTACATTCGACCACGAGTACTTTCAATCAAGCTTCTTTGTAGACGCTCGCTTCACCCAACCAAATCAAAGCTTGTGAAAAGAGTCTTATCTTCCAACAATTGTTTCCTTTTAAAAACCAATGGAAAAGATACCCGGTGAAAGTTCGCCAACTTTAAGAAACCTAGAAGGTAAATGGTAACTTCTCTATGACAACCTTTACAAGTCTCACCATTTTCAAAAATTTTGAATGGTTTTGGCTATCTTGTCAGACCGATATGGTGTCCGATCTTTCGACAGACTATAAATTCGTGCTAACACGTTTCTTTCTCGCATTCTTTATCGCCATTCTCTTTATTCTTCTTCTTCTTCTTCTTCTTCTTCTTCTTTTTTTGATTTTTTATTTTTTGATTTTTTGATTTTTTTATTTTTTGATTTTTTTATTATTTTTTTGGGAGTTGAATTTGAAGTTGGAGTAGACGACCACTGACTTTGTAATTTTGACATGTGAAGCGACCTTTACCCTCTTAGTAAGGTAACCAAAGGCTATGAATATGAATCGATGTTGGCTCAAAGCTCTTGAGTAGACCGGCTTGATAGCGTCCATGCCTCACATATAGGAATCCATGTTTCAAATGGCCCTAATGTGTCTAATCGTGATCATGCGATAATGTCTTGCCTTATTCTTGCGGTGAGCTAAGCTTCCATCTTCATCTCCCTCGTTGGCTTGTAGTGTCGGCTGACATTTCGCGAGGTAGGATCAGCCATTTTTAACAAGTTAGGAAGTGAGTTGCAATCTCTGTCATCTTCTAAGTCCTTAGATCTTTCTAGACACATATCTCGCTAGAAAGGGAGTTAAATAATGTCATTTCGTGTCATTGATATCTGGGACCCATGTCCGGTATGAAGGCAATTTAGAGAATGAATGATTATTTATGAACGAAGAATAAAAGAATATTCAATAGAATGTATAGCATGAAGAAAATATTGATTCAAAAGATGCATTTTATTGAAGTAGTAATCGTAACATGAGCCTATTTCACAAAAGACATCTTATTGCTTCTAGGCTTAAAGCAACAAGTATACTTCACACATTATTCTAGGTAAGCTTCTAAATACTATAGGAATTTCTTCCGTAGTCTCATTGCTCAAAATGCTCTTAGGTTCATGCTTCTGCTTTTGGTGCATCGCCTATCTCCACAACACCCATTTTGATGAATTTTTCCACCAACTTCTTGAAAGCTGTGCAATTTTCTATCGAATGTCCTGTAACCCCCGCATGATACTCACACTGGACATTTAGGTTATACCATTTTGGGTATGGAGGTTGTAGTGGTTTTATATAATAAGGAGCTACAACATGCATATCAAATAAGTTTTGGTATAACTCCCTATACGTCATTGGAATAGGAGTGAACCGAGGTTTTTCCGAATATGCCCTCGGATTGGGTTTTTGCTTTGGGAGGACCAGTGATCGGTAACCGCCTTTCTTTGGTCGGTTTGTCAGAACGACTTGAATAACCCTTGGTATACACACTCGTGCTAGCCCCATCCTTATCCTTCCTCTTCGGGGCTTTTGAAGCCCCTTCTCCCTTTTTCTCTGCATCTGGTAGGCCAAAAACAATACGATTGACTTGCTCATTACCAGGGCTCTTCAGAGAATTCATCAGCACCGAAGTATCGGTCCTATATTGAGATCCAATAATGACAGATACCATGCTAGAATGTGCATCTGGTTGAGTTGGGACATTTATTAGAGAATAAACGATGTCTTCATCATTATCCATATTTTGATCCTTTGGTCACTTCTTTTTCGAGTCCTCCGGCTAGTAATCGAGTTAATCGCCCATCATGTTCTTTTGAAGTCTAGCATTTGCTCTCGCATTTCTTATTGAATTTGGATCAATTGCTCTTGCATCTCAGATTTGCCTTTGCTCTATCCTCGCCAACCTTTGTTCCATGTTTTCCGAGTTAATCAAACATTTTGCCTAATTAGGGTCCTTTTGTAAAAGTCTAATGCAAATGAATGCAATGTAATGCTAATGCAATGTAGTGCGAATGCATGAATGCAAAGAGGTATCGATTCGATCAACTTCATTTTAGAAAACTTTATTAGAAAACAAATTCTTTTACATAAAATGGACTACTATATGCTTTCGTCCCAAGTCCTAAAGGTTTTGATTTCCCAAGCAATGGAGCTAGCTCTTGGCGTGATCAAATCAGTAGCCCATATCTTATGCTTACCATATCCATTGTAATGCCAAAATCTATAGATGACCAACTACCATTCCCTTCATGAGGTAATCTTGACTTTTAACTTGATGATCATAAGAATGATGAAGTTCTTCTCCAACACTCCTCTCTTATTTCAAGAAGCTCGATCCAGATTCACAATTGTGTAATGCTAAATTTAACTACACTTTGTTTCCTTAATCTTGTCGGACTTAACTTCAACTCGATTGCATAGTTACGACTTTGAGGGTAGCGAGGAGGTCGTCTCGACTAGCATCAATTTTCTAAAAAGTATCGATCATTTACTCTAGCTAGCGTCAGACTCGAGGATTCTTCCGCTTCCATGGCTCATAAAGATTAGAGTTTTCTAGACGAAGAAGGAATTGCGAGCTCCGGACATTTAGATTGTACTGTTTAATAGCTTTTCTCATTCTAACCGCAGTGAAAGTCGCTCTATTCTAGTTAATCTCTTTGGATCTATCAAATGGGGTCAATGCAAATTCCTTTCACTTCTTCACACAAACCCAATCCCTTGCAATGTTGTTTGGATCACAACGATGAGTCAAGAAGTTCACAACAACCTAACTTTCCCTCCTAGATGGCTCCACTAAATCCAAAGAAATTTCTATCATTGCCCTTGGTAATTGATGAATCACGATCTTCGACTTTGGGTGAAATTAACGATAGAAACACCACAAGAACGTATTATCGACTTGGCACTATGGTTGCTCCCTGTGAAGCATTGGATAGGGCTTTCATTCTTTCCCGAGACTTCTATCTTAACCAAAGAAGCTCTCTAGTTAGTGCTTTGTCAATTGCAAATACCTCCGTGAATGGAGCTCCAAAAGAATGTAGATTGTTTCGCTTCCGACATTGAAGCATGGCAAGTCTTGCGGAGAAGCGATTGTATGTTGTGATGGTCGACAAAATGATTATATCTGTAATCTCTAGATTCTCGGTTTCACCATTAACTTATTTCACACTTTTTCCTTCAATAAAACGACGGATCTTTGCACAACTACTCGCTCAATCCGGTGATCTTGTACTGCGTGATTGGATGGGTGACTTTTGTCCTCGTGTTCCTAAAGCTTTGCTTAGCCATGGTCTAGTCCAGGATCCATGGCATTTTGATTGGCAAAGGATCCACAATCGGGCTAGGACGAATATCAATATTCAGGGAAAGACCTCTTTGAGTGGCCATGAAATTTAAATGGAAGCCCCTATTGCCAAGGGCACCTCTTCCAATGTCTGCGAAGCTATTCTGATTATCTTGAAAGATTGACAAACCAGTAGGCATCCCTGTTTTGCGGCATGCTATCCTAAAAATAACATTTATCACCCTCAATGCTTCTTGAGAGTTTTTAGATTCCTGTCCGCACCAAGCATTTTGAGTTGCTCGCATGGGTGTCTATGCAACGAAGCTGATTTGACCGATAAGGCCATTTAATTCTCTTCCTGTTTTGCCCCTTTGAGTCATCATGGACATCAAGCCTTGCATTACTGTTGTTTCTGTTAGATGTAACATCCTTAAATACAACTACAAACTCATGCTTGTTATTTGGAAGAGCACCAACAGTAAATAAACTTTTCTCCCCGTTGCAAGCGAAGACCTTTTCAGCCAATTTATTGTCACAGGTCTCTTGCTCTCCGTCTATCACTTTTCTTCCAACTGCCACATTTCCTTTTGCTCAAATGGATCCACACCCTTCTAAATGCCTAGGTTCTAACTATACGAATGACTGCATTGTCTTCCACGTTATCAAGGAATCCGTTTTCCATAACCAGCTTTCTAACTCAGAAACTGACCGTGAATCGATACCTCTTAAAATATGAAATGATAGGCACAAAAAAATGAAACACAACAAGTTAGTACCATAAAGCAAGTAGAATAAACAAACACCTATCTGGGTGACCACTAAGGTTTGACATAGCTCTACCTAAGGTGGGCTCCTTGGGCTCACTATATGCGGTTTAGTTCTAAAGTTTGAGGTACCCGAACCAGCAGATTCCTCGTTCCTCACCCATTATAGGCTCATACGGACCGAGTTTGGTTCTGGGAATACATTTCCTATGGCCATGTGGAAGTGAAAACTTCACGGAGACATAGGTACGAATGTATTATTAAAGCGATCCACTAGCCCATGCGGAGGTGAAAACCTCACGAAGGTATAGCTTCTCGTTCCCACTTAAAGGTGTGACCACAACGGTCATGCAATGCAATGCCAAAGTATTTACGAGGCTAATATTGAAGGTGCATTAAAAGAAGCGTGATTTTTCCGAAACCATTTTAATTAAAAGGAAAAAAATCAATCAATCTATGGCTTGACCCTCGTGTCCCCAGTGGAGTCGCCAAGCTGTCGTAACCATTTTTTTGGGTGAAACGGTAAACGACGCGGTCGACTCGATTTTTGAAAAGAAAAGGAAAGGAGCCGCCACCGATCTTTATTTGGTGTGATCGGATCACCTTCGTTTTAATAAAACATTTAATTTACTAAAACAGTGCTTTCTGGTCCACGAACTTTGAGAAAACGGATTCGGAGGTCGATTACGTGCGAGGAAGGATTAGCACCCTCGACACGCCCAAAATTGGTACCAAACTGATTGATTGATGTCCGATTTGTTGAAAACTTCAAAGGGATTCGAAAATACAATGCTTTTTATTTTTAAAGTTGGAAGGGACGTTAAGGCTCTCTTATTTTCAAAGAGGCAAAGCATCACGTCCAGTAAGTTAGGGCACAATACTTTAAACTCCCGAAACTAAGCTCGCCTTTTGAAACTTGGTTTTTATTTGAAGAGGATCTTCCATTTATTCGTCAAATGAGAAATCGGAACCCAGTAAGTTAGGGCTCGATTTTCCGAGATTTCAAATACGGAAGATTGCCTCTATTTTAGGAAAAGAAACTTATCTCGAAGTATCTAGATGTCGAGTCCAGTAAGTTAGGGCGCGACATTTCAAATTTCCGAGATTAAGCTTTTGTTTAGAAATGTATTTGTTTAGAAAGGAGATTCAGTCATTTAGATTAAACGAGAAAATTGCGACTTAAAAAGAGATATCCCGTTGTTTAACATAAACGAGAAAAACCGAAACCCAGTAAGTTAGGGCTCGATCTTCCTGAATTTTCAAATACCGAACATTATCTTTATTTTGAAAATTTGATTGATTAATATTAGGCAAAGTAATGATACTAACAAATTAAGCGAATATGTGAATAAATCTAATTCTTATAAACGAATGAGCAAATAAATAATGAAATAAGAATAACAATAATAAAATCATAGAAACAAATAGGATGATAATAATAATAATGACAATAAATAAATAAAAATTAAAAATATGATAAATAATTAAAGTGCTTTAAAGTATTAAAAAGAAAAGGGAATAAACGAATAAATAATAAGTAAATGAAATAACAAGTAAATGAATAAAATAACAAATAAATAAATAATGAATAGAATAATATAAAACAAAATTCATAAATGGTGAAGATTAAACAATAATAATAATAAGAGTACGTTAATAATAAAAAATAATAACATATTAATAAATGAACAATAATGAAATAAATAAGAGTAATAATAATAAAATAAAATAATAATAATACTAGTAATAAAGTAATAGTAATAGTAAATAATAATAATAATTAATAATAGAGGAATAAAATAATAATAATAATAATAATAATAATAATAATAATAATAATAATAATAATAACAATAATATTAATAATAATATAGTGATAATAAAATAATGAAAAATAACAATAACAAATATAATAGTAAATAAATAAACAAGAGTAAAAATGAAATGATAATAATAGTAATAATAATAATAATAATAATAATGACATGACAAAATAAATAAAAAAATAACAGTAGTAGACATAATAATAATGTATAGCAACAATGAAAAATGATAATAGTAATATAATAATAATATAATAATAATAGTATTAATAATAAAGGAATAAAAATACAAATTAACCTAAAGGGATTGAATTGAAATTAAAACGAAATTTTAGGGTTAAATTATGAATAAAATAGGTTCGGGGCCAAATAATAAATAAAATAAAAGAAAAGGACCGATCTGCAACGCTACCGACTTACGGGGACTAAACGAGTAAATAACCCAACCCTCTGATTATGTGACGTTTCAAATGACCGGGTATGGACTAGATTGAATAACGCGGTAAAATGATGGGGCACAAATTAAAAAAAGGGAAAAGTAAAAAGGGATTTAATTGGGCGACGCCGCAAAGGGGAGGGGTTTATCTTGCAAATATCCCATTGAAGAGATATGAACAGCCCCTAACACCCCAACCGACACAGCCTTAATTACCCTTAACCCCTCTTTATTTTCTCCAGTTCCCAAGCCAAAAGAAACTAACAAATCCCTAAGGCTCCCCCTTTTCGTTTCAAAAAAAGCGGAGGAAAAGTTTCCTCTCCTCATTCGTGTCTGACGATAGGGCTTCCCTTAGCCTCGTCAGACCACCGCGCCACCAAACCTATTCGGTGGTCGACGATGCTCGAGATGGGTCCTTGGCCTGCTTGAAAGCCCCTTTGAAGACCGGTCTTTGGCACCCCCAACCAAGGTGAAAGGCTTCGATATCCTTCCTCGGTCCAAGCTGACGATGGCGAGGGTACGCCGTGACGGTTTCGTGGCTCGTAAGTTCGTTCTCCCTTTCGTTAATATTCGTTTTTTAAGGTTTCAAAAAAAATATATAAAAAGGGTATTGAAATAACCGAAAATAAGAAATGAAAAAAAATTTCTGAAACTTCTTTTGTCTTTTATTTCTCAGTATTGGTTTTTTGAATCCGAGAATTCCCCCCCTTTTGCTTTTGATTTCGGCTCCGACGACGGAGAGGGGACTCCGACGACATGCCGCGGAGCTCAGGTAGGTATTCCTCTTCTCCTTTTTAGATTTAGTTAAAAAAATCTAAAAAAATAAAAATAAAAAAACAGAAACGAAAAATAGATAATAATAATAGTTAATAACAGTAATGAAATCAACCTTTGTGTTTGGTTTTCGATTTCGGACAATTCTTGTATTCAAGATTTCTGCTGTTTTTTTTGAATTTTTTTTCTCTCCGTTACAATGATTTTTTGTGGCTTTTTATAGCCAAAGCTGGAAAAAGAAAGACAAAATTGCTTCTGCTCTTTGCTGTTGCGTGCTTTTGTTTTGCAGGCTCGGAGCGTGTCGGGACAAAGGACGGATCTTGACTTGTGAGTAAGCGTGTGGGGGTCAAGTCGAGGGTCGAGGCCAAGGGATAGGTTTTTGTTTGTTTTTTTTTGTTGTTTTCTGATTTGTTTAATGGGCTGGGGTGGTTGTTTGGGCCTATTTTTGTTTTGTTAATGGGCCCCGGTTTTTGTTTGATTGGGCTTGTAATTTTATTTTTTGTAATTGGGCCCGGGCAATTTGGGCCATCTACAATGATAAGTACACATATATTTATAATTTGATCTATGTGTTTTAGAATTACTCCATGTCCGTTTCAAACTAACATTTTATGTCTAAAAGACTTGGTTAATACAATATTGATACTTTAACTACTCAATTAAAATTTTTGAAAGCTACATATCAAATTGAAATATGAGTGATAGATAAGATAACCCTAAATAAAATATATATATATATATTTCAAACAAATTGTTAATTATTATTTTTATAACAAATGATTATTTAAAATTAATTATACAAAACAAGATCAATAATTGATACATTGATAAAAAATTATTCCTCGAGTAAGATTTAAAATATTATCAATAAATAGTTGAAAAAGTGGCAATTAACTACTCGCCCAAATATTTAAAATGAATTCAAATTCTAGAGTCATAAAAAGATTTTTGTGTTTTACCTGGTGGTGGAGCATAGTGGAGACCTAGGAGGCATGGCTCCCAAATTGATAAGTTTTTAATTTAGGCTGTTTATAATTTATAAAATTTAAAATTAATAATGGTAAAATCTTTTAAAATGATAAAATTTAATTTAATCCTTTAAAAATAATAAAATTATATTTTTACTATCATAATAATATACAATTTAATTTCGATTCAAAAAAAATCGATTACACCGATTTTACCTAAATTCTTGTGATTAGAAAAAAAATTAAAATAAATTTTATATATTATTACGAGATGACCATACTAATTGAGAAAATAATTCTTCAAACAATGTATTGTATATATTATCATTTTATCAATAATTTTTAAACAATAGTTTATATATATTATCATAAAATGACCATACTGTATGAAATAATTTTCCAATAAATTTTATATATCACGATGAGATGACTATTATTTTTAAAAGATAGACCTAATTAGAGATATCAAAATAAAGTGTGGTTTAATAAATGATTGAATTGGAAGTTTAATAATTTTCTTATTTTATAAAATTTATGTTAGGTTAGATTTATGCAATGTATCTATATTAATTTTTAAATTTAGGTTTGACTTAGCCGAAAAATGAGTTTACTTTTTACTTAAATTCAACTCAATTTAAAAAGATAAATCCGGATTTAAGAAAAGTAAATCCAATTCCAACCCGACTTACGGAAATTTTATTTTTAAAATTAATTTTAATTTAAAAATTTAAAAATATAATTTACTAAATGCATTAAAAATGGTTAAGATAAAAGTTTTCTAAGAGACTAAAAATATATTAAAAAACATTTATATTAAAAAATACTATCATAAATTTAATAAATATTTTATTATATTAAAATCACAAATAAATATAATAAATATTTTATTGTATTAAATATAAATTTTAAAATTTTATATTTTGGCTTGGTTAAATTTATTTTTAGATTTTAGATAATAAATTTAATTGTTATTGAATTAGTGATTTAATATAAATATAAATATATATAATACATTTAACATATATAATTAATATAATAATTTTTATAATATAATACAATCAGGTTGAACTCCAACAAAAATATCTTACTCAAATTTCAATCTATATAAAATACAGACCTTAATTTTTACCTAAATTTATTTTTTAGATATCATGTTTATTTAAATCCTCCTATTTTTTTTACGGGCCTTTATTCCTAGATGGGAGGCACTGCGATAGGTCTAGGTGTAGCAAACACCAAAGTACAAAACACGACCCGAATAAAAAGAAGAAAGAGGTGACACCACGTCGTGACTTTAGATTTAGGGCTTGTTCTTCTGTGCTTAAAAAAAAGCACTTCTGGCTCCAAAAGTGTAACATCCTAAAATTTGGGGTTCTGCATTTTGCACTATTTAATGCGTTAGGCTAGCTATGTTTGTTGTTTGGGTTTGTTCGGGGGCCTTGAGAAGGCTCGGAGTCGAGCCGGGGCCCTGGTGAAATTTTGGTTTTAGGGCACTTTGTGAGGGTGAGCTAGTGGACGCAGGACTTAAGTATAAAAGTTGGTGTTTTGTTGATAAAAGGATGTGGAGTGGCCTAGTGGAGTTGGCATCTCATGGAAAGTAAAGGAAAAATGGTTCAAATCCCATCTGCTGCATTATGGAGGTTATTTTTTTTTGTGCTTAAGGTAGGGAGAGTTGGTATTCGGTTGGGACTCTACCAGGTGGAGATTTGAATGGGTCAACAAATTCAAAAGGGGTAAAGGGGAGTGGATTGAGGAGCAAATCATGGGATTGAGGTGTGAGGAAGAGTTTGGCCAAAAGTGGGAAGTATATGGAAGGGGGGTTGTGTAATTCGGCTAAGAGGGGGAGTTGGGGAACAAAATCGGTTTGGGTAGTGGAAGTGAGGAAACCGAAAGCTCTTAGTGTGTATGTGCCGAAATTCTCTGCTTGTGATTGAGTATTTTTGCGTTTTCTGTTTTGGCAACTCAAGCATTTGAGGTCATTTCTTGTCAACTCTTTCTTGCTAGTGCTGAAATACTCAAGTCTCTTTTCTTCAATTTGGTGTTGGCCGAAACTTCTTTGCACCCCTCTTCTCATCTACTCTCCTCTATTTCACCTTAGCCATTGGTTTCTTTTGCGTCACCATAAGCCGAACCTCTTGAGCAATTCATCTTTTCTTCTCTGCGTGATTGATCACCTTTTCTCTTGACCGAATCTGGTAAGTATAAGTTCTTTCCCTTCCTTTCTTTTTCCCTTTCTTTAGCCGAATGTGTAACCTTCTCCTTTTCTTTTGTGGTGGTATCTTTTTATCACATAAACCGAAACTCCATCTTCTCCCACTCTCTCATTTTGCGTGCTTCTCTTGTAGTGCTTTAGTGGGGTGGCCGAATCTCACTCTCTCTTTCAACTCATCTGTAGGTGTAAGGTAACGGTAAACTCTTCTCTTCTCTTTTTGTTTTCAGTCTTATGATTGTGCATAGCCAGTCGGCTATGTCTCTTTATTCTAGCTTTCGGTTAATCCCCTCTTTTATCTCTTAACATGCTTAGCCGAATCTGTGGAAGTCCAGTTTATCACTGATCAAGGTAGAAAGTTTCTCTTTGGTTCATTTCAATTTATCTCTTTCCATTTACTCTACTATAACTGGACTGACAACTGTGGCTGGCCATTTGTTTTAGGGATTAAACAACTCGCTCTTCTCTATTTTTTGATTTTTCGAAAGTGGTGGTAAGAGCCGAAACCCCCCTTAATAGACAACCACCATTTCTCATCGTGGTATCTTACTGGCTGAGACTCTCTTCATGGAGGCGAGTGTTAGCCGTTCTAAGGGAGTATCGATTAGAGAGCCTAAGGGGAGTGGACTCGCAGCCTTTGCTCCCAAGTTCAAACGAAGGAGGTGTCGTGATTCGAGATTTCTGTAGAGTTGTGGAAGAGAGTAAGCATAGTTGTTCGCGATGGTGAGGGTAAGCGTTGTAAATCGTTTGATTTAGATGTGGATTAAGATCTCCCTTTTGTTAGTTAATTGTGTGATATGTTGGTATAGGTGATGGCGATCAGGAGGGTTTAGTTCTCTACGTAATCAGGTGTGTAATCTCACACCGTAGCCATGTAGTTTTGTAAAATGTTGAAATGTTGGTATAAGCCGAATCACCGTTAATCATATGTTTAATAAACCAAAATACTGCATGAAATCGAACAACTTGTTTAAACAACTTAAGTTTTAAAACTCGCTAGAATCGGTGATTGCGGGCCGATTTACTAAAATGCCCTTAATGGGTCGATTTACTAAAATACCCTTAATGGGTCGATTTACTAAAATGCCCCAAATGGGCCGAGTTACCAAAATACTCTTAGGTTACGAAATTACTAAAATACCCTCATTGGGATTGAATATATGCTTTACACTTTTGTATCCTGATATGTATGTTGCATTTTATCATGTTGCATGGGGTGGGAATTTGAATAAAGAGCAGTGTAGCGGGGTAGCATAGCCACAATTTAAATATTTACATGCGTATTTATGACTCCAGTGGCTCAGCCATAGATAATCTATATTTAGCAGCTTGACTGCATTATTGGTGTGATTAGCAGGGTGGGTTGACTTGATCCCACAGGTGTGGTTGGCTGGTCGGGGGTGTGTTGGATGGATGGGTTGGGTTGCATCATTTCATTTACACTATTATGTTCAATGGGTTTGAGCCCAGCTTGATGTCATATGGGCTCAAGCCTTGTTGGTGATGGTAAGGGGATTACATACTAAGTTCTTTTAATTCACCCCTCTCTCTTTAACCTTACAGGTAATGTTCAGCAGTAAGGACTTGGGGCCATGGATGACTCGGTGGAGGCCATACTTTAAGAACATCGCTTGAGAACCTTAGTAAATTCTTTTCTGCTTTATTGTAAGATTATTTTTATTATTATGTGGGTTTAACATTTTGTAATAAGGCCTCTGGTTAAACTTTCTTTTAAGTTTTCATTAATAACTGTTGATTTTTCAGACATGGGATTTTCTTAAATCATAATTAAACATTTTTTCCAATACATCACGTTTCTGCAATTACTCAAATTTATAAAATGGACTTCAAGTAAACCGGGTTTTTCTAAGAAACATCGAAACTCAACGTTTTAATGAGATGCAATATTTTTCAACGTACGCTTAGTTTTTAAACAACCCTTCTATGTAACATGTTAGATCCGGTCGTAACATATAGGCAGAGTTTGAGGTGTTACATTTTATGGTATCAGAGTCCAGTTGTAAAACTCAGCTGTTGAGTGGGTTCAAAAATATTTTTCAAGGTTGTTTGAAACTTGGTTTAAAAAAAATACATCCATAGCGGAAGTATGGCACCACAAGTATCCGGCACCAAATCCGTAAGTCTCCTCATTTTATGATTGTTGATAAGATAATGTTATGACTAGAGTAAGAGAGTTGTACGAGATAGTAGTACACTAGAACTTCTAGCTCTAGGAGCTAAGACTATAGAGATTGAGATTCTAGGAATGCAATTCGCGAAAACAACTTTTATGCTGACACTCCATAAAACACGTGTTAATAAACTTTGAATTACTTACTAATTCATAAGATTCCTAATCAGATTAAATCGACCTAACAAACATGAGCGCTAGAAGACGTGGACGTGGTAGACGTGGCCGTGGTAGGGGCCGATGTGCTGGGGTTGGGTCCGAAGCATCTGGGCATATGCTTGAAATGGACGCACCTGTATCACCAGTGATTGAAACTGGGCCTCATGACCAAATAGAAGGAGACGATACCCTGTCCCAAGCTATGCTGCGGGTACTGGAAAGGGTTACTGGGGCAAGTACTGGGTCAGCAACTCGTGGGACTATATCTGAGCGACTTAAATGGAATGGGGCCAAAGTTTTTAGGGGTATTTCGGGTATAGCCCCAAATGTAGCTGAACACTAGCTTGAGGCTTTAGAACGGATTATGGATGATTTGGATTGTAAAGCTGAGTAGAAACTAAAAGGGGTTGTGTCATTATTAAGAGACGAGGTGTACCAGTGGTGGCTCACTGTTAGGGAAGGCACTCAAGCAGATCGCATCACTTAGGACTTCTTTAAGACAGTGTTCCAGGGAAAATATGTTGGGGCTAGCTATGTGGATGCCCGGAGAAAAGAATTTTTAAATCTGATTTAGGGAGGTAAATCTGTGGTAGCATACGAGGCGGAGTTTTTACTTCTGAATCGGTATGCCTAGAGAATAATGTCGACTGAATATGAACGCTGTGTGCGTTTTGAGAACGGGCTACGTGATGAATTACGGGTACTGATAGCCCCACAGAAGGAGAGAAATTTTGCTACATTAGTGGAAAAAGTTAAGATTGCTGAGGAGGTAAAACACTCGAAGCGACAGAATCGAGATAAAGAAAAGGGCAAGAACAAAAGAGATTCTAGGTACTCAGGTAATGCAAGAGGGTTTCACAAAAGGCCCAGGTTCGAGGGGCCAGCCCGAGTGAGTGTTCCAACTATTACCAATCAGTTACAGCACGTGGACTGTGGGAAATTTTATTCGGGTAAGTGCTGGAAAAGAACTGGTGGTGTTTCAGATGCAAATCCAAGGATCATCGGTTTAGGGATTGTCCTCGAGATCTTGTTTAGACACAAGTAGTTCGTTACAGATTTGTGCAGCTAAGGGGAGGCGCTCAGTAGCCGTCGAGAGGTCGTGTGCCGAGTCGAGGTGGGAATGGTATAGGACGTGGTCGGGGAGCACTGGGCAGGAGTACTGGTAACGGAGGTAACATAGATGCGAGACAACCGAGACTGGTTTATATGGCTAGATTTCGAGAGGATGGCGATACACCGGACGTCATAATCGGTACATTTTTCATATTTGATGTACTCTTTACATCTTTGATAGATATTGGATCTACCCATTCATATGTTGCCTGTACGGTGTCTGCAATTTTGGGTATAAAATCTGAGATTGCTGCTAGAGAAATGTCTGTGATTAGCCCTTTAGGACAATCTGTAGTAGTGAATAAGTTGTTTAGGGATGTGCCCCTAGAAGTTCAGGGAGTGGTATTTCTGGCGGATTTGATAGAACTGTTGTTCGGTGAGTTTGACCTTATATTGGGCATGGACTGGCTAGTTAAGCACCGTGCGGATTTGGATTGCGCTATTAAGCGTATGGTACTAAGAACTCCAGAGGATAAGGAAGTGATGGCGATAGGTGAGAGAATGAATTACTTGTCCAACGTGGTCTCGACATTAAAAGCTGAAAAGATAGTGCATAAGGGGTGTGAGGCGTTTTTAGCCTTTGTCAGTACATCTGACGACAAGGAACTGTTGGTTAGAGATGTCAGAATCGTGAAGGAATTTTTTGACGCTTTTCCAGATGAGCTTTAGGGGTTGCCTCCGAGCTGCGAGGTTGAATTTGGTATTGAGCTATTATCGGTACGGCTCCGGTGTCCATCGCCCTTTATAGGATGGCATCGAAGGAGCTGGTAGAACTGAAAGCTCAAATTCAAGATTTGTTGGATGGTGGTTTTATCCGACCAAGTGTGTCTTCGTGGGGAGCGCCGATATTGTTCGTTAAGAAAAAAGATGGGTCGATGCATATGTACATTGACTATAGGCAATTGAACAAGTTGACGGCCAAGAACAAGTATCCGCTACCAATGATTGACGATCTGTTTGATCAGTTGTGAGGAGCTTCGGTCTTCTCGAAGATAGATTTGAGATCTGAGTACCATCAGCTAAGGGTTAAGGAGGCAAACATCTATAAGACTGTATTCCAAACTCGATATGGGCATTACGAGTTTTTAGTGATGCCGTTCAGACAAACTAATACACCAGCTACTTTTATGGACATGATGAACCGGGTCTTCCAACCCTATCTTGACTGGTTCGTGGTGGTATTCATAGACGACATTCTGGGGTAGTCAAGAATGGAGGAGGAGCGTGATTCTTATCTTCGGGTTATGCTGCAGATATTGAGAGAGAAGCAACTGTATGCCAAATTCAGTAAGTGTAAATTTTAGCTGAGGGAAGTGACCTTTTTGGGGCATGTTGTTTCTGTCGAATGGGTTAGGGTGGATCCTCGGAAAGTTGAAGCTGTGTTAAACTAGAAGCCACTGAAGTAAGTGTAAAAAATTAGAAGTTTTCTGAGTTTGGCTGGGTACTACAGGTGGTTTGTTGAGGGATTCTCGTTGATTTTTGCACCCCTAACTAAGTTACTGCGTAAGGGAGTACCGTTTGTATGGTCAGATAAGCAGCAGGAGAGCTTTGAGAAACTGAAGAAGATTTTGAATGAAGCACTAATTTTGATTCAGCCTGAGGTTGGAAAGGAGTTTGTTGTTTATTATGATGCGTCACACAGGCTTGGGGTGTGTGTTGATGCAAGAGGGAAAAATGGTGGCTTATGCATCTCATCAACTAAGGCCGCATGAGGTGAACTATCCCCCCATGATTTAGAGCTAGCCGCGGTAGTGTTCGCCTTGAAAATATAGAGGCACTATTTGTATAGAGAAAAGTCAATCATCTATACCGATCATAAAAGCCTGAAATATCTCTTCACCCAGAATGAATTAAATCTCAAGCAATAGAGGTGGATTGAGTTGCTGAAGGATTATGACTGCTTGATCGAGTATCGCCCGGGTAAAGCCAACGTGGTAGCGGATCTTTAAGTCGAAAAGTGGTGTCAGAGTTTAGAGCTATGTTTGTCCATCTCAGCCTTTATGAGGATGGTAGTTACTGGCAGAGCTTCAAGTGAAACCATCTTAGGTTAGTCAAATTAAGGGGAAGCAAGTGTCGGATGAATCGTTGGGTTCTCGGTTTCAACAAGTGAAAAGAGGTAAGACGGTGGACTTTGGATTTAACAGCGAATGGGTATTATGTTTTCGTGGAAGAGTTTGTATGCCAAAGGATTCTCAATTAAAACAGATAATTCTGCGAGAGGCGCATAGTAGCCCATACGCTATGCACCCCGGTGGGAGCAAGATGTACTGAGATCCCGTGAACAGTATTGGTGGCTAGGGTTGAAACGAGAAGTTATCGATTTTGTGAGCAAGTGTTTGACGTGTCAACAAGTGAAGGCGGAACATCAGTTACCTTGAAATTGCTGTAACCGGTGAAAATTCTACTTTGGAAGTGGGAGAGGGTAACAATAGATTTTGTTAGTGGGCTACCTCTGATGCCTACTAAGAAACACTAAGTGTGGGTGATCATTAATCGACTGACCAAGTCCGCTCACTTTGTACCAGTTCGTACCGACTACTCACTTCAGAAGTTAGCCAAGCTGTATGTGGCAGAAATTGCGAGGCTTTATGGGGTGCCAGTGTCTATCATATCGGACAGGGACCTAAGATTTACATCTCGATTTTGGAAGGCATTGCATCAAGCTCTGGGTACCAAATTAGATTTCAAAGACAATAATTTCATCCTCGGTGATGGTCGGTCGAGAGAGGTAATCCAGATCTTAGAAGACATGTTAAGGGGCTGTGTAATTGATTTTAGTGGCAGCTGGGAAAACTATTTGCCTTTAGTAGAATTTGCATACAACAACAGCTTTTAGTCCAGCATTCTGATGCACCCCACGAGACATTATATGGTCGTAGGTGTTCTACCCCTACTTGTTGGACGGAATTGGGTGAGCGGCGGTTGTTGGGTCTGAAATTAATTTTAGAGACTGAGGAAAAGGTTAAGTTGATTCAGACTCGGTTAAAAGAAGCTTCTGATAGACAGAAATTGTACTGAACCGTAAGAAGATAGAGTTTTCAGTGGGAGATCAGGTCTTTTTGAAGGTCTCACCTTAAAAGAAGGTCTTAAGATTTGGACGGAAGGGTAAATTGAGTCCCAGATTTATTGGGCCTTACTAGATAGTGAGACGTGTGGGACCGGTCACCTATCAGGTTGAGCTACCTCCAGAGTTAGATCGGATACATGATGTATTCCATGTTTCGATGCTGAGACGCTACCGTTCAGACCCATCTCATATAGTGCCGGTGGAAAAAATTGAAGTCAGACCAGATCTATCTTTTGAGGAGGAACCCATACAGATTTTAGATCGAGATGTGAAAATGTTGCGAAGGAGGCCTGTTCCATTGGTTAAAGTGTTGTGGCAGAATCACGGATCTGAAGAAGCCACGTGGGAGCTAGAAGAGGCAATGCGACAGCAATACCCTCATCTCTTTTAACTAGGTAAAATTTAGAGGTTGAAATTTTCTTAAGGGGGTAGAATTGTAGCATCCTAAAATTTAGGTTCTGCATTTTGCACTATTTCATGCATTAGGCTAGCTATTCTTGTTGTTTGGGTTTGTTCGGGGGCCTTGAAAAGGCTCGAGGTCGAGCCGGGGCCCTGGTGAAATTTTGGTTTTAGGGCACTTTGTGAGGGTGAGCTAGTGGAGCAGGACTTAAGTATAAAAGTTGGTGTTTTGTTGACAAAAGAAAGCAGAGTGGCCTAGTGGAGTTGGCGTCTCATGCGAAGCAAGGGAAGAAAGGTTCGAATCCCATCTACTGCATTATGGAAGTTATTTTTTGTGCTTAAGGTAGGGGAGAGTTGGCATTCGGCTGGGACTCTACCAGGTGGAGATTTGAATGGGTCAACAAATTCAAAATGGATGAAGGGGAGTGGATTGAGGAGAAAATTATGGGATTGAGGTGTGAGAGAGAGTTTGGCCAAAAGTGGGAAGTGCATGGAAGGGGGGTTGTGTAATTCGACTAAGAGGGGGAGTTGGGGAACAAAATCGGTTTGGGTAGTAGAAGTGAGGAAACCGAAAGTTCTTAGTGTGTGTGTCGAAATTCTCTACTTGTGATTGATTATTTCTGCGTTTCGTTTTGGCAACTCAAGCATTTAGGGTCATTTCTTCTCAACTCTTTCTTGCTAGTGCCGAAATACTTAAGTCTCTTTTCTTCATCTTTTCTTTTCTTCAATTTGGTGTTGGCCAAAACTTCTTTGCACCTCTCTTCTATTTTTCCTTAGCCATTAGTTTCTTTTACGTCACCATAAGTTGAACCTCTTCAGCAATTCATCTTTTCTTCTCTGTGTGATTGATCACCTTTTCTCTTGACTGAATCTGGTAAGTATAAGTTCTTTCCCTCCCTTTCTTTTTCCCCTTTCTTTAGCCGAATATGTAACCTTCTCCTTTTCTTTTGTGGTGGTGTCTTTTTATCACATAAACCGAAACTCCATCTTCTCCCACTCTCTCATTTCGCGTGCTTCTCTTGTAGTGCTTTAGTGGGGTGGCCAAATTCACTCTCTCTTTCGACTCATCTGTAGGTGTAAGGTAACGGTAAACTCTTCTTTTCTCTTTTTGTTTTCGGTCTTATGATTGTGCATAGCCAATCAACTATTTCTCTTTATTCTAGCTTTCGGTTAATCCCTCTTTTCTTCTCTTAACATGCTTAGCCGAATCTGTAGAAGTCCAGTTTATCACTGATCAAGGTAGGAAGTTTCTCTTTGGTTCATTTCAATTTCTCTCTTTCCTTTTACTCTGCTATAACTGGATCGACAACTGTGGCTGGCCATTTGTTTTAGGGATTAAATAACTTGCTCTCCTCTGTTCTTTGATCTTTCGAAAGTGGTGGTAAGAGCTGAAACCCCCTTAATAGACAACCACCATTTCTTATCGTGGTATCTTACTGACTGAGACTCTCTTCGTGGAGGCGAGTGTTAGCCGTTCTAAGAGAGTATCGATTAAAGAGCCTAAGGGGAGTGGACTCGCAGCCTCTGCACCCAAGTTCAAACGAAGGAGGGTGTCAGCAGTTCGAGATTTCCCACCGGGTTGTGGAAGGAGTTGACATCCGGTGCGAATAGGCAAATCGTAGTTGTTCGCGATAGTGAGGGTAAGCGTTGTAAATCATTTGATTTAGATGTGGATTGAGATCTCCCTTTTGTTAGTTAATTGTGTTATATGTTGGTATAGGTGACGGCAATCAGGAGGGTTTAATTCTCTACATAATCAGGTGTGTAATCCCACACCGTAGCCATGTAGTTTCGTAAAACGCTGAAATGTTAGTATAAGTCGAATCACCGTTAATCGTATGTTTAATAAACCGGAATACTGCATGAAATCGAACAACTCGTTTAAGCAACTTAAGTTCTAAAACTCGCTAGAATCGGTGATTGCAGGCTGATTTACTAAAATGCCCTTAATGGGTCGATTTACTAAAATGCCCTTAATGGGCCGATTTACTAAAATGCCCCTAATGGGCCGAGTTACCAAAATACCCCTGGGTTGCAAAATTACTAAAATACCCTCACTGGGATTGAATGTCTGCTTTACACTTTTGTATCCTGATATGTATGTTGCATTTTATCATGTTGCATAGGGTGGGAATTTGAATGAAGAGCAGTGTAGCCTGGTGGAATAGCCACAGTTTAAATATTTACATGTGTATTTATGACTCCAGTGGCTCAGCCATAGATAATCTATGTTTAGCAGCTTGACTGCATTATCGGTGTGATCGGCGGGGTGGGTTGACTTGATCCCTACATGTGTGATTGGCTTGTCGGGGGTGTGTTGGATGGATGGGTTGGGTTGCATCATTTCATTTACGGTATTATGTTCAATGGGCTTAGGCCCAGCTTGATGTCATATGGGCTCGGGCCTGTTGGTGACAGTAAGGGGATTACATACTGGGTTCTTGTAACTCACCCCTCTCTCTTTAACCTTGCAGGTAATGTTCAGCAGTAAGGACTTGGGGCCATGGATGACTCGGTGGAGGCTATATTTTAGGAACATCGCTTGAGAACCTTAGTAAATTTCTTTTCTGCTTTATTCTAAGATTATTTTTATTATTATGTGGGTTTAATATTTTGTAATAAGGCATCTAGTTAATCTTTCTTTTAAGTTTTCATTAATAACTGTTGGTTTTTCAGAAACGAGATTTTCTTAAATAATAATTAAACGTTTTTTTCCATTACATCACGTTTCTGCAATTACTCAAATTTAAATTTCACAGCAACAACGGTTTTATTGTTAAAATATTAACAACTTTATAAAATAGACTTCAAGTAAATCGGGTTTTTATAAGAAACATCGAAACTCAACGTTTTAATGAGATGCAATATTTTTCAACGTACGCTTAGTTTTTAAACAACCTTTCTCAATGACGCTAGATCCGGTCGTAACGTATAGACCGGGTTTGGGGTGTTACAAAAGCACTTTTGGAAAAAAAACTGTGCGGAACAAGCTGTTTTTAGCTTTTCAGAAGTGCTTTTGAAAAGCACATCTGAAAAAGAGAAGTTAAAATTTTTAGCTTTTCCTCTCCCAAAAGTACTTTTAGTGCTTAATTACTTTTTCATCCCTCCAATAACATAATTCTTTCCCTTTTTTCTTGGTGCTTAATTACAAATGTGTTAAAATCATTAATTAAAATAAAAAATATTTTTTAAAATACTTATTATAAATATTTAATGGTTATATTTAAATATTTAAAATGTAGTTTATATATTCTAATTAAGTTTTATAAGTAATTAATATTTATTACTTAAAATATTTAAAATTTATATTTCATATATTAAAATATTAATAAGTTATGGTAAATTTTTTATATTCTTATTAAAATATAATAATATTAACTAATTTAAATTTTATTTAAATATATATTTATTATTTGATAATAATATATTTAAAATAAATATTTTATTTCTCAAAATATTTTTAATAATAATGCTAAATATTTAAATTTTTAAAACACTTCTTAAAAATATTTTTCATAGAATTTTAAAAAATATTATCAAACTAACCCGAACAGATAAGCACAAGTGCAAAAGGGTATATTTTGGCAGAAAAGCAAAGTGAGATCCAATTGTAGGTAGGTCCAAGGTGTCACCACGTAGGACCACTACAATGTATAAATCAAACCAAATCCGAAAACGAAGCGCTCACTCAAAGAAGTTGTTTTTGGTAGGCTTGGTGCAGTGCATGCGGAAAAAATGGATCAAAATATGAACTCAACCAAGGGAGGTCGTATCTCAGGGTCAGAGGCGATTCAACACAAAGCTTACGCTCGTGTTGGATTGCTTGGCAACCCAAGCGATGTTTACTTCGGCAAAACCATCTCTTTTAGCCTTGCCAATTTCTGGGCTTCCGTTACTTTGGAGCCTTCTCCTCATCTCATCATCAACCCTCACCCCATTCATGATCTTGTTCAGTTTGATTCCCTTGATCACCTCGTAATTTCTTTCTTTCTTTCTCTCTTTTTTTCCTTCTTATATTGGGTGTTTATATTTTGTAGGATCTGATATTTTAAAATTTTTTGGTGTGGATTTGAATATGAATATTTTGGTTATCTAAGCATTTTCAGGGAATTCGGAAGATACCCAGATTGAGATTTGTTGGGTTTTTATTGAATCTAGTTTGATATGATTGATATTTTTTGAGTTTTGATTTGGAGTTAATTTTGCACCCCATTCTAATTATATAAGATGGATTCTATAATAGTTTTTTGATTTAAAGTTGGAGATGTAAGGCTCTTTTGTTGATTGCAATTTTTTTTTCTTCTTTTTAAATTCAAGTGTTGAAGATTATGAGTCAGAACCCTTTGAGAAGAGTAATTTGTTTGTGGTACCTGTTGTAGATTATATACGAGAAATTCTTTGGTTAATGGTTACCATGTGTTGATGAAGTGTTTAGGATTGGTTCTGCAGTTTGGGCTTTCTGATGCTAATATATATTTCATATATGTATGTATAAAAGAATGTATGCATGCATGCATGCATGTATGTATGTATGCATGCTTGTTTTTATGTGTTATCTTTAATATGATTGAAAGCAAGTCACATGGATGTACGCTTGTCTTTTATGTGTTATCTTTCATCTGACAAGTTATGGAATGCAAGCCACATGCTTTTGCTTTGTTTCTTCTTTAGATGCTTTAGTAATGAGATTTTTAACTTCATTATATGAATCTCATATATGTATGTATGTATGCATGTATGCTTGTCTTTTATGTATTATCATTTAATCTGACAAATTATTGAATGCAAGCAACATTATTTTTGGATTGGTCTTTTTGAGCTTTAGTAATGAGATTTCCCCTTGTATTATGTCTGGTTCCACTTGCATTCATAGGTATAGATATCTACATTGCATGTTCGATATAAATGGGCTGAAACACGAATTTTTTTACTCGGAAGGTTAATCGGTTGCAAAGCGAAGGTTATTATGGAGGTGTGCGACTGCTTATGTCAATTTGTAAACTCTTTCATAAGCATTGCAAGGATAATAACATAAATCTCTCACCAGGGAACTTCACCCTCTCGTATGATACTAATATCCCTCGCCAGGTATTGCTCTGAACAGAAAATACAAGAATCGAACTCATAATATTCTTTTAGTTACTTAATATATATCATTGTTTGTTGTCATCGGTTTGTCACTCATTTTTCTCACGCATTGAAATACACAGTTTATTGTAGTTATTCTAACACAAATATGTATGCAGTTTTGATTGTTCAATTCCTTTTTGATTTCTCTCTGTTTGTGTAATGTTCTTATTTTATTCTTCAGCAATGTATGGCTAATGCTTTATGATTTTTCAGGCCGGACTTTCAGGGTCCAGCGCTATTGTATGCGCTGCCCTTAGCTGCCTGCTTGATTTTTACAAGGTCCGACATTTGATTAAAGTAGAAGTCAGACCCAACCTCATCCTCAGCGCAGAGAAGGAGCTCGGAATTGTTGCCGGCCTTCAGGATAGAGTGGCACAAGTCTATGGTGGTCTGGTCCACATGGTTTGTTTTCTTTAAGTAAATGCCATCAACAAATTGACAGAATTACGTTGCAATTTATACACACACTGATTCTACTGCAGGACTTCAGCAAGGAAAACATGGATAAGTTGGGACATGGCATCTATACACCCATGGATATTAGTCTTCTACCGCCTCTCCATCTCATTTACGCTGAGAATCCAAGTGATTCAGGAAAGGTTAGCTGGATGGCTTTTGCTTACTCGTTTTATGTTCTGCCCCTTCTTTTTATATACTTTCTGCCATAAGAAAAACAATTTCTTAATCGGACATAAGATGTTTCTTTTAATCTTTACGAGGAGATGTTTTTAATGCAGGTACATAGCACCATCCGACAAAGATGGCTCAATGGTGATGAGCTTGTTATATCTTCAATGAAAGAAGTTGCAGATATAGCAGCAGAAGGTAAGAGTGCAATACTCGAAAAGAATTACCAGAAGCTCGCGGAACTCATGAATCGCAACTTCAACCTCCGAAGGTAAAGACGTTTTTTCATGTCACGGGAACTGCTATAGATACTCTGTCCTACAATTCCATTTTTTGGCTAAATGCTTTTATTATGTGGATCCTATGCAGACGCATGTTCGGGGATGAATGCTTGGGTGCTTTAAACATAGAAATGGTGGAGGTAGCTCGGAGGGTGGGTGCCGCTTCGAAATTCACTGGCAGTGGAGGAGCTGTAGTTGCATTCTGCCCCGAGGGACCACCGCAAGTGAAACGACTTGAAGATGAATGTAGAAAAGCTGGATTTAGTATTCAAGCAATACAAGTAGTTCCTTCATGTCTAAATGATGTGGATCTTAAGACATTGTCTAAGTAGGAGAAATTTAAAGCATGAAAGAACATTTTAGGGACTGTTTTTGTTTGGATTGATTGAGGTTTTTATAGAATTAATGAAAATGATGAGTAGCTGTCCTGTCTCTATTAATGTCTACCCTACTGAATTTGCTCTGCACATTCCTGGCAACAAGAAGTAAACAGCAAGACAAGGGATCCCCTGTCTAATTCCTTGTGTCCCCTTTACAATATCCGAGTTAAAGCAGCTGGCACTGTACAAGTGTGACAGAAACCATGGCATTTATAACATCCTCGCCTACCATAGATCATATGTGTTAGTACTTTTCTTTAATAAGATTTCAGACTTCACACACTCTTATGTAACCTTCTACGCTTATTTATTATCTATACTCCTCCCAAAAGCTTACCATCATCCTGCATCTAACTAAAACATTAAAAAAATATCTCGAAATACAAACTCTGATACCCCGTAGGTCTTTATCTTTTAGAACCAATCTTTATTCAAGAGTGATTGAAACAAATTTTGCAATAGTTTTATAAATGTAAATTCGGGTTTTCAATTTAGAACTTAGATTAGTAAATTTGGAATTGGATTTTCAATTTAAACATGGTAACAATTGGGATATCGATTCAGTTAGATTCTTGATTTTTTCATATTAATTTTTGTTTTGATTTTTAGACTTATTTTGATATAATAAGCTTCATTTTATAGCTTTTGAATATTATTTGACAAAATTTCAAAGCCTTTTCATAAATATTTCAAAAAAACAATAAATTTTGAAGAACTTTTAAATTATTTTCACTATTTTAAATATAAAATATTTAAAATCCGATTAGATTTCGAGTAATTGCGATTTTTAAATTTACTTTTCATAAACCGTCCAAACACTTTGGTTTAAATGACATCTAATACATTTCTAAATACAAGGCTTGTGAACTTTGAACAAAATGATCTTCCTTGCAGTACACAGTCTATTGGAAAATTCTTTCACCGAAAATTTTGTCCGCAAAATCTTTAGACACAATGTTTAGACACAATGGTGAACTTGTAATTCAATTGTGAATAGGGGCGAAACCAAAACAATTTTTTAGGGGCGGATGAAATTTTTATTTTTTATAGTTTATATCTTTATAATTTATAAATGATTAAATCAAATTTTTATAATTTTAAGGGGGCCAAAGTGTAATTTTACCTTTACTAATTTAAAATTTTTTTAAAAAATTTAAGAATTTAAATAGTAATTTTATATTTTAGGAAAACCGACCTGGCTTTGCTCATGATTGTGGGGGCATCAATATGGAGATTGTTTCAAAATAATTGTTATCATTGCTAGGACTCAAACTTGGTAATGCTACTTGAAGTCTTGATATTATAAAGCTTAAGAACAGCTACGGGTGTAAGCAGAGTACCTTCTTTCAAACATTATACTAATGTGTGTTTATTTTAGGTTGGATGGGGTTGAATTAAAGCGAAATGCATTGAGCGTTGTTTCTACAACTTTCAACACTGGAAGGCATTACCAAATTCCATATTTACACTCATATAGACTTTGACTTTGACCAAAATGTGAAATGGAAATTTTAAATCACAAATTTCGCAATTGCAACCACAATTTCCCCCAAATTCCCAGTTGTCAAACCCTAATTAGTTTCTATATAATTGTCCAAAGACATTAAGATCCATGGCTGGCTGCCCCATAAAGCCTTCACACTTGTCAGCCATTCACATCAGAAGTCTTTGTCAAATGGGGAATGTTTTAGTACATTCAGTATCAGGCCAACTAAATGACAGGTGGATTGAATATTATCAAGATAATTGGGATTTTCTAGAAGAGAACAGATTAAATTTTGGAACAACGACTGCTCTCTGTTTGTAATATTTGGTCAAATTTGGTTTTATTCTTAAATTTAATATATAATTTGGTCTCTATTTTATTAATGTTATTGGTTAGTTTAAATAATTAATAGAATTGTTAATTCCACTTTAACTTTGTTAGTAATCTTGTTATTGTAACAATAAAAGAGTAAAACTTATATTATTCTCTGTTTTAAAGATTTGGAGTATAAGTAATAATAGAAATTATATAAAAAATTAATAATAATAGAAATTATATAAAAAATTAACTATTTCAATTAAAACACATTTATTTTTTTCTTATTTTTTATTAAAAATAAAAATTTTGATGAGTTGAAAGAGATTAAATCTCAAATTTGGGTATGATAAAAGGATCAAAGCCATAATTTAATCATTTTTATCATTTATAGTAGCAAATTTTATAAATAAGTCTCCTTTATCTATACTATTCTTTTAAGTATTTGATTTAACTCGTGTCTCAATTTCTGATCTCAATTCAATAGAGATTGACAATGAAAAGTTATAAAATAGTCATCAATTATATAATTTTATGTTGACTCTCAATCTAAATTTTATAATATTATTTTTTTGAATCTGAATTAATATAGGGTAAACTACATTAATAATCTTCCAACTATTTTTTTAGTCATTTAATTATGAAAAGTTAAAAATGATCATCTATGAAATATTATAAAATGATCACTCAACTATTTAATTTTATATTTTTATCATCTAACTGTATTAAATTTTTGGATATTTCTATTTATACGTTTGTCAGTTAGTAAGTATTTTGTAAATTTTATAATTAAAAAATAAAATGAAAAAATGATTGCTTGGTTTACCCATTATTATAAATTTATATTAGTTGAATGGATTGTAATCCCAAGCCATTGGAGACCCGCAAGTAGTTGCAAGCGCGAGGCTTCCATGTCATGTGTTAATGTCCATTCACACTTTCCATTAAAATACAAAAGAAATAAGAAATAACTCCGCTACAGTGTAAAAAACATCAAGGGATAATATATAATTTGGTCCCTAATTTTTTTTTGATTTAGTTAATCCTTGAATTTGTTTTTTGTCAATTAGGTTGGTACCTTTACACTAATATCATTAGTTTATGTTGATGTGGAATTACTAGTCAATCTGGAGGTGCCATGTGATAGCCTTTTATACAGGGATGAAACTAGAGGGCTGGCAGGGGCCTCGACCCTCCTAAAAATAATTTTTTTTTATTTAGGCCATTTGAAATTTTTAAAATTTTAAATTAGTAAATATAAAATTACACTTTGGCCCCCCTCAAATGGTAAAAATTGATTTAATCCTTTAAAAATTATAAAGATAGAGGATATTAAAATGGTGAAATTGTATTTTTATTATCATAAAAATTACAATTTAATTTCCGCCGCCTCAAAAAAATTTCTAGCTTCCCCCTGCTTATATATATATGTTTGTCAGGTGAAGTTATGAGAGATTGTCATTGTGTTACCACCAAATTGGCTAGCAGTTCCATGTCATCTACATTCCTTGCACTTATTAGATATCTATTAGATATATAGACTCGCTTAGTTATACTTGATATTTAGATATAATTAGTATAATATAGAATTAAACAAAAGGACTTGCCCATCTATTTAAATAAAATAAAATAGGTGTATATTATAAGATAATACACTTTCTTTATTATCTTACTTTATTCTTACTTTTCTTATTATTCTATTGTTCTTGTCTTCTAATTTAAATTTTGAATTTAATAAAGAAAGAGTTTATTACAAATTGTTGAAAGATACGATTCGTTAGAATCCGATCCAAGAACGAGGATTATTAGTAAAAATAGAATTTTAGGAGATATAGAAAGATGCAAAACTCTATATTTCTATTCTATTTTTTTCTATTTAAATTATATATACATACATAATAGGGAAGATAAAATTCATTTTATTTGTCTCTCCAAATTCGAATTTCACTTAAAAGAAAGAAAAAATTGCTTTTTATCTTGTTGCTAGAGGTTTACTCATTAGTAATATCGGATAATAATAATAATAATAATAATCCACATAATTAGTTTTTCGACAATTTTTTTGGTTACAAAGTCAAAGCCCATTACATGGGTTTGATTTTGATTATGATAAACTAACTAACTAACTTTTCACTACAAATAAAAAAAATTCACTTAAGATTCTGCTTGATTGAATTTTGATTCAAAGGAAAAAAACCGTGAAGCTGAACTAGCACAAACTACCAGTGTTAATGCAGAGTATCAATCTGGTTGATGGAATATAAGTTTTGGGACTAACTAGGTCTAGAAAAAAATTTAGTGACCAATTAGGTACAAATAGACAAGTTCAGGGGTAAAGTATATATTATCCCTATGGTTTATAAAAGATAAAAAAGGTATATACTTTCACGAAAGCAATCATCTAAAAAAGTCCACCTTTTTTTCATTTAAATGGGTCACTATCATTTATCTCAAATTTCAAAAGCCAAATAGATACCCATATCCTCCATTGATGCTCTGCAACTCTGCTAGTTTGTTTGCCTACTTCAGTAAAAGGTATTGTAATTTATCTTCTAACTTTGATCCACTTTCCAATTTTCTTTACTTTTATACTTCAGATCTTGAAAACGTGTTTTTTTCTCTCTTAAGTATTAAGCAATTAATAGCCGCCAAGATTAATGGGTCTCTTTCAGATTTCATGGCTTTTTTTTTTTTCTTTGAGATGAAACAGCGGTGTTTTTCTGGCGTTTTGTTGACTCCAGCTACCGGGTTTTACTTTTCTTTAGAGTGAATTTACATTTTGTCTTTGGTGCCTAATAATTGTTTATTTTAAAATGGTGTGTTTCTTGATTGTTAAGCCATTTCGATGGAGTCTTAGTGTAATATAAGTTCCCAGGAAGTAATTTGTTGGAAATATACTTAACAAGGAAGGCTTTTCTTTAGGTGCTTTAAGATCAGTGAAGGGGAAGCTTACGTAGCTGAATTGGTCTCTTTGAGATTTCTGGTAAATAAGGGAAAATTGAAGTTTCTAGGAAACTCCAAATTGTAGATATCGTTTTAATCTTTTAATTTT
This sequence comes from Gossypium rotundifolium, assembly GCA_025506655.1. NCBI lineage: Eukaryota > Viridiplantae > Streptophyta > Magnoliopsida > Malvales > Malvaceae > Gossypium > Gossypium rotundifolium. The sequence goes on along the minus strand of CP106730.1, from coordinate 24,387,071 downwards.
CTTGCTTCTTTACATGTATTTGAATGCTTGCTTTGGTGGGTGTTGGAAAAGATTTGAGAACGTGTATTTGGTGATTTCATTCCTTAATTGTCATTCTTTGGTTGTTTGTGTATTATATCAGGGTTTTAAGTTATCTGTCATTCTTGTATTTGGGCCGTAGTTTTTGATTTCGATTCATTTGTGGAGGAAGGAATCGGTTGTTGTTAAGAATTGGGAATTTCTATAGATATTTGAGTTGATGGGGGGTAGTAGTTCGAAGGATGTGAATTGGAGGCAGAATTCATCTTATCGTACGAGTTCGGCTTCATGGGATTCTCATACTGGCAATACTCAGTATGGTCAAGAAAGCCCGAGTTATATGTCACAGTATAGCTCTGCCTCTCCGCAGTATTATCCACCTTCACAACTGGAGCCGCAGTATTATTCACCTTCACAACTGGAGCCGCACTATTATCCACCTCCTCAAAACCGTGGCAGTGATAAAAGGACACTAGACCGGAGGTATTCTAGAATTGCAGACAATTACAACTCCTTAGATCAGGTTAATATCTACATTGCTTTCGTTTTTAGAAGTTTTATATATTCATGCTTTTATCCTTTTTTCTGAACAATGATTTGGGTAAATGTTGCTTAATGGTTTGATTACAGGTGACGGAAGCTCTTGCTAATGCTGGTCTCGAATCTTCCAATCTCATTGTTGGTATTGATTTCACGAAGAGCAATGAGTGGACAGGTTAAATCTACCGTCTTAATTGCGAGTAATGTATGTTATTAGCAGTTCTAGAACCTGCTGAATCGAGCTTGTTTTTGTAGGGAAAAGATCATTCAATAGAAAAAGCTTGCACCACATTGGAAATAGTTTAAATCCTTATGAACAAGCAATCTCAATCATTGGGAAAACGTTAGCTGCCTTCGATGAGGACAATTTAATTCCTTGCTTTGGATTTGGTGATGGTATGTATTTAATTTGTTTTTGCTACGAGGATGCCCATTTATTTAAATGCAGATACTAAGATCACTCGTATTTGTTGGCAGCATCAACACATGATCAAGATGTCTTCAGTTTCTACCCGGATGACAGATTTTGTAATGGATTTGAGGAAGTCTTAAGCCGCTATAGAGAAATTGTGCCACATCTTCGACTTGCAGGTTTACATTATCTCCTCTTTTTCTTCCTTATTGAGAATCACCTCTTGAAGAATATCCAGTCTAATAATTGCTATATCTCTTGCCAGGACCTACGTCATTTGCTCCAATCATTGAAATGGCAATGACCATAGTTGAGCAGAGCGGTGGCCAGTACCACGTGTTGGTGATAATTGCAGATGGCCAGGTATTTTTCTCTTTGTGTGGGTTAACTTCATTTAGTTTCGAGATTAGGTTGAAATAAAAATGACAGAAAGGAAACTTGTGTGAGCCGTGATGGTTGGCTCAAGAGTAAACAAGTAAAGAATGTTGACAAGATTGTGTACTTGTACCACTTAAGATCTTTCTTGCAATGCATTATATTAACTTTTTGATAACTATTCAAGTATGGTTTGATCTATTTTCACATTCGTATAAAATCACTGATGGTTGTTTCAGGTAACCAGAAGTGTTGATACTCAGCATGGCCGGCTAAGTCCGCAAGAGCAGAAAACTGTTGATGCCATAGTTCAAGCAAGGTGAACACGATATAACATGTTCCATCCTTTTTTATTTCCTTGGTGCAGCCGTTTTCTTTCTTACTTGTTTCTTGCATTTCAGCAAGCTTCCTCTGTCGATTATATTGGTTGGTGTTGGAGACGGACCATGGGATATGATGAAGGAGTTTGACGATAACATTCCTGCTCGAGCCTTTGATAATTTTCAGGTATATTCTGAACTGCGTACAAGAAGTTTCATGTTCGATATTACCTGTATTTTTTTCCAATGGTATCATCATCATGCTTCAGTTACTAAGGTTTTTCACCTTGCTCTTCTCTTTCTCAAGTTTGTAAATTTCACGGAGATTATGTCGAAGAATACATCCCCATCCCGGAAGGAGACAGAATTTGCTCTTGCGGCTTTAATGGAGATTCCTTCACAGTACAAAGCAACCATTGAGCTTAATATTCTGGGGTAATAATTTGTCCCATGTTGGCCGTTTTAAAGGTTTCTGTATTATCTGTTTATGGCTCAAGTTTGACGTTGATTTTCGATTTATTTGTTAGTCAAAAGGGAAATGTTCCCGAGAGAATTCCACTACCTCCTCCTACATGCGGTGCAGCATCTTTTAACAGCTCCAAACCATCCTATTCTACTAGTTTCCAATATGGTTCAGCATCTTTCAGCAGCTCAAAACCTTCTCATCCTACCGGCTTCTCACCAAGTGTCCCTCCTTATCTGGAAGACAGTAATCCCATCAGCTCAGCTCCCCCAGCTCCAAGTTCTAACTATGATAACCGGGTACGCTAAGTTTAACGTAGTTATTTAGTTGGTCCATATATCTTCTATTAATAACAAATGACCGTATCCAAATCCTGAAGACTAATCCTTTTGTGATCATTTTGAACAGCTTTGTCCCATTTGCCTTAGTAACTCGAAAGACATGGCATTCGGTTGTGGACATCAGGTAAACGTCTTGAAATACTTATTCTCATCAGTTTTCGGTGTAGATAAATGGATGCTAACATAATACTACCTTTTCTTTTTGTTATCTCAGACCTGTGAAGAATGTTCGAAAGACCTCCAAACGTGTCCGATATGCCGAAGTCCGATCCAAACCAAAATAAAGCTATACTTTTGAAACAAAACAAACAAAAAATGTTTACCCATCATTCATTTGTTGTTGAGAAAATGCAAATAATGAGTGTATTGGAGCCTGGTTTTGCTCGACCCTTTTTGTTTTATTGTTTATATTATAAAATATTTTTTATATAATTTATAATTAAATTTGAATAAAAATATAGTATTATTTTATTTCAAGTCATGTTGAGCCAGAGTAGGGTAATGAGTGTAAAGTCAGGAAAAGTTAATTCAGAAGTTGAAGCTGACAGAATGTTTAATCAATTAGCCGGAATTTACCACATACGGTGCCGAACTCAAGTGGTTTTTTTTATTCTTTTTAATTTTAATGATGTAAAATAATTGCTTTTATTTTTCCTACGAGAGACTATGGTATTTTATGTCTTGCATCATCTAAGTTTTCTTTTTAAATTTATTAAAAATATCTAAGTATAAATAGATATAAAAGAATGTGAGTTTGAGATTGTAAAAAAAAAAAATAATATTAAAACCTTAAACTTTAATGGTTAATGCATTTTGTAACGATTATAAAATAAATTTTATTATAGTTATGAAATAAATTAACATTGTCAAATAAATTTTGCCACCATTGAATGTCTAGGTTTTTTAAGGTTAACCAAATTATGAAACTTTTTAAAGAAGAGGAAAATGTTTAATTTAAATTAAATGTATGTTGAGTTGTATTTAGAAACTTTACAACATTCAATACTTTTAAATGATCTTTTAAAAATAAATCTCGAAAAAATAAAGGGACATTACCACATGCGGGTGTTGAGGTTTAACTTTAAACCCTAATAGAACCTTAACTTTAAAAATTATAAATAGCCCATCCCACTTGTTTATTTTTCATAGAAAATTTGAAGTTCTTCATCATCATAATTATATTCCATACTATCTTATGTACATAAGAATTTCTGAATCCAAATTACAATAATCGCCTCATTACTAAGATCGAAAGGACACGTCGCTCAGCTTGCAACAATAATGGGGTTTTACTTTTGTGTGTCAGCATTCATTTTTTCTCTAACTGAACAATGAAGACCCAAAACCAATATGTTTCATTTCCCATACAACAAAGTTACAATAACGCTGGAAGATGTAGCATTGTTGATGGGCCTTCCAGTTGACGAGCATCCAAGAATAAGTCCTAAATGCAATATGGAAAAAGTACTTGTTCAAATGTTCGGAAAGGATCCCAATTATAAGTCTAAGTTCAATAGGCTTTGAATTAACTTAACATGGTTAATGAGGCATTTCAACTAAATCTAATCCCATTGATATTGAGCGCTATGTTAGAGCTTACATCCTGAAACAAATTTTCTTATGACGTTCAAGTGTACACAGTCACTCATAAATAATACAATAATAAATACTAGAGTTATCATCTTCATAGGGACTGATTTTAAAAAAAATAATTGCAAAATCAACAAATAACAATTTGGAAAGTAAATAAAATTTATTGAATTCAAATAAATATGCAAAGCAAATTAAAAACAGTAACAAATTAATAACAATGATTAAAGAGTCAGGATAATTATTTTCCCCTAATATGCAATTATTGGTAACGATGTTGTAGCAATGCCGCGACATTAAGTCAATTGATTAATCTAGAATCGACAGTTTATAGGCTTCTCTTGGAGTCACTAAGCTCAATCCTATAACTAATTTACTGCCAAATTAATGTCAAGAATACAATTGCAAGCACCATTCTTATAGGATTATGCATGGTAACAATATATGTCTATATCATTACACATTTAAAATCAAATAAATTAAACATGCATCATTCAAGTTTTATGCCTATTAATCATAATCTTTTCAGAATTAGTAATTAACTCAATTACCCACTAATGTTGATCAAACAATAGAAAGTATTAAAAATGAATAACACTTGAATGAATAAACATCAAATTACAATAAACATCCTTAATAAAGTACCAATAATCTCATATTAGGGTTCCATAATTATTTTAGCTAACAAACATTTAGCACATAATCATCAAATTAAAAACAATCAAACAAAATTCAGCCATGATTCAAAACAACAGAGAAAAGAATAGAAGGTAAAGAGAAGTCGAAGAGATGTAGACCTGAATTTTAGTGGTTCTCGCAATTCGTTCTTATTTGCTTCTTCCTTCTCTTCTCTCTTTCGTTTTGTCTCCCTTGCGCTCAAATTTTCTGTTCTTTTCTTGTAATCGATGACTCCCCCTATTTATATTCCCCCAAAAGATTGTGGACTAGGTCAACTCCATTTCCTATTCTATTTTTGTCCTATTGTGAGTGTTTGGGCCTTTACATTTTCCCATAGCCTATTCTTTCTGATTCTTAGTCATTATCAACACTTGATTAAGAGATGGGTTAAGCACAAAAGCTGATGTGACGTTCTTTAAGTGTAAGCTTCCTACTCTATTCTTGTCAGGCTCGATGTTGGGGCTTCAGATGTTGAAATTCAACATATTCTTTTCTCCACCTTGTCAATGTCCTATTAGCCACCTTCAAGAATAAAATTTCATATTTTCAGTGTCTAATTTGGCAAAAATATATTATTAAATAAAAACTTTAAAAGTTAACTACTTAACATAAACGTAATTAAAACCATTACAAAAAAAAAAAAACTCTATATCATTATTAACTTGATTAAAATATAAGCTTAAGACTAATAAAATAATTCTATATCCTAAAGCTATCACATCCTTTAAGTAATTGGAGGTGTGTTGATGCCAAAAAATTATGGCAAAAAATTTTATACCACTTGGAGCGCTATGTTCTCCTTTTGTTAGCTAATTTCAAAATGTCTAGAAAATACAATTGGGAATTTGCAGTTTTGACATGCCTATATAGAGTGCTATGTAAGATGTGCAAAGTGGAAGATATGGAAATAAATGGTTGCCTTTGTGATTTTATAATCGTAATGGTGGTATTGACTTCAATAGGTAGTGCTTAACCTATAACACGCCAAACCCGATCCCTTAGAAGGACCCAAATATGACGTGTCACTACTTAGAAATCATCTATCTTTAAAACTATTTCTAGCGAAAACTTTATATAATTTGCAGTGTTTGAATTAAACCTTTAATTCAATACTAAAATATAGTATAAGCCAAATGGTGTATAAACTTCAATAAATAATTTCATTATTCTAAATATAACATTATGAAACCATTCCAAAAACTTAGATGAAATTCCGTTAAAGATTTTCACAAGTTTCAGTTACAATTCTATCTCAAAATACAACTAGACATCACCCCCATAGTACAAATAAATAGATGTCTCACAACAACAGATGTCCTCTGGCGTAGTCCTTCAGAAAGTCTTCCTTCAACAATAGGCTTGAAAAGGAAAGGGTAACGGGGTAAGTTCAAAATAACTTAACGAGTTCCATAGAGATCTTAAGCAAAATACTAATAACATAGTTCAATCTTGCAAATGAATCACTCATAACCATAGAGTATGCCCACTGGAGCTTACAAAACTCAGACAAACTCACTACGCCAATGGCATGTCACATGGGTGAATTCTATATGCCAACACAACCATAACATAGACATCCATTTTCATTCCAGCCACATACCTAGAATTCAGAGTCAGATTTATATAAGATGTTTCCGTTTTATTCATATACACTCTCTCCATATAGCTCCCCATTTCAGAATCATTCAGTAGCATGTTTATTTGTGTTATGCTAATCCGGTTTGCAATATATATCTTCCCTACTAGAGGTTACACAACATATTTCCTTTAACTCCATTTTCATAGATCAGTTCATATCATATCATTCATATCAAAAGAAGATGGTAATGGATTAACATGAAAATGACCCATACTTCTTATCCCAGGCATACATAACTCAGACTAATGACTTTGGACAGACAACCATTATTCACACACAAATACACTGATCATCCTTTACAGGGTAATAATACTTACCTTACAATATTATAAAGTAAAGATAATCACAACACATGGAAATAAGAAAAAACTCACCAGAAATATAACAAGATCTAAATAACAAGTTATTTGCCTTTGTCACTCGGACCTTCAATAGCATCTTAAGCTAAAAATAAGATTATTTAAACATATCAGATTACTACTTCATCAAATCCAAACATGCATGCACGAAACATTAACACTTATCCCAGAATCAAGAAGTTTCCTTCCTTACACACCAATTTGACACTTATGCATGTAGAGTCGAAAACACGTAAATAACCTTAAGAATAACCTAGGGTTCACTAGAAATTACCAGAGAGCTATGGAAAATGTATAAGTTGGCTGACTACAATGAACCTAACTTTAGATAGGTTTTCTGGACTTTGGTTTTTAGATTCAGTGAAGGCACTGCTATCCTTATATACTTAAGCACAAAGACAATGTTTAGTGGAAAAATTTGATAATCATCTAAAATTCTTGATTCTTGTGATTACATATGCTTATGAAAAATTAAGTCTTTTCATCCACAGTAGCTTAGTTCCGTTCTAACTAAGTCTCAATTTAACTAACTAAATTATCTTACTAAATTAGTAAACAAATCTATTCAACAGTAAACTAAGCGAGTTCGCCAAAGCATCTGGGTGACGTACACTTAATGGAAGAGTCCACCAAACCACATATCTTCACCAAGCTAGTAGTTCGTCAAATGGTGCATTCAAAGAATTCTATACTTAATAAAAAAACAATTTACTTACTCATCTCTACTCTTAATTCACCAAAACACTTTAAACAATAATCAGATACCGAGACTTCACCTTTCTGATAATCTCGATTTTCCTCTTACTAGAAGGTAAATTTGAAAACACATGTTATAAAATGTATTACATTCTAAATATTTAAAAATTGGTACTTTCATTTGATATTTTAAAGGTGGTTCATTCATACAACTTATCGAAAAGATGATATTCTAGCAATTCAATCATATATTGTTGTTCAATCATATGATTTGATAATTTGTTTCTTACATTAATATTTAATTAATGTAATTATTTTCATAATTGAATTTAAATGCATTAATTTTGCAGTTACAATGGATGTCGTACCAAATGCAATAGATTATCGTCATACAATTGGTGGATGCACATGTATATAGTCAAGTTTCTAATGAGTGCATGCCACTTATATGCTTTTCTTGCATCTAGTGGAATTAGTCTGATCTAGTCTTATGATAGTTCAAGATGGCCTAAGAAACTATAACAAATCCATAAAACATGGATGAGTATCATGATACAGATTTCTGCTTAGGGACTTAGTGCAATTAGGTTATTAAACATGCCTAGCACGTTGTGCATTGAGCCAATCATCTTTAGTATATCTTATAGGTAGCATTGGTTGAGGATGATAATTTTTCCCTATCCATGATTTATGTAGAACGACTTAGGACGCATGGTAAACCATATTTATATTAGTTGGGGGAGCTTCTTGTATATTTGAAAAAACAACTAATACCAGGTCCTTGGAAAGGAACATGAAATCAACATATGAGGTTGAGGTGGAAGTGGAGGCAGAGGTTGAAGTTGGCTAAGTTGAAGGACGGAGAATCCTACGACCTTGTGGCAGAGGTCGAGGTGAAGGCCAAGCTACTGAAGCTATTGGGAAATGTGTCCATATTGTAGTAAACATGTAATTGTTTTCTATGTATTTGAACGATGAATAAATAAATAAAGTTAATTTCACATTCCACAATTATGCATTTTGTGTTTCTATCTTTCATGTTTTGCATGCATAGCGAAATTGTGACAAACAAATAATAGCTCATTAATTGTCTAAGTTCAAACTGATGATACGTAGCATTGTAAGAACATTTGCATTGCGGGAAAGACAACTTACTTTAGTAGATAATCTAAATGAGTCTGTAATACCGTAAAAGAATCAAAGTGAGCGTTTGATTCAAATACTTAGAAGGATTATTATGTTGTCTACAATTTCAATTGGGGAGATGGATAGTCTTGGCTATCGGAGCAGTTGACTCCATAGGTAGAGACATAGATGTACTCATTGGAAGAATGATACATTGGACTAGACCCAAGTTAAATTAATTCTGAACCCGTTTGTGAATTAACTCACTTGTGACATTCATGGTGTGTTTACCTAAATCTTGAGTTAGCCACTGACCATGCGTATGTAACTCATGTGCTTTGATATAAGTGAAGGCTTATGCTCTAATGATGATCGAGCCCAAAGCTGGTATGTTGGGTACATGACTTGTGTATGGCATGACTTTACTAGCAACAATGGAATTCATAGCTTGATTAAAGAGTTAACAATGTCCTCTCATTGGCATTGTATGGATTGATAAATATGAAACGTGACCACAAGTTTCTTGTTCTTGAACGAGCAATTTATCATAGTCATTTGTTGACAGTGATTATATTAATCCTTAAGAAAACACAATGTTGACAATGAGATAAAATATGAGTGTATTGAGTGAACAAATTTAACTCAAAGGAATCAATGATATCATATGAGGGTAACACACATATGACGAGCTCATTTTACAAAGCAATTAGATGAAATGCTTCCATAAATAGTATACAATAAGAAGTTTTCAATCATGGTACTTCTTGTGGATTGACTTCATAATTAAGTAAAATGCGAATTATTGGAACAATGCTTCTGGATATAATTGCAATTACTAGAGCCTAATTGTAGATGTTTGATTGGTCCCTCTGCTAGCTCAACAAAAGCTCGATCAGATTGCATTCGAATTAGAAGTAAATTCTACGACTTTGGAAATAATTTAATTGAGTCGATTTATTCGATGTGGAATTAAATTAGGCAGTCATGAGAATTGTTCAACTAGAAAATTTGATTAAAATTTTTCTTGAAAAAGTAATTTGGAAAATCTTAGTGATTTTTGGAAAAATTAATTTTGACCAAGTAAAATTAAATTAATTAAATTAATTAAAATAAACATGATATTTTTGGAAATTAATTTTCAAGTCAGACAATTGATTCAATGGGTAATTGAACTTGAAAATTTGGACCTAAGATTGAAAATTGGGCCCAAGAACCCAAACCTAGAACCAAAAACTGGTTGAACCGGGCCTGGTATGTGAAATCGGGTCGACGATCCAACTGGTGATAGGACTGGACTGGTCGGGCCGTTATTGGCCTGGACCGAACTGGCAACAACCGAACCGATTGGGGTGCTGTGAGAGTTCTCACACCTACGATGGCACCATCAGACATGACAGTGTCGGAGATGACGACGAAATTTCGGTGATTGACGGGTGGTCCTTCGACGATTGAGCAGTGGAGGAATCACACTCTTATTGGGACTCTATCGAATAATTTGATTTTAGATTAATTATTTCAAAAATAATATTATTTTAATAAGACTTAATATTAAATTTAATTTTATAGTTATCTTGACAGTATTTTATTAATTTAATATTAAAGTGATTATTTTAATATTAAATTAAATTTACTATTTATCTTTTAGATAAATATTATATTCTATTAATTTAATAGATTTAATATTAAATTTAATCTAATATTATCTTGATAAGTATTATATTAATTTAATATTAAAGTGATTAAGTTTAATCATAGTTGAACTCTCTAAACTCTCCTATATAAAGAGAGTCATGACTTATTATTTTGCAACACTTGAATTTAAGAGAAAGTTGTAGAGAGAAAATTCTTTGAAGAAATTATTTCAGAAGATTTCTAGAAATATATTTCATATTTACAACTTGACCCAGTAATTTAGAGAAATTAAAAAATTACCCTACTAGTAATTTTGTGGAAATTTTTTTGATTTAAAGTGAACAACACTCGGCAGACGTGAACTTGAGGATAGTGGAGAAGATTACTTGGTCGAAACATTCATCCTAGACGTGAATTTTTTTAAAATTCTGGTTTTTTCCACTTATTTTTTGTTGCATGGGTTGAGAATGAGGCAAAAATTGAGGTTAAGGTAGTGTCCTTGTTGTTCAAGTTCTCGAAGCTCACCAACATGCGCAACGATATAAATATTTGGATCCTCCAAATCCAGGTTTTGATCCAACAAGTAGGTTATCACTGGATTTGCAAATTATTGATCTTGACTTTGCATGATTGATTAGATGAATGATTGTGTCCAAGTTTTAATACTTCAATTAGATAGGTTTATGTATAAAGTTTAGGGTTAAGGGTTGTTAATAGTTTTTATTACTTCATAGCCTAGGGGTAGGGTATATCTATTGAATTTTAAAGTGTATATTTAATTAAACATTTAATTTTTTTGAATTAAGTACATGATTTTGAAAGTGTATATTTAATTAAACATTTTTTTTTGAATTAAGTACAAGATTTTGAATTAATTCAAAATCATTATCATGATAATTTATATTTGGATGTTATAAAAATAAAATTCAATGTGCTTGAATAATTAAAAATCTCATAAACACTAACACATGCATAATAGGACACTCATTGGACAATTAGTTTTTAAATTTCTTAAATTTAGTTTAATTCACTTAATTAGGGTCTAGGAATTTTATAGAATAACTAAAAAAAAACATTAGAGAAAAAACGAGTAACAAAGTTTTATGAAAATTAAATTTAAATATGAAAACAAATTTAAAAAAATATATTTACAATAATATAGTTTACATATAGGATTTAGGATTATAACCTATTTCCCTAATTTCCTAGAGTTTCACAATTCTAGAGGGATCTTGTAACGTTCTCAAAATTTTTGGTACTACCTCATGTACCATTCTGAGAACCATGTTAATTTTGAGAAAATTCATAAATAAGTCAAATAAATCAGATTCAAAAGGAACTGAATTGATATTGGAGATGAAAATCAATGTAGATAATTGTGGGTGTGAAAATGTGAAAAAAATATAAAATTGTAAAATTTGAAAAGTTAGAAGACTAATATGCAAATTTGACCCAAAAGAAAACGTATTTTAATGTTGATTATTTGAAATAGGAATAACTTAGAATATGTATCAGCATTATAAAAATCACTTTTGGACCAAATTGGAAAATTTTGAAAGTATAGGACTAAATTATAAATTTTCTATTTTTTCGAAAGAAGGGTAAAAGTATAATTTTCTTCATACAAATATTGTAATTAAGGCTAAAATGTGAATTATGGTATTTGAATTTGATAAGTGCCCATTATTGTGAAGAAATTGTATTAAGAGGGAAAAAGAGACAAAATAAATTTTCCACCAAAGGGCATTTGGTCATTTCAATAATTTATTATTAAGAATATTATATTATGAGATATCAAATTTTTGGGATTAATTTTGAGTCATTAGATTAGATTATAGCATGAAGATTAAATGTGAAGTGTTGAATTTAACTTTAACCAATTTTAAATGGTGGATAAAATGAAACGAAAAGAAAATTTATTTTCATCTTCTCATATTCAAAAGTAGCCATGGGGGGAGGAGAAACTCTTCTCCCATGGTCATTCTTTCCTTTTTCATTTCTAAGTGAAACCCCATAAAAAAACTCAAGTTTTTTTTAATTAAATCTCGATAGAAAACACCATTTTTCTTTATTTTTCACCACCACCATATTAATTAAAGATTTAGGGTTTTCATGATTAGAGAGAGAACACTTTGGTAGAGAGAGAAAACTTTAAATAAAGGTAAAGAAGTATGTTTTCTTCATCTCCACCATGTTTATTTAAGGTAATTAGTATGAGAAAGTTGCTAAAGAGTGTATACTAATACTTCTGTTTATATTAATGCCATGAAAAATGTTGATTAGGTGGAGAAAAAGACTTGAAGTAGATGGGTGAAGAGCTTGAAGTGTTGAAAAAAGAGTAAGAAAGCTTGACTTTGAGCTATAGTGCATCCAAGAGGTAAGTGCCCTTGGATTTTTTAACTTTTCTATTAATTAGGGCTGAGCAAGAAAACCTGAAAAATTGAAAACCAACCTGAACCAAGGTGTTTGGACGGTTTATAGAATGCACGTTTAAAAATTACAATTACTCGAAATTGAATTGAATTATTTTTCTTTATTGAATATATATTTAATTTTAATTTTTATACATAAACAAATATTTTATATTTAAAATAGTTAAAATAATGTAAAAGTTCTCGAAAATTATTGTTTTTTTAGAAAAAATTATGAAAAATATTTTGAAAAATTGTCAAATAATATTCAAACCCATAAAACAAAGCTCAAGATGTCAAAATAAGTCTAAAAATCCAAATTAAGAATTGTTGGGGGTCAATTTGTATAAACAACGAACAAGAAAATTAGAGAAGACCGAGCACAAAAATATTTATGTGGAAAACTCCTCCTAAGAGGATAAAAACCACGGGTAAAGGAGGCTTCAACTTTTTACTAAATGAGTAAAAAAATGAGAGTACAATATGGAGAAAATAAACCTAAATGTACTAAACGTATGTTACCCAAACCCCAAAAGAAAACTCCTAACTTAGGAACAAAATTCTCTCCATAGTTACCACGAAACTCTCACCAAAACTTATATGCAACTACATCTTGTCGCCCTTAAGAAAAGCCTTATTGATTGACATAACTTAATCAGGGTTACAAAGACCTTTTAAATATACTAAGATTAGAGATCTAATCATACTAAAATAACCTTAAAGTAATTAGAATCCAATTGGGAGAAGAAGTTTGAAAATTCAATAATCATAAAAGAAGAGGAGGAGACGTGGCCTTTTGAAAAACTGATTGGTGTAAGCGCAGCATGTGTTGATGAAGTGATTATTAGAGAAATTTGATGAAACTTGAATTGAGTGAATTGGGGGTTGTAGTTTGATTAGGAAAGCCCAAACCTACAATGCTCAATGATGCAAGGGGACTGACGCATTCTTTTTTGCTTGGTTCACTTGTGGGTATGACGGTGCTGATTGATCGATTTTTGGGCCTTAATTTTATCATTTATGGGATTCTGCCTTGGAGTTGTGACTATTTTTGAATGGAAACGAGTAATTTGTGAAAGTTATATGATGATAATATGAGAGAATGACTTTACTTGTTTAAATGTGATGCTTTCTTCAATGGGGTGTTCTTTTTTTTACTTTGCTGTTATTTTTCTTTTGCATCGTGTATGGTGAGATTTTTTTATACATAATATTAAATATGTGAGATAAAAATAATACGATTCAAATTGATATGTGAAAATTTTTTTAGCTAAAAGTCTCATTTTATATTAATGTTTTAAATTAATGATTCGGTGGTGATTGTGGTGGGGTGATGTGAGGGCACAATGGCAATGTTTTGGGTATCACTTTTACAACTTTGCACAATATTGAGGTGGGAAGATATAGTCTAAAGGCAATCAAGTGAGGAAAAATAATTAAGTAAATAATATGGAAAACCATTATTTATTTATTGGAAAACCTGAAATTTGGCCACAATTTCTTATCCTATCACCTTTCAAATAAGTTTTTCACCATTAGGAATAGATAAAACAAACAACAATAATACACAATCTTTAGTCTCCAGATTAGCAACTCCAACCCTGTCACCATATTGGGACATGCATTGAGCCATCCTTGCTATGTTCAATGCAATATGTTTAAACGGAAGAAATAAGGAGGAGTGAGTCATTAAATATTCTTCATTCATCCTTTTCCATGTTGCATCAATTAACGTCTTTACTTGTTCACGAGCTTCTACTTTAGAACAACCAGTTTCATGCATGTAACACAGAATTGATTTGGGGACATCACCTATTTTCAGTTCATCCTAATCAACAAACACATGCACAGAAAAAATATTGAATACATGAATCAAAAAAAAAAAAAAAACTAAGAAGTGTACATATATTGCTTACCACTGATGTACCAAGATCATCAGCAAGTCGTAAAATCATAGACGAGCAATAAATTAGATTGGAATCATCCTTCCAGTACTCCAAGCACTCTTTTGTTGTTACATTTGATGAGAAAAAAAAACATGTGATAGTATTACGGGAGTCGAATAGAAATCCATGCATTATCGATATACTCTTTAAATGTTGGAATGTATCCACTGTGATACCACTTTGCCTCCACTAAGTAATATTATGAACTAAATTCCCTAGATACCTAGGGAGGATGAAACTTATGATGAATCCTCTTATTTAATTTCTATTTTTACTCGATAAATACTTCATTCTTGTTCTCAATTATGTATGCTTATTTCTTGTTTTAATATTTCTGGGATATTAATTCATGTTTAATGTGCTTATTTTAGTGGAGCAAAAGTCTCTGTTTAAGAGTAGATCTAGCTTAATTGAGTGGAGTTGCATGCAACCCTAGAAATATGATGACATGAATCTACCGGATTAGAGTCAAATCTAATAGGGAATCTATAGATCGAGTTAATGCAACGATAGAGGTTTTAATTAGAAAGAGATTTCAATTAATCAACCTAGAGTCAGTTGTTCTTACTCTCGAAAGAGATATTAACATAATTTGGGGATTTCTATGTATCAAGACATAAGTGAATAAATCATTTAATTTAGATTCATAATAATGGGTGAAGTCTAGGTGGATTCTTTCCTGGGTATTGTCTATTTCATTGTTTATTATTCGATTATTTCCTTGATTTATTCTCTGTTGCATTCTTAGATAAACTAGTTTAGTAATTTTTGATTAAAACACATCACCCCAATTTGTCAGCTAGATAATAAGAAGATGGTAATTACTAGTACTTTTAGTCCTAGTGGATACAATATTCCCTAATCATTATAGCTATACTATTATTTGATAGGTGCGCTTGCATTTATAGTATTTATAGTTAGTTTAGTGATCATCAAGCTCCCAAGTCTGGTTCTTCTGAATCATATTCAACTCCTTTTGCATGGCTTCTTTATAGCCTTCTATTGTTTCAACTTCTTCAGAGCTTGCAGGTTCAGGTAGTGTAGCTTCACCTTGCTGATAGATCTCATCAATCAATCACGTTCCTCTTACTAAAAAAAAATCTGAAATTACTTTAGTACCTAATGACGAGTTGATCACCACTTCACCTTTGCCCTTAGCTTTTAAGAGTTTTCGTTACCAATTCTCACCTTAAGATTCTTCCAATCTTTCTAAAGATGATTTCGTTTGAGGTCATATGGTTGATACATCCACTATTAATCAACCAACCTTTTACAACTTTATTTTTTGATGCAGAACATGTGGCTGCGAATACCTGCTCCTTCTGAATATGATCTTCCTCAGTTGCCGGAGCTTGCACATTTTGTTGAGGGGTTATCCCTTTGTTCTTGCATACCTTCTCCGTGTGTCCCAACTGCTTACATGATTTACATTTTATATCTGGTATGGACCAACAATATTTCTTAGGGTGAGTTTTTCTTGTAATGTGAGCATGGTGAATATTTATTCTTTTCGCCATCTTGCATCAACTTCTCTTTCTTCTCTATACAACCTTTCTTACCCTTATGTTTACCCACTCACCTTGATACTCTTCTTTTCTTTTGAGCATACAGGGCATTTATCAAATTTGGACGAGAGATGGATGATAGGTCCCTTGAGTCTTCAGGTAAGGAATTTTAGATTCATACCTCTCAGGAACTGTTTTTATGACCCTCTCAACGACTCTACTATCTACGAACTATTCTCCAAGTAACTTGATTCTATTAACTACCACTATATTCTGTCTGCGTATTGTTTTAGTGTTTCAGCCTCCTTCATCTTCAAATTCTCGAAAGCTCTCTAGAGATTAATGAGTTGTTTCTGTTTGTTCTTTTCTAAACCTTGAAATTCCTTCTTGAGCTTATCCCAAGCCTATTTTGGAGTCTCGTGGGCCATAATATATGTGAATATTACATTCAAGATGTCATTATGCATGCAAGACATTGCCTTGTAGCTTTTAGCTCGCTCATCATTATGGTGCTTGATTTGTGTGACTATAGCGTTGTCCTTTAATGGTGCGAGCTCGATATCAATATTCACAACCTCCCATAAGTCATAAGCTTGTAGGTAGGTCTTCATCTTAACAACTCATATATGGTAATTTTCACAATTGAAAACCAACGAGCAAGTTGGAGAGAAACTTGAGGAAGCTATGTTTAATCCAAAAAGAAGAAGCGACCCTTAAGAAAAGAAACTTTGATATCAATTGTTGAAATATCGACACTAAGAAAGGAAGAAATGCAAAGAAGAAAAAAGAAATTTAGCAACAAAACTATTTGCTAAAGTTTTATATATTGCACTTTATTTTTTAATAATGAAACATGGGTATTTATAACAAGAAAAACTCTTAATTATAGGAATAAATAGCAAAGATTTTATTTTAATAAACATCAAATATACTATGCTAATAAATAATAGATCTCTTAAAAATCTTGAAAACAAAATCTGAAAGCATAACCTACACGCAAGTTCTTCAAATCCAATTGCTTAGCAACTTCATGGTTTAGCTTCAGACAACATACATCTTTCCTATGACCCCAGTTCGCATTATTCCCACGACCCCAGTTTGTATTCTAGTTCACCAAAGTAATGAGCTCACCACTTACTATTTATTTGCAAAATCTCGTACTTACTGTTCATTTGAGGTAGCTTTCCACTTATTGTGAGTTCGCCAATCTTGGAGGTTTCACCAAATGTGCATATTGTATGATTGGTCATCTCACAATAGAGTTACTCTCTTCTCTTATATCAAATACCAAAAGACTATCCTTGTTATTGCTAATGTTAATGGTGGGAGTCACAATATGTTATATGGGTATAACGTGGATACTGATACCTGGGTATTGTTTGACGAGGATTTTAGTGAGAAAGCAAACAAAATTTTGTTAGGCACAATTGTTGTGGTCATCAATATATGTCTATATTGGGTTGGATCACTTGGTGAGGTAAATAGGTTGAAATGTTATGATTTAAATGAGAGGGAGTTTTATATTGGTAAATTTTAGTACCTTGATTTGAAGCTTTGATGAATCATTAGGCATCTTGGAGATAACATATTTAACCGCTACACCTCCAATGATAAGTCTAAGTTATTTTGTTTAGGTGATGGGCAATTATGTATGGTTTGGTAACATGATTGACTAGCTAGCCCTTACACTGATCCACTCATTGATCCTTATGTACATGATTCCACTTTTTCTAGTGTTTATGTTGTTGTGTGTTCTATGTTTCCAAAGTTATTCGTCCATCTAAGGAGGGTCAAGTAAAACGAATCTTGAACTTTTCCATTTAATGTTCTAAGTATTTTTTCATGAAGAGCTCTCACTTGGATTTGGGTTTTTCTAAAGCCTTGTAAGTCTCATTATTAATGAATCTTTTCTTTTCCCATGCATATTAGTAATCTTATTTTATGAACAGTAAAGCAACGTTGGCAAGGAAAAAAGAAACAGTGGAGTGGGAATGAAGCAAAGTAAGAAGCAAGCCAAAACTGACTCAAAGATGAGCAAAGAACCAATGTATTCCTCGATTGGAAAATCTATATGCTTTCGAGCAAGTGGTTGTAACGCCTCGAATTTTGGGCCTAGAAGAAATGGGCTTCACGTGCCGGAGGAATTGGAATTTAGTTGTGCATGTGAATAACATAAAAGTATGTTTGCTCAAGTGGTTAAGGGTCCTGAGAGGAGTTGAAAAAGTCCTGGGTTCAAACCTGGGTTTTAGCAAAAATTTTGGCTTTAAGTGGATAAAACCCTGGATGCTTGGATGTAGGCCTTTTAAATTATTGTGTTAAAAAAATTACACAAGGAAGCATGTGGTCTAGTGGTTGTGGTGTCATTAAGGTTGCAAAGGAGCCTGGGTTCAAGTCTTGGCTCTTGCAATTTATTTTGGTTTTTCTTTTAAAGGAACCTGGACCTTGGCCTTTAGACCTTTTAATTAATTAAAGGTAAAATGTGACACAAAGAGCTTGTTGGTGCAGTGGTGGTGGCGCTATATGTGTGGCAAGGAGTTTGAGGTTTGAGGCTTGGCGTGCGCAAACATATGTTTATTTTGCTACTTGTGCTGGAGAGGTGTTGGAACAGGACTGGAACTCTATGGTTGAATTGGTCATAAGAATTTGAATTGAATTTGAATGGGGAGTTGGACTAAATTAAGCAGATAATTTGGTGGAGTTTTTGAAGGATTTTGAAATGGGAGAAGTTGGAGCCGATTGGGGTGAGTTTTGTTTAGGCAAATTCGGCTAGGGAGTGCATTTGGTGCATTTTCGGCAATTGCTTTCTTTTATGCCAATTTGTTTTATTTTATCTCTTCTATCTGTAGTGCCAAATATTTCCATTGACCTTTTGTGTCTCTCCCATTCCGGTTTTCTTTATTCTCTTATCCTTATTTCCTATTCTTCTTAATGTGAGCCGAATTCAACCTCTCTTTCCCTGCCTTCATTCTTTTTCCCTTTTGTTTAACACTGCTATCATTTGTTCATAAGTGTGTAAAAGCGAATACCCTACTATCTCTCTTTCATCTATTGCCGAATTTACTCTCATCTCTGTTCTCCTATCATAAGGTGACAAGTTCTTCTCCTTTGTTTGCTGAGGTTAAGTGTAAGTTTTGGTGATTCCTTAAATGGATTTTTGTTGCTAGTATGGTTCTTTTTCCCTTTTGCCGAGTCCTCTCTCTTTCTTCTTTTAGACTAACGTTGGTTGATACCTAGGTGTTCTCGATGAGTAAAGAGGGGCGTGTGTTCCAAAAGCGATCGAAGGCCTACTCTCAGTTTTGACTATATTGCAGCAATGGGATTAATTCTTGCTAACAATTAGTGGGGACTTATCAAACCTCGATCGACTAAGGCAAGTAACAATGTGATTTCAGCATGTGTTAGGAAAAAAGAAAGAATAATTGTATTGATCGAGTGATTAACCGTTAGTTTTGAATATGGTAGGTTCGGTGCTAGGGATTCGTGGAGTGCTTCGTGATCAGGTGTGTAACAATACCCTGTATTCGATGGTCGGCGAGAAAGCCGATAGAGTGTGTAACCACACTCTTTCTGATCGTAGATCGACAAAATGCCGAAAAGTCAAATACCGGCGAATAATGCCACACGAGTGTGTGATTGCACGTGTGGTGGACCGAGCCCACGAATATGGGCGTAAGATGGTTGAGGCCACCATGAGCGTTCTCATGGGCTTAGGTCGTTTTGGGTCATGAAATAGGTAGTAATGGGCCTAATGGGCTCAGAGGCCCTACACAAATTAAATTTGCATATTGTGGTGAATGTTAGACCGAAATGTAGTCCACATGGTCGGGTCGTCTTTAAGCAATGGTAGTGTGGGCCCATTGGTGTGGGCCCCCTACGATAAAATGCATGTTATATGGTTTCTATTGGTTTGAACTGTCTTTGTCAGTATAATTGTGTCATTTACGGGCTAAAGGGGCCACACAAGCGTGTGGGCCCACTTGGGCCGAGTAATGTGCCTTAGGCCCATTTCACCGTTGTGACTGTTTAGGTTACTTAAGTCGCTCGAGGCGACGGTGGACCTTTTTTTGGGTCACTGAGACCCCGATCTGTAAAATTATCGAAATACCCCGATCTGTAAAATTACCAAAATACCTTCGATTTGTGAAAATTATCGAAATACCCCTGATTTGTGAAATTATCAAAATACCCTCGGTTTGTAAAATTATTGAAATACCCTCGATATGTAAAATTATCAAAATTCCTCTGATTTGTAAAATTACCAAAATACCCTCAATTTATGAAATTACCAAAATACCCCTAATTTGTAAAATAATCGAAATACCCTCGATTTGTAAAATTATCGAAATACCCCTTAGGGTAAAATTATCGAAATACCCCTGTAGAGTAGAATTACCGAAATACCCTTATAAGGTAAAATGACTATTTTGCCCTTGTGGGCAAATGACTGACTTAGACTATGAATTTGACTAATTTGACTGTGATCGTAAGACTATGTTTTAACTAACTTAACTGTGGTTGTATGACTGATATGCTTTTAATATATGTGTAAATGACTGTTACTGAGCATGGCCATTTTGCATACACATGTAATGATTGAGCATGACATACACGACATATTGCATGGGGTTGGGACATTGATACGGAAGAAGTTCTGATAGGGTCACACAGGTCGCATGAGACAACTATAGATCCAGTATTGATCTGTTAAGGTCGCACGGGTCACATGAGACAATTGTGGACCGACGGATGGCTTAAAGCCGCGTAATCTGATTATGGCTCTGTGCCATATTAATTATGGCTTTGTGCCAATCGTATTTACTCGTGGCTATGTGCCTAACATATATATTGATGACTCTGTGTCGATCATGATAACCCGTGGCTGTGTGCCAATTATATTACCATCGCCAATGGATATGTGCCAAACTTATTACAGTTATCGATAGCTTTGTGCCATCCTGATTATGGTTTATAACCATTCTGTTTATCGCTTTTAGTCGTTCTGTTAACTTGCTGTGATATTTATGGCTTTTAACCGTTCTGTCTACGGCGCTGAGTTGTTCTGTTGACTTAGTGCCGCAATCGGTGCTAAGCTTGGTGTGTTGGCTGGGTGGGTAGATTTTATCCCCAGAGGAGTGCAGGGTTGGTACGGGTGGTGTGTTGGCTAGATTGGGTGGGATGCATCCTCATACAGTTGCATATCTGTTTATGAGATCTGTCATTGTACTGGGCCTAGGGCCACTTGTTCTGTTATTGGTTTGGGCTAGGTCCAATTGATTCTGTTATGGGCTATGACCCAAATGATATTGTAGTAGGCTTTGGCCCACGTATACTCTGAACTAGACTGCATCTTTATCTTGTTAAAGGGCTTTGGCCTGCATTTCGCTTTTTGTTTAGATATCTTGTTATTACTCTTGTAAGGATATTACACACTGAGTTTTCGTAAACTCACCCCCTCTTTTTAATTTTTTAGGTAATCCTCAATAAGCGGTTTGACGTACTGGAGTACTCGCGGGTGGCCACACTACGAACAACTTTAAATTTTAGTATTATATTTTACCTTACTTAAACCGCTTTCTTATAGGGTTGTAATAAGGCCTCTTTTAATTTCTTGTTTTTAATTTGGGATTTTTAGTTTATTACATTTTTATCTATTAAAAGTAGATCGCGGTTTTCCAAAACAATAACTGTTTTCATAACATTACATTTTTGCAACTCAATTTGTGAATCATTTGTTTTAAATTAAGCTTCTGTAATAATAAGGTTTTGAAAGTAATAAATTTTTAATAAACCTCGAAAAAATTAAACTGACGTAACTGAGATTTTACTCAAGCTTTTAATTGTGAAGAGTTTTCAATGAAAACATGGTTTTCGGAAAAAACTTCAATGTGGCACGCCAGATTTGGGCCTAACTTCTTGGCCGGGATTAGGGGTGTTACACTGGTCCTCAAGGTAATTCTAACTTTTGCATGTTCAGCTTCACATATGATGAAGATACCAAAGCCAGTGTTGATCATCATTACCAAATAATCCATGGTCCTAATGGATTTAGGAGAGTCTTGCTACAACCGATACTAACCAATTCAAAGAGAAATCGAGATAGGGCCAATAACCCTCTTTACTTTAAAACTTGTTGCCATGAATATGGGACCAATCCATTGGTAACTCGTTACAAGGTAAACCAAGAATACAACTTTTTCGCTCTCGGTTCTATCATCTATTGCTTCGGTGGCTTTGCTAATATGACTAAAGTGACTTGTTCCAACACGAGCGATCCCGACTGTGTTGTCAAATACCGATTTCACCTTTATGTACATAGTTTGGAAGCATGGGCGTAGCTAGGGGCTAGCAAGGGCCTCGCCCCCCTAAAATGGAAAATTTTCCATTTAGGCCCTTTAAAATTTTTAAAATTTTAAATTAATAAAGGTAAAATTGTACTTCGGCCCCCTAAACAATGAAAAAAACTTGATTTAATCCTTAAAAAAATTATAAATATATAGCCTATTAAAATGGCAAAATTGCATTTGTATTATCATAAAAGTTACAATTTAATTTTAAAAAATTTTCTAGCGTCACCTCTGTTTGGAAGGCAAGGTCTTCAAGAGAATGATAGAAGTGGACCTTGGATGGAAATGTTGGATCCTTAGGTTAATAAATGGATAGGATTATCATCTAACTCTTATATCAATGATGTTACAGGTTCAAGATTTATATCTACAATTCTTTAGGACACCAAAACCTTACTGGTTTTTCATCATGGTCAAGATCACTTGCATGTATATGACATTGCAACAAACTCTTGGTATGTTTATGATGATAAATTTGAATATGAAGGTTATCCCATTATCCATAAAGTTTCCCAGTACTACTACTACGACACCCTTGAAATCAATAGAAAAAGATTACCCTATTTAAAGTAAAGCGATGATAATTGACAAAACTTGGCACTACAATGATGGTATCGTTACATATGATCCAGATGAGAAAAAAATGGTTTCAGAGCAAAGTTTTGCGGCTTCACTTGGAGCTAAGGGGGCTCTTATTGCAACCCCTAAATTGCTAGTTGTTAGAGTTATGAGACTCTAATTCTAATCAATTTAAAATATATTATACTAATAAATGCTAAATATTATACTAATTCTAATCTAAAGCTTCTAAAATGTTTTAACTTGACTTCCAAGTAATCTCCTAGAATTTGGGTCACACAACTTCAACAATCTCCACATTGACACGAATTCTCAATGAACAAGTTCTCCACCTCATCCACGAAACCCTTAAGGGTTTATCTTCAACAATGAGCACCAAGTTTAAGCAATGCTCAAACATGGTTATAGGAAGTGAGTTAGTCATCATATCTATAAGATTATCATGAGTACTAATTTTGCTCACAACAATATCACCACGAGCAATAATATCATGAACAAAATGATATCGGACATCAATGTGTTTTGTTCTCTCATGAAACATTTGATCCTTCTTAAGGAAGATGAAACTTTGATTTTTACAAAATAATGTATTGATTTGAAGGTCTTCATTGAGTTCACTAAAGAGCCCATTTAACCAAATAGCTTATTTACAAGCCTCAAGTAATCACCATGTACTCAGATTTAGTGGTAGAAAAAGCGACAGTAGTTTGCAAAGTGGCTTTCCAACTAATTGCACAACCCCAATTATAAAGATATAACATGTGAGAGATATTCTTTTATCACGGTCACTAGCAAAATGAACATCAACATACCCAATGACTCCATATCTATTTCTTCCAAATTGTAAGCAAACATCAGTAGTACCTCGTAAGTACCTCAAAACTCACTTAATTGCTTTCCAGTTCTTTATCGAGATTTGCCATGTATCTACTAATTGCGTGACTGCATATGATAAATTTTGGACTTGAACAAACCATAGCATACATAAGAGATCCTACTGCACTAGAATATAAAACATGTGATATGTAGTCAATGTCATCATTTGATTGTGGAGACAAAGCTGATGAAAGTCTAAAATAGGCTGGTAAAGGAGTATTAACAGGCTTAGCACTCTGCATATTGAACCTGCAAAAACTTTCTCAATGTACCCTCTTTGACTTAGGTACAATTTACTTGATTTTCTATCTCTAAGAATCTCTATACCAAGTATCTTCTTTATTGTTTCCAAGTCCTTCATCTCAAATTCTTCATCACAACGAGTAACAGTAGAATCCTGCAAAACATATAACTTGGTAGTTTTTCTCTGCCCTTTTATCATAACGAGGGAACCCTTGCTAATCTTTAGAACCCCACTTTCAGCTGTGTATTTGTGTCCTTTTGAATCAAGAGTACTCAACAAAATCAAATTCCTCTTCAATTCTAGTACATGTCGTACGTAATTAAGTGTTCAAATAACTCTATCAAACATCTTGATTTTGATTGTGCCAACCCCTGTAATTTTACATGAAGTATTATTTCCCATCAAAACAATACCTTCAAACATTGTTTCATAAGTTATAAACCAATCTTGATTGGGACTTATATGAAAAGTGCATCTAGAATCAATGATTCACTCCTCGCTCACTTTAGAGTTGTTGGAATAAGTAACTGGGAGTTCACCATTGCTGTAGTCTTCTACAACCTCAGCTTCACCGAATTTTTCTAGTTGTTTTTCCTTTTGATTCGCAGCCTCCCTTTTTTTTAGCAGCCTCCTTTTTTATCTTATTCTTCAACTTATAGCACTTAGATTTAATATGTCATTTCTTCTTACAAAAGTTTTAGGTTTTACCTATGTTTGAAGATCTCGATCCACTTTTAGATTTAATGCGAGGATTTTGATTCTTTGTCCTCTCACAATCATCATTAGTATTTCATTCTCCCATGAATAGTGAGACCCTCTCTTTGAGAGTCGGATCTAACCACAAGATGTTTCATCTTGTCATACGAGGTCAAAGAAGCATAAACCTTATCAACTGTAAGAGATTCGTGAATATAAAATATCGTGTCTCTAAAGGTTGAATAAGATAGGGCAATGAGAAAAGTAAAATCAACCCTAATTATTCTTTATCATACTGAACCTCCATGGCCTCTAGGTCCGAGAGAATTTCTTTAAACATAGTTAAGTATTCGTGCATAAATTTACCTTCCTCCAAACGATGAGCATAAAGATGCTACTTTATATGTAACTTACTAGTTAGGGTTTTCGACATCATAGCTGCTACATTTTAACCTATAATGTAGCGGCAGTCTTCTCCATCATCACATCCTGTAAAATTTCGTCTGACAAGTGCAAATGAAATTGCATTAAATTCTTTCGATATTTACGCTTCTTTTCTTCTTCCGTCAATGTCGAAGGCATCTTAGCTATCCCTAGCAGGGCATCCTCCAAATCCATCTACGTAAGAACTGCCTGCATTTTTATTTGCCATAACGTGAATCTGGTGTTGTGATCCAACAGCGAAATTTCATCCTTAAATGATGACATTATCGTGATCGAGATAAGTAACCTGAAAAGCTCTGATACTAATTTGTTAAAAAATTGAACGTCGATAATGGCAATGTAGAAAGATTGCAAGAAAAAAGAAAAAAAATAGAACACAAGTTTTATGTGGAAACCCTTTCGGGAAAAATCACGGGCAGAGGAGAAGAAAATTTGACATTAGTGAATTTTCTTCTTCTTTGCATGTGGTTTTTTCTGAAAGGGTTTCCATGTGAAATCTATGTGTTCTATTTTTTTTTCTTTGTGATCTTTTTAAATTGCCATTATCTATATTCAATTTTTAACACCAGTTAATATCCCAGCTTGATTCAATCTTGCTCTATATTGGTGGTGGAAAGTTGTGTCTCCTATGGCAGGATAAGAGAGTTTGCGGTCCCTACACGGATGATCCGGACTCTCTTTTCTTTTTAGTAATTGGAGGGGAATGGGGTTGCTTGGGATTGAACCCAAGTTTTAATGCCTATAACATAAAGCTCTTGCTATTGGACCAATAGGTTTTACTTGTGTTTATTAGATGAAGTATCGAGTATCGAAGCTCATTGGCTTTGATGGAGAAGGCATCTTAGGTATTGCCATTGAATCTTCTAAATCATTTTTGATCGATAACTCGATGGCCTTGCATTCTGCCATTGTTATGTTATTTATAGCTTTGTTCTGTGCTAAGCTACTTTGTATTTATATTAGTCTTTTTGGTTTAGGTTTAATCAGATGGATAGGTTGATGGATATACGAATGGATGGATGTATGATGCATGCTTAGATACATGACAGTCCTTCAGAATCATATAGCCCTAGTTCTATTTTATATTTTTCTTTCATTACATCTAAATATACATAGTGGGATGTGCTTGTTTTCGTTTTAAATTAATGTTTTGGTGGTGATTGTGGTGAGATGATGTGAAGGCATAATGGCAATGTTTTGGGTATCACTTTTACAGCTTTGCACACGATTGAGTTGGGAAGATATAGTCTAAAGGCCATCAAGTGAGGAAAAATAATTAAGTAAATAATATGGAAAACCATTATTTATTTATTGGAAAACCTAAAATTTGGTTACAATTTTTTATCCTATCACCTTTCAATTAAATTTTTCACCATAAGGAATAGATAAAACAATACACGATCTTTAGTCTCCAAATTAGCAACTCCAAGCCCGTCACCATATTGGTACATGCAATGAGCCATCCTTGCTATGTTCAATGCAATATGTTTAAATGGAAGAGATAAGGAGGAGTGAGTCATTAGATATTCTTCATTCATCCTTTTCCATGTTGCATCAATTAACTTCCTTACTTGTTCATAAGCTTCTACTTCAGAACAACCAGTTTCATGCAAGTAACATTGAATTGATTTGGGGACATCACCTCTTTTCAGTTCATCCTAATCAACGAACGCATGCACAGAAAAAAATATTGAATACATGAATCAAACAAAAAAAAAAAAAATTAACTAAGAAGTGTATATATATTGCATACCACTGATGTACCAAGGTCATCAGCAAGTCGTAAAATCATAGACGAGCAATAAATTAGATTGGAATCATCCTTCCAGTACTCCAAGCACTCCTTTGTTGTTACATTTGACGAGAAAAAAATATGTGATAGTATTACGGGAGCCGAAATAGAAATCCATGCATTATCGATATACTCTTTAAATGTTGGAACGTATCCACT
The DNA here is from genome assembly GCA_025506655.1 of Gossypium rotundifolium. Classification (NCBI taxonomy): domain Eukaryota; kingdom Viridiplantae; phylum Streptophyta; class Magnoliopsida; order Malvales; family Malvaceae; genus Gossypium; species Gossypium rotundifolium. The sequence goes on along the minus strand of CP106730.1, from coordinate 24,359,887 downwards.
GTGATACCACTTTGCCTCCACTAAGTAAGATTTGCATAACTTTGCCCACTGATCACATAATAACTCTATTTTAATATGTAAAAATTAAAGGAAAATAGTGATGAATCAAAACTAAGATGAGAACTTAGTACCGCTTTCTTCAAGAAAGGAATGGTATGAAATCCATGTTCCTTGAGATCACCAAATGCAATTTCGTTTATGGAGTTGTAAAGGGCAAAGAAACAAATCTTCATATATTCTGGGAGAAGCTCCATCGCATTTATATCCCATCTAAAATATTAAACACAACTTTAAAGTTCTTGTCTATAATTATCTTAGATTTGGACTTTTAGGTACCAAACTTATCCAATCACCGAAGTGGGGGAAAAGAATATTAAACTTTAGAGAAGTCATATTATACCTCTCAACAGCTTGAGTGAAGAGTTCTAACTCGTCCAATGTACCATACACGTCATACACATCATCAATACTTGCTATTAATGAGGCAATCTTTGTTAGAGTTCTTCTAAGGTTCCCAAACTGAGGATCAAATGCAACGCCCACTGTCCATAGAAAGTTCTCCATCAACCTGTCTCTTGCAAATGGTAGCTTTTCTCCCAGACCTATATCCCTCCACCACCTGCACCATCGTTTCATTTCAAAAGATTAGATGACAAATATATATGTGTGTATTTAATTAATAAAATTCCATTCTTTGTTAGACCATGGATGCACTTACTTGGAAACATATCTTAGATCATCCTGGTGCACGGCTTGCACAATATTGAAGTCAAGCGTAGGATTTCTTTCCTCTCTTTTCTCGTACACATCTATAAACCACCTGGCTTCCAACCTTGACACCCTCCAATGTAGAGGAAGTTCCAACGCATGCTCCACTAGGATCCTAACAAATTCATCTAATTTCTTTTGCTTCAGATGTTGTTGAAGCTGTTTAGCCGCGAAATCCCTTGCAATGTCTAAGATACCTTCACCCTCCATGGAAAGGTGTGAAGCTTCATACAAGTTTAGAAGCCCTTTGCAGTCCTCACAGAGACTCGACTTGAAATTCCCCATCTCGTCCATGAAACCAGAGAAAACCTCTGCACGTATTTTATATGTTTATAATTATTACTATTTTTACAACAGCTTTTTTATACAAAATCTCTGCACTTCTTACCTTGAGTTACATTATAACCATGCTGCCTTAGGAGCCTAAATTCAAGTGCTGTAGCATATAAGTTTCCTTCCTTCCATAAAGCCTTGCTCTGATCAGCCCTTAAATGAATATCCTCCAAAATCCTCTTGGTTTCATTCTGAAAATGATAAGATAAACCGAGCCTCTGCAAGGAATCGATCAGCTCAAGTTTCTCTAAGGGGTCAATAACATTCTCAAGCATCATTCTCACTTCTCCCACTAGTCTGATTGCTTGTTCATTAAATGATTCCCCCTGCATGGGGAGTAAATATTTTCTCAGTTTCCATAGAAAATTGCATAATATATAATCTTTGTAACTTTAAATTAATTGCTATGCTAATGTAAATAATATATATATATATATATATACGTACCAGATAGTCGCTTTTGAGCGACTGAATATAATCGTACTCCCAAATGGGAGGATGGTAATTAGCAGACCGTCTAACAATTTTTTTATCCGAAACATTGGCCGTAGCAACAGCTTTGGAGGCTCCAACAACACTCAAGTTACTGACATTTGATCTGTTGGAGGTGCCTTTCCTATTTGATCTGATGAAACTGCTTCTAGGAACTGCAGTTAGGAGACGAAGGGCCATGACCAAAGCTGCACTTAGGCAACTCTAAAAAGATTGATTCAACTTTAGAGATTAGCTCTTCTTTACTTTACAAAACAAGAAAATTGATTAAACTTCGTCCGCAAAATCCAACGCATGCCACCGCCACATATATTTAATAAGTTATTTCTTTTTTTTTACTGAATATTTGTTCTAGAACTAACACGTTGTTCACAGGGGTAAGATACAAAGATTACGAGCATCTCTGTCTTTAACAAAATAAAAAATAAAGGTTTCAGTTTCGTTATTTTAAAAAAACATAGATATATACTATATTTTAAAATAAATTGGTATAACAAGTTAACCGATTATCAATTCAGATGGATAAAGAGTAAGTTGTTGTATGTGAATTATCTAGTTATTAGTTACATATATTTTTAGGTGCATAGAAATTTTAAACTTATTATATATACTACATTTTTAAATGAGTTGGTGTCACAAGTTAACCGGTTACCAATTCAGTTATATAATGAGTAAATAGTTGTATGTTAAATACCTGGTTATTAGTTACATATATTTTTTAGGTGCAAACAAATTTTAAACTTATTGCAATAAAACTTTAAAATATATGTCTAGAGATCAAAATTATTTTATTTAATTAGAGAATTAGCCACAACAACTTTAATTAAATGAAATTATTTATTGTAGTAAGGATCTCATAAGGTTTATAGACATTAGATGTTGCATAATGACTTAGCAACAATCTTGAATAAAGTTTAAGGATTAATATCTAGCTGAATGATTTTCATAATTTTATTTACTTAAAAACTAGCTACAACATCTTTAGTTAAATAAAATTATTAAAGTTAAAAATCACATATGGAAAGCATATGTATTAAATCCCATTGCATAATTTATTAAGATAAAATTATTATATGACTTTTCACATTTGCCCACAGGAATCATGAAAATGAATTTAATAATTTTTATCAAAAGAATAGCAAATAATTCTATCAGACGACGGCTAGTAGACGGATGATTGAAAAATGCAATGCTTAATTTAGGTTATTAAAACAGACTAAGTTAAGATTCATAATATCTTTAGTTAGCTCTATTATCTTGCATGGTTTTTATATTTATTGTAACGCCCCAATTAATTTATTCTTGCTTCTGTAAAATTTAATATAAATATTTGTCTGCTTTAGTGGTTAAGTGTTCTAGGTGTGTGTGTGTGAGGTCCCATGTTCAAGCCTTACCTTTAGCAATTTTTTATTATTTTGGATCCAAGCCTTATCATTGTTCGGTGGGCTTATATTAAATCATCTGTAAATTCATATTATAATGAGCTTACTGGTTCGAGTGGTAAAGGGGTCTGTGTGTTAGAGGTCCTCTATCCAAATCCCTGCACGAGCGTGGGTATTAATTTTGCTCGGTTTTGTGATAGAGTTTCGGTGGAATTTAAATTTTGAAGTGGTTGAGATGTTATTGGGAAGTTGGGGAATATCAAATTAGTTTTATTTTATTTTATTTTCCCCAAAAATCTATTTTTCCTTTTGACGTTACTGTTCCTCATCTCCTCTAATCAATTTTCTTCTTTCCCCTACCCTTTTCCAGCTTTTCTAATTCAATTCTCTTTGTGAAAATCCAGGCTGTGTTTGTTCGGTAAGTTCTATTTTGTTTAATCTTAACGCTTTTAGGCTAAGTGTTGATGAGAGGTTTGTTTTGTTATTCTCGGTTAGGTGAATGATAAGATTTGGCTAGGGCTTCTGCAGCAATGTAAGTGTTTGGGATCGCTGTACGGTGGTGGTAAGTTTTCGCGTACGTTGTGTGGTGTAAGGCTTCGATTGTGAATTAATTTCGGTTGAGCCTTCGTAAGTGTTACTAATTTGGGCTCTAGAATGTCAATTTTTAGGGTTTGGAGGGCTTGGGATAGTTTTTGTATCAAATCGATACCAGGTGTGTACCTAAAACGCAAAAAACAAGGCTTCAAAAAAAGCTAAAAAATAAATTTGTCGACGCCACATAGGCGTGTGGCCGCCCGTGTGGATGGCAGTGTGCGAGAGATGGTCGTGTGGTCAACAAACGCATTGCCATGCGCAACATATGATCGTATGGGTCACACGGGCAAAGGTCAATCTAGGCTTGTGGGCCTACATGGGCATGTGGATTTTGGGCCAGGCCGTGTGGGCTATACGGGCAAAGGCCAATCTGGGTGTGTGGGCCTACACGGGCATATAGCCCCATAATTTTAAAAATTTCCCTAGGGTCGCACGGGTCACTTCGATCGACTGTGGGCCTACTGTAGGGTCGGTAAGGGCTGTTTAAACCCTTTTTTTTAATGCTATGATGTTCTGATAGACTAATTTGAGTAGGATACTAAATGCATGTCTGACTGTACTATCACATGTATATCTGTTATTTGTTTAGAAGCATGTCGAGCATGTTTAATCTGATAATTTTGTATTTGATTATCTGTATCTAATTTGGGGTGGCATTTGTAATTGAAGAGGAAGCATTATGATCGGCGTTAATCGCCTATACTCTGGCAGCATGGCTATATATATTCTAATATGTGTCTTAAGGGCACAATGTGGTATGTGGAGATGGGTGGGTGTTTTTAACCCTAGATGGTGTGATGGGATGGTCGAAGATGGTGTGTAGAGGATGGGGGTAGGATTCATGCATATTTGCTTCTGGATCTGATTCTAAATTTGAAACTATATTTGCCTTTGACTGTGTTTATAAATCTGGATATTTGCATGCTTAATTCTGTTGGTTACACACTGAGTTTGAGTTTATGTAAACTCACATATGTTTGTCTATTTTGTTAGGTAATCCACAGACTTAGGCGGATCGGCAGCAAAGATTTAGCGGTGACCACTCGAACGTAAATTGATAAAACTTAATTATTTATGGGTTATTCATGAATTTGGTTATATTTTGAGAATTTGGAATTCTGGGACTATCTAGACTTTTTTTTGGGTTTTTACAATTGCTGGTTTTGGTTTTATATGTTGTTAAACTGCTTGCTTAAACAAAATGTTTTCATCCAAAAATGACAATTTATACGCAAATAAAGGTTTTTCCTAAAACATGATTGTGTTTTCAAATTATAACTATTTTAAGGCTTTCGTTGAATAAGTTTTGGCAAATGGACTATTTAACGGTGTTTTCAATTAAAAAAGTGAATGTTCAGACAAGACAACTCTATTTTTAAAACCCCAACCTTATGACACTTTTAGATTCGACCATAACGTCTAGACCGGGTTTAAAGTGTTACATTTAGTGGTATCAGAGCCAGGTTATAAAACTCGGGCTGTGTATTTTGGGTTACAAAATTATATTTCGAAAAGAATTGGTTTTTAATTTTCCTTGGATTAATTGGGAAAGTTATGTGGTACACTGAGTCTTTGGTGCTGACCCTATAAGTATTTCTAAATTTTTGATAGAAAACTCTGAAAATCTGTAGTTAGCACTTTCTAAAACTATACTGTGGAGTTAGAAACTGAAACCTTTGAAAACAAATTTAAACTTTTGGCAACTTTTGCATAAAACATCTGCTAATAAATACTAAAATTGATGCACAAAATTTTTAATGTAGATAAAACTCAAAATTTACGATGAGCGCTTGTGAAACTCACCGACGTGACATTCGTGGCCGTGGTAGAGGCCTTAGGGGGCTCGAGCTGAGTCTTCCTCTCTAGGCAGTATGCCGAACTTAAGATACGAGTGAGACACTAGTTTCGCCTACTACTGAGACTGGGTCTCAAAGTCGCTCGGCTAAGGACAACGCACTGTCCCTTGCCATGCTGAGGGTTGGTAATTGAACGACTCTAGTCCAATGGTGTTGAGTTATTTAGGGGTGTCACTAGAGTCGCCCTAATATGGCCGAGTATTGGATGGAGGCCACCGAGAGGATCATGAATAATCCAGACTACACTCTTGAGTAGAAACTAAAGGGTGCAGTCTCTTTGCTTCACGATGAGGCTTACCAGTGGTGGTTGATGGTTGATGAGGGTACTCAGCCTGATTGTCTGAATTGGGATTACTTTAAGACCACATTTCAGAGTAAGTACGTGGGGATGAGCTATATGGATGCTCGCAGGCGTAAGTTCATGAATCTCATGTAAAGTGATAGATTTGTGGTCGAGTATGAGGCCGAGTTTCTAAAGCTAAGCCATTACACTTGAGGTATGGTGGCAATTGAGTATGAGAGGTGCGTCCGATTTGAAGATGGCTTAAGGGATAATCTGAAGGTGTTGATTGCTCCACAGAGGGAGTGAGAGTTTGCTGTTCTGGTTGAGAAGGCGAAGATTGTTGAAGATGTTAAGCGTGTGGAGTGCCATAATAGAGATCATGAGAGGGGTAAGAACAAGAAGGATTGGATCCTCTAGTTCTATTCAGAGGCCTAAGAAGAAGGCCAGATCTGATGGGCCAATTAGAGTAGGGACTCCTGTTGCTCCTATTGGGATTCTGCTATGCGGTGATTGTGGTAGGTGCCATCTTGGCAAGTGTTGGAGGAGGATAGGGGCTTGTCTGAGGTGTGGATCATTAGAGCACCATATTCGAGAGTGTTCACAGAGGGCTGATCAGATGCAAGCTTTGGGACCAGGTTTTGTGCAGCCTCAGAGGTTAGTTCAGCAGCCACCTAGGGGCCATGGACAGGCTAGGGGTGGTAATGGTATGGGTTGTGGGTAGAGAGCACTAGGGAGAGGTGCTGGTCAGACTAAGGAGAAGCAGTCTACACTAGTTTATGTTGCATGGCACCGAGAGGATAGAGATGCTCCTGATGTCATCACCGGTACGTTCCTTATATTTGATGATCCTTATACTGCTTTGATAGACATATGTTCTAGTCACTCCTATGTAGCTAGTATTGTATTTAAAAACTTTGGGTTTCTGTTGAGAGCACTACTAGTGAGGTTACTGTACTGAGTCTGTTAGGGTAGTTAGTTCAGGTTAGTAAACTTTATAGGGATGTTCCGTTAGTGGTACAATGGGCTATTTGTCTGGCAAATTTGATGGAGCTTCTGTTTGGAAAGTTTGATTTAATTCTAGGTATGGACTAGTTGGTTGAGCACCGAGTTAGTTTGGACTGCGTATCTAAGAGGGTCATTCTGAGGACCAAGGATGATATGGAAGTGGTTGTAATTGGTGAGTGTTGAGATTATTTGTCTAATGTGATCTCTGCTCTTGTGGCTGAAAAATTGGTACGAAAAGGGTGTGAGGCTTACTTGGCTTACGTCAGTGTTTTTGATTTTAGGGACTCTTCTATCGAAGATATTAGAACGGTGAGGGATTTTTCGGATGTCTTTCCTGATGAGTTATCAGGTTTACCCTCAAATCGAGAGGTTGAGTTTGGAAGTGAACTTCTTCCGGATACAGCTCCGGTGTCTATCGCTCCATACCGTATGGCACCAAAGGAGCTTACTAAGCTTAAAGCTCAACTTCAAAAACTTTTGGATCCTAGTTTCATCTGTCCCAGTATATCTTCATGGGGGGTACCAGTTCTATTTGTTAAGAAGAATGGTGGAACCATGAGAATGTGCATCGATTATCGGTAGTTGAATAAGTTGACTGTGAAGAATATGTATCCACTTCGAGGATCGATGACTTGTTTGATCAGTTTTGAGGGGCTTCGGTTTTCTCTAAGATAGATATTCGTTCTAAGTATCATTAGTTAAGGGTTAAGAATGCTGATGTTCATAAGACTACATTTAGGACTCGTTAAGGACATTACGAGTTCCTAGTTATACCTTTTGGTCTGACAAATGCTCTATGGCATTCATGGATTTGATGAACCGAGTATTTCAGCCTTATCTGGATCAATTCATCATGGTCTTTATCGACGGCATTCTGGTTTACTCTAAGAGTGAGGATGAGCATATCAGAGTGGTGCTTCAGATTTTTAGTGAAAAATAGCTCTATGCTAAGTTGAGTAAGTGTGAGTTTTGGTTACGAGAGGTAACTTTTTATGGCATGTGGTGTCTATTAAGGGGTTCGTGTTGATCCAAGGAAGATTGAGGTTGTACTTGATTGGAAATAGCCTAAGAACGTATCTGAGATCAATAGCTTTTTAGGTTTGACAGGATATTATTGGTAGTTCGTCGAGGGGTTCTCTCTGATTGTAGCTCCCTTGGCTATGATTCTATGTACAGGTGTTCCATTTAACTAGAATGATGAGTAACAATCAAGCTTCGAGAAGCTCAAGTCTGTTCTGACTCAAGTTCATGTTCTGATACAGCCTGAATTTAGAGAGGAGTATGTGGTCTATAGTGATGCATCGCATGTCGATTTAGGATGTGTATTGATGTAGGATGGAAATGTTGTGGCTTATGCGTCCCATCAGCTTAAGACACATGAAGGGAACTATCCAACGCATGATCTCGAGTTGGCTGCTATGGTCTTTACGTTGAAAATCTTGAGGCACTATTTGTTTGGTGAGAGGTGTATCATCTACACTAATCACAAGAGCCTCAAATATCTCCTTACTTAAAATGAGTTGAATCTTAGACAGCGTCGATGGATTGAGCTTGTAACAGTCCAATTTAGACTTTAGTCAGAACAGTGGTTTGAGACCACAAATCTGAGTTTGAAAAATATTTTTAATATTAATTTATGTGCCATTGATATGTGATTAAGCATGTGTTAAATTTTCGTAAGTTAATTTGTCCGTCTGTGTGTGCAATTTGATAAAAGGATTTAATTGCATTAAATGCAAAATGTGCATGCTTTATGAAAGGACACCTATTTGAGATGGCTTTTAAGTGGGGAGGCTTTATGTGGCAATTGAACCACTATTTAGATAGTGGATGGACAAAATTCAAATATGCCATTGTGTTATATATGTTTCTTATATTAATTGAAAGGTTAATAAGGTAAATAGATAAATATGTATGTTATAATATGATAAAACATGAAAAATGACTATATTCATTCATCTTTTAACCAAAATTAGAAAAGAAGAAGAAAAGAAAACATAAGCTAGGTTTTGACCATATACAAGCTAAATTAAGGTATGTTTTAACTTTGAATTTTGATGATTTTTATGTTTTTGAGATTGTTGCTTAGTTTACTATCAAGCCCATATTTTAATTTTGAGAATTGGTGATGTTCATGAGATGTTCCATTGATGAAATGGTGAGCTTTGTGATGAGTTTAGGTGTTGAATGAAAGATATGTGTTAAATGAACATGTTTTGTTCTTGAACTTTTGATGAATTTAACTAATTAAGGCTAAATTGTGAAAATAGTATTTTGAGGGATTAAATTGTAAAATAAATGAAATGTTTGGATTTGTATGAGATACATGAGCATTCAGCTAAGCATGGGTTTATAGTGATTTTGTATATTTGATGTCTTAAGAAAAATGGACTAAATTGATAAAATGTGCAAATGTGAGGGCTAAATTGCAAATTACCCTAAATGTGTGATCATGGATTGGATTGAATGAATTAGTGAATAAATGGATTACATTGAATATGTATAGATTAAGAGCCAAGAAAACGAATTTAGATCGCGGGAAAGTGAAAGTAGTCGAATAATCGGGTCCGAAAGAATATTCGAATCCGAGGTAAGTCTATATACAAATAAATGTATTTGTATTAAATTATATATATTCATATGAGATTACATTGGGATAAATGTGTATGAAATGATGAATATATGGATTCCAAGAAAGTATAGAGAAATAGTTAATATCCGAAAAGTCCCTTACGTACCTAGGAATAGATAGGATTAACTATGTCATGACATAGGTGTCTCTTATATTATATCATGTAAGACCACGTCTGAGACTTTGGCGTTGATTTGAGATTTCGTGTAAGACCACGTCTGGGGAGTTGGTATCGATATAAAATTTACGTGTAAGACCATGTTTGGGACATTGGCATCGTATTAGATTCGTGTAAGACCCTGTCTGGGACAGTGGCATCGATATTTATGTACATCTAAGACCTCGTCTAAGACGTTGGCATTGTACGACTATTTCGAGCATTCTGAGCATCCTATTAGATTCCTTATGGTTTAATGGGCAAATATGAGATACGAACAATTATGTGATCTGTATATCCGTTTCAGGTACATTTGATATGTACAATAAGTGTGAATGAAAGGTAAGTATCTATATGAACTTACTATGAGGAATATGTGAAATGAAATGATGAAATGATATGTAAAGATATGCTTGAATTAGTCATGTGTATATGTGATATTTGAGTTGTTAAATGTGGTATGATATGGTTTAGCATATGAGCCAAAGAATATGAGATGAATTTGTTATGAAAACTATAAATGTCAATGTATTAAGATATTTATGTATATTATATGCAAAGTTTATTTGTTTATGGCTTACTAAGCTTTCGAAAGCTTACTTTGTTTGTGTTTGCTCTGTTTTATAGATCCTCAAAGCTAATAAAGGCTCGGGACCGTCGATGATCGTCATCACACTACCTAAGCTCATTTTGGTATTTTGATAATGTGTATATAGCTAAATATGGCATGTATAGGTTAGATATTTTGGTATGTGTTTGGAAGTGTAAATAGCCACGTGATATGGCTAAGTAAATGTTGATAATGTGGATGAATGAATATGGCATATGATGCATGTTTTGTATGGCTTGATGGCAAGTGAAATGTTCAAGACTATGGTAAGTATATGAATGAAATATGAATGCACATGTTTGATCAATGAAATGGTTGTATGTAAGGTAAATTGTGGATGTATCATGCTTGAATATATATGTTTTTAGTTGTGCAAATTGGTAAGCTAATTAAAATGTTTAGAAATGAGATTGAATGTGAAGATTTGTTGATCATTGAACATGTCTTTGGTTATCAATTGTGTATGAAATGAATTAACAATTTGCTTGTAGGGATTGAATCTTGTGATGGTGGCATTTGGACCTTGCAAGTGGTCTGTTTTACCTACACGATCGTGGCACACGGGTGTGCCTAGTGGTCGTGGGTGAAAGTTAGTAGCCGGCCTATGTGTGCACGACCTTGGCACACGAACGTGCTTGATAGCCGTGTGATTTAGTCAATATATAGCTTATGAGCACACGGCCAAGGTGCACGGGCGTGTCTAGTGGCTGTGTGGGTTAGTCAGTATACTTGCTCTGATTTGGCATGGTTAGGACACATGGTTGTGTCTAGTAGCCGTGGAAGGCACATGGCCTACCCACACGAGCGTGTGGCCTCTATAATATAGAAAAGTTTTAAATTTCTAAGAACTTTCATGTGTTCAGTTTAGTCCCGACCCTATTCAGAAGCATGATTAAGGTCTCGTTGACTTATAAAAAGGGACCATGGTTGTGAATGATGATTTGTATTATAAAATGTCTGTAAAAGTTTTTGATCTATTCGGTAACATCTTTAACCCTATTCCAATGACGGATACGGGTTAGGGGTGTTACAGAGCTGCTCAAAGAATATGACTGCACGATAGAGTATCATCCTGGTAAAGCCATTGTAGTGGCTAATGCTATAAGTTGTAGGGTGATGACTGATCTGAGGGTGATGTTCACTCACCTTAGTCTGCTTGATGATAGGAGTTTATTAGTCGAGTTGCAAGTTAAGCCTACTTAGATTGATCAGATTCGAGTTAAGCAGTTGGGGGATGAGTCTCTAGGATTGCGATTTCGTCAGGTTGAGAGTGGCAGCACTTCAGATTTTGGGTTGAATACTAATGGTGTGCTATGTTTTCGAGGATGGATCTGTATACCGAATGATTCTGATTTGAGGTAATCAATTTTGAATGAGGCACATAGTAGCCATTATGCTATACATCTTGGTGGTAATAAGATATACCGGGATCTCTGTGAGCTGTACTGGTGTCCAGGGTTGAAACGTGAGGTTACAGATTTTGTTGCTCGTCGTCTAACGTGCCAGCAAGTTAAGGCTGAGCACTAGTTGCCTTTAGGTTTGCTGTAGTCAGTTAAGATTCCCTTATGGAAATGGGAACGTGTGACGATGGACTTCGTTAGTGGGTTGCCCTTGAGACCCACTAAGAAGGATTTTGTTTGGGTCATCGTGGATCGGTTGACCAAGTCTATTCAATTTATTCCAGTTCGGACGGACTATTCTCTACAGAAGTTGGCGAAGCTCTACATTTTTGAGATTGTGAGATTACACGGGGTTTCTATTTCGATCATTTCTGATAGAGATCCTTGCTTTGCACGGGGTTTCTATTTCGATCATTTCTGATAGAGATCCTTGCTTCACATCTCAGTTTTGGAAGAAATTGCATGAGGCTCTGGGGTAGAGGTTGGATTTTAGTAGTGCATTCCATCCTCAGACCGATGGTAAATCTAAGAGGGTGATACAGATACAGGAAGATATGCTTCGGAGCTGTGTGATGGATTTTGAAGTACTTGGAGGATTATCTGCCGCTAGTTGAGTTCGCTTACAATAACAGTTTCCAATCTAGCATCCAGATGGCACCTTACGGGGCTTTGTATGGTCGTAAGTGTCGTACTCCATTATGTTGGACTGAGTTAGGTGAGCGTCGGGTTCTGGGTCTTGAGTTGGTTTTTAAAATCGAAGATAAGGTTAGACTGATTGGGATGGTCTAAGGTGGCTTCTGATAGACAAAAATCTTATGCATATCTGAAAAAGTGTGATATTGAGTATTCTGTGGGGGACTTCTTCTTTCTTAAGGTTTCTTCATGGAAGAAAGTTTTGAGATTCGGTCGTAAGGGCAAGTTGAGCCCCAAGTTCATTGGGCCGTATCAAATTTTGAAGCGTGTGAGACCGGTTGCTTATCAGTTGATGCTACTTCCAGAGTTGGACCGTATCCACGACATCTTTCACATCTCGATGTTAAGGCGGTATCAGCCTAATCCTTCTCATGTTGTTTCTATTGAGGAGATTGAGGTTAGGCTAGATTTGTCTTTTGAGGAAGAGCAGGTTTAGATTTTGGATCGTGAGGTTAAGGTTCTTGGAGGAAGTCCATAGCTCTAGTAAAGGTTCTATGGCTGAATCATGGCATTGAGGAAGCCACGTGGGAACCTGAGGGCTCGATGCGTCAGCAGTATCCTCATCTGTTCTAATGAGGTAAATTTCATGGTCGAAATTTCTTTTATGGGGTAGAGTTGTAATGCCCCAATTAATTTATTCTTGCTTCTATAAAATTTGACACAAATATTTGTCTGCTTCAGTGGTTAAGTGTTCTGGGTGTGTGTGAGAGGTCCAAAGTTCAAGCCCTACCTTTAGCCAATTTTGTTATTTTTGGATCCAAGCCTTACCATTTTCGGTGGGCTTATATTAAATCATCTGTAAATCCATATCAGAATGAGCCTGCTAGTTCGAGTGGTAAAGGGGTCTATGTGTTGGAGGTCCTGTGTTCGAATCCCTGCACGAGCGTGGGTATTAATTTTGTTCGGTTTTATGATTAAGTTTTGGTGGAATTTAAATTCTGAAGTGGTTGAGATTGAGATGTTAATGGGAAGTTTGGAATATCAAATTAGTTTTATTTTGTTTTGTTTTCCCTAAAAGTTCCTTTTTTCCTTTTGACGTTACTGTTCCCCATCTTCTCTGATCAATTTTTTCTTTTCTCCTACCCCTTTCCAGCTTTTCTAATTCGATTCTCTCTCCACAAATCTTGGCTGTGTTTGTTCAATAAGTTTTATTTTGTTTAATCATAACATTTTTAGGCTAAGTGTTGATGAGGGGTTTGTTTTGTTATTCTTGGTTAGGTCAAGGACAAGATTTGGTTGGGGTTTCTGCAGTAATTTAAGTGTTCGGGATTGTTGTATGGTAGTGATAAGTTTTTGCTTGCGTTGTATGGTGTAAGGCTTTGATTGTGAAATAATTTCGGTTGAGTCTTCATAAGTGTTACTAATTCGGGCTTTGGAATGTTGATTTTTAGGTTTTGGAGGGCTCAGGATAGTTTTCGCATCAAATTGATACCAGGTGTATACTTGAAAAGTAGAAAATGAGGCTTCGGCAAAAGTTGAAAAACAAATCTGTTGACTCTACATGGGCAAGTGGTAGCTCGTGTGGATGGCGGTGTGTGAGACACGACTGTGTGTTTGACGAAGGCATGGCTGTGTGCAACATACAACCATGTGGTGGCTTGAGTGTGGTCATGTGGGTCACATGGGCAAAGGCTAATCTGGGCGTGTGGACCACATGGGTGTGTAGATTTTGGGCCAGGTCGTGTGGGCCACACGGGCAAGCTGTGGGCCCATAATTCTAAAATTTTTCCTAGGGTAGCACGGGTCGCTCCAATCGACTATGGGCTTACTATAGGGTCGGTAAGGGTTGTTTAAACCCTTTTTTTGAATGCTATGATGTTATGATAGACTGATTTGAGTAGGATACTAAATGTATGCCTGACTGTACTGCCACACATATATCTGTTATTTGTTTATAAGCATGTTGAGCATGTTTAATCTGATAATTCTGTATTTGATTTATCTGTATCTGATTTGGGGTAAGATTTGCAATTGAGGATGAAGTATTCTAATCTGTATTAATCGCCTATACTCTAATAGCATGGCTACATATATTTTGATATATGTCTTAAGGGCACAATGTGGTGTGTAGGGATGGGTGAGTGTTTTTAACCCCACATGGTGTGATGGGATGGTCGGAGATGGTGTGTAGAGGATGGGGTAGGATTCATGCATATCTGCTTTTGGATTTGATTCTGAATTTGAAATTGTATATGCCTCTGACTGTGTTTATAAACCTGGATGTTTGCATGCTTAATTCTATTAGGTTACACATTGGTTTTACGTAAACTCACATCTGTTTGTCTGTTTTGTTAGCTAATCCATAGATTTAGGAGATCAGTGCAGTAGAGACTCAAGGATGACCACTCGAATGTAAATTGATAAAACTTAATTATTTTGAGAATTTGTAATTCTGGAACTATTTGGACTTTTTTTTGGGTTTTCAAAACTGCTAGTTTTGGTTTTATATGTTGTTAAACTGCATGCTTAAACAAAACGTTTTCCTCCAAAAATGACAATTTAAACGAAAATAAATGTTTTTCCTAAAACACAACTGCGATTTTCAAAATATAACTATTTTAAGGCTTCCACTATAATAATTTTTGGCAAATGGACTATGTAACTGTGTTTTCAATTAGAAAGTGAATGTTCAGATGAGACAACTCTATTTTCAAAACCCCTACCTTGTGACACTTCCGGATTCGACCATAACGTCTACGCCGGGTTTGGGGTGTTACATTTATATAATTAAACTATTGCAAACATAAATTTCCCTGTGACTTTGCATAAATGCTAAAGAACCCTCAGTCTAATATGATTAGTAAAATACATATTTAACTAAATAAAAGATCCGAGAGGACTTAGTTTGGTTTCCAAACCCTTAAGAGATCGAATTGCCATGGAAGTAATTCTGAACATGTTAACATGATGAAGGTAAATTGAAATAATTAATATAATTATGCTAGCTCATTTAGAATTGATTGTTTTTTATTGCAAAAGCCCTCATTCATACATTTAGGTAAAATCGCATTTAGTTTAAACATTGCATAGGCATCACTCATTGCATTTAATTTAATCAAATCGTCACCATCCTAAAACCATTGAATTTTATTTTATATCAAATTGTTAATTATAATTTTGCAATTGAATTGATTAAGCTTATATAGTCTCTGTGGAGATGATAACACATTTTTATTTACTTATTACTTGAACGACTACGTATACTTGCATAAACACATACAAACCCGTTACATATATATTGTAAACCCTAGTGATATGTATGAACTATTGTTACATGTGAACCATACTAATATTCACCTATGCATGCGCTAACATGTATGTGCATTGTAAGCTCTACTTAGTGCAACTAGTGTTACTACGGTTTGTTATGTGTGAGCTTAGTAGTAATGCGAGCCCTGAAATTTTTGTGTAATGTGAAAGTGATTAACTTGTTATATTGGCAATGTGAAAACTTGAAATCGTTGGATATCTATGGCATGCAATAGGATTGCGAGTACTCACCCTTTTACCATGTGTTAGGGCTTTGTTGCCCGAAGATAGCGTTGGAGAGATAAGGGAATGTTGAGCTTAGCCTCATGCACCATAGATAGCATGGTGTGTTGGAAGAGTGTGAGTACACATGCTACACTTTATTGGATATAGCGGCCGACTCATTCAGTCAATTGGTGTGCTTTGGAGATCTTCTTATCCAATGTATAAATAATTTGATTATGTTTCATCTATTGTCAATATGTCATATTGTAGCATGTGAAAATTTTGTTATATGTGAACTATTATTTCTTAACTAGATATTAGCATGCTCAATGAATTTATTTGTGTTGTATGCATGTGCACTCATTGAGCTTCAATAAGCTCACACTCCTTACATTACTTTACAGGTATATAGTTCACGGGTTAGCGAGAAGGGTGGTAATTCAGTGATCCAACTCAAGGAAAATCCTTTGTGTAGGTGCCATGTTTACAAACCCCAAAGTGAAGGCAATATGGGATCGTTCCAAGGGTTTTAGAACTTAGAACTAAATCCTAAAAATTTTAAATAAATTTTTAACGGGTTGTAAACGAACATTACAGACTATTTAGATTTGGGATTTTGGACTATATAATTGCTTGAATGAATGCTTGTTTGGATGGCTTGTATTACATGTTATGTAAATATATGTTAAAGTAAAACAAAAGAAAAGATATTATCATCCATTCTTGTTCTTGGCTGAACCTTTGCATGAGGAGAAGGGTTTGATTTCTTTGAAATTTCGACACTTTGAAGCTAAAATTGAAGGTTAGTTTTTAGTCGGTTTTAGATAATTTTTACGTTTTTGAGATCATTGCTTTGAACTGTAGCTGACCCATGTTAAAATTTTTAAGAATAATCATGTATGATGTTCAGCCTTTGCTATGTTCTTGTAATTTTGGTGTTTTATGATTTTATGTAAATGATATGTTAAAGATTAGTATATATTGAATTGGAAATTTTAGTAAATTTGAGTATTTTGGACTAATTTGTAAAAATAAAATTTTTGAGGGGCTTGTTTGCAAAATAAATGAAATGTATGCCTTGGTATGAAGGTATAGAAGATTCGGCCCTAAAGTATTATGTGCAAATTATGTGTATTTTGTGTTTTATGCAAATAGGACTAAATTGTAAAAATGTGAAACTCTAGGGGCAAAATGGTAATTTGACTATTTATGTGCTTAGGGACTAAATTGAGATGAAATGTAATTGAATGAGCTAAATTTTAATGCGTTTAGATCAAGAACAAAGAAAAAACAAATTTGGATCGGGGAAAGGCGAAAGTTGTCGACTAATAGCAGGTTAACGTTGTCCGTCGATAGTCGAGGTAAGTCCTGTTGAAATATGTCAAAGAATTATTTATGAACCCGTTAAATGATAATGTTCGATAAATTTGAGTGTATATTATTGTAATAGCCGAATGTATATGGGTTAAATTGGCTTGAATGCATAAATTGACAATATGATATGAATGTATCTTTGATATATTATTTGGGAAAAATGTGAAGTATGTGATTGGTTTATGAATTATTTGGGCTTATTGCCTAGCGTGCTTAGTGCCGATGACATATTCGGGCTTCATGCCTAGCGTGCTTAGTCTTATGACATATTCAAGCCGTGCCTAGCGTGCTTAGTACTGGTGACATATTAAGACCGTGCCTAGCGAGCTTAGTCTTGGTGACATATTCGAACCGTGCCTAGCGAGCTTAGTGTTTGGTGTGTAACACCCAAACCCGACCCACGAGCCTTGGGATCTGGTATGTCACTGCGAAAAACGTTTGAAAAGAATTTGACTTAAAGGTGAAAACGTATAAATTTATTGTCTTTGGAAAAACATTGTATAATTAAAAGCCCATTAAAATTTAGTTGTTATAAAATATCCGATTTGAAAACTTTATTATATATTCTAAAGATGTAAGTTGCCGAAAATAAGAACATTTTCAAATAATAATTTAAACGCCAATCCAACCAAAACACCGTAAAAATCCTTAAATACTTTAGGAGGCCCTTATTACATCAAATAAATTCCCAAACACTGATAATATAAAATTTGTAAATCAATTAAATCATCTTCCGCATGGGCCACCTCGTTTCCACTCCAACCCGGTCCAAGCTATATGCATCACCGCAATGTTGGTAAAATTTGGGTGAGTCACACAGACTCAGTGTGCAATTAGTCCACTGAATTCCACCCACATGTCAAACCACATATTTACCCACATGTCGATATTAATGCAACGTTATTCACATAATTTCACTTATTGGGCTTGGCCCATAACCATATCACATTCTTATAATAGGGTAATTAACCACATGTTTCGCATCTTTGGGCTTGGCCCATTACCACATTAATTCACATACACAATTATGCAATTATGAAACCCATCCCGACTTAGGGTCCATCCTCACACACCCGTATCCAAATTTATCACACCCTGGGATTTTTAAATCACCTCTCCTTTTACTCCAATATGGCAACAAATGCCGTCCACACGAACTTAATCGCAATTAGTCCACAACGCGACCTCGATCGATGCTAATCCACGATGTAGCCGGTTATCATCAAAACCACGATGAGCACAAAGCCATCAATAACCACGATATGGCACATAGCCTATATCAATCACGATGAGGCACGAGCCATTCATCAAACCACGCATCAAGTACACCCCGTCCTTCTTTCATATCCCACCCATGCACATGCAACATAAAATAGTGCCATGCATGTACATGTTATTTCGCATATTATCACATATTCATAACAATAGTCACATTTCATCGATTCGGTGACTTAATGGATTATCGACATACCCTCGAGGGTATCCATATCACAATTTCCATTGCACTAGTTAGCACATTCATAACATACATACAAATATCACATACAATCATAAACCCGGAAAACAGTAGGCTAACTACACACCTGCCTATTAGCGAAATTCTGAACCACTCAAATCTAACACGATCTCGAAACGTGGTTTTTTCTTCTCCCTAAATGCCTATTTGGTCTCCTACCAAATCCCGAATCACACTCTGAATTCCCTTTACAATCGGCCACCTACTGGTACCTACAAATAATTAGCCTTCGGCTATTGAACAAATACGGAGTAGATCTAAACTTACTAAGTATCCTTACTGAAACGATCTAGAATCCCGAAGCCTCTGTTACCTCTATCGATTAGTCCCTAAAAATCATAATACACAATCGGTCACCACTTAAACCCATAATATGGCCTATGGCCGAATGTTATCAATCACTTACCTTGATGTTCCAAAACCCGATAGATCTCTTTTAAGGCTCCTTAGCGTCGGCTATACACAAAAGAACACATAATCATGGCTTAAAGAATATTCGGCCATCCCTAGGCCTATCCTCATGATTTCGGCACACTAGCAAAAAGAGCTCAAAACTGAATGATAAAGAAAGAACTTACCACTACATGTTGAAAAGAATAAAAGATCACAAGCACGTAGTCGACAGCCCCTCCAATAAAGATTTGACTATGGTGTTTCGGCACTTAATGGTGAAGAGAGAAAATGCAACAATGGAGAGGGTTTAATGTTTAGAGGATTCGGCTATGGTGTTTCCAAATGAAGATGTAATATTCGGCAATGGCAACCTTAAAAGAGATTTCGATTTAAGCAAAAAAGAAAAGAAAAGAAAGAGATCCGAAGAAGAAAGAAAATACATGCACAAATGATTCTAACTTTCGGCTCTTGTCAAAGGAAAATAAGGTGCAAATTTGACAACACACCAAGATGAAAAGAAAGTTTGAAAGAGAGAATTTATGGCCAACAATTTCGCAAAATAAAATGAAGAAAAGAATTGCCAAGAACCGATCACCTCTATTTATATTACCCAATTTCGCACACCTATTTCCTATCATATCCCTTATTCTCTCCTCATTTATCTCTTATCCTATCATATAAAATAAAGCCACAATTTTCTCCTAATCTTCCTCCTATCCCTTTCAAAATTCAACCAACCCTCTAGCCCCAAAAATCGACTGGGTTCATGGCCAAGAGACTCAACCTTTGCCAACTATTCTATCCATAACACATTCCTCAATTCAAGCCTTATGTCCCTTATCATTCCAAATTTTCTTGATTCCATACCTTAAGTTAACACTTACCTTATTTCCTTAGTCTACTATCCATAAAAGATAAAGTCCAACCTTACCTTAATTAGAGTTGATCGACACATGCCATACACATGCAAAAATAAAAGTCACCTTATTGCCATTCATGGGATTCAAACCTCTTCCCTCATGCAATTACTCATGCGCCAACAACACTTTACTACTAGCTCATTTATGCTAACATTAAACACTTAAATTAACTTAAGCATCATAATCACTTGATCCACTTCACTAAATTCTCCATACTAAAAATTATTCTAAACCAATTAATTCCAAGCCTTCTCAAGACTGTATTAGGCATACAACAAAATTATATCCGAGCTAACACAATCAACAAGATGATACTCAAATTTTTCCTAAAGCCCAAGGCCCAATCCTACTAGGCCCAATTTTGGGATATTACACGGTGATTTGATTCGGGCTTCGTGCCTAGCAGGCTTAATGCCGGTGATACTTTAAAACAAAGAAACCATAAATTGTTCGAGTGTAACATAGTGAACCTATTGAGTTAAAAACTCAGGTAAGCTTAAATCTCATTGAATTCATCAGAAGGAAGGTAAGTTGTGATTAATGTTACTTGAGTTGAAATATTATGTAAAGAATGGTGACATGTGTGATTGAGATTATTGATCGATATGTATGAATGGTATAAGATAGAATCTGAGCTTAAACGTAATATTTTTGGGATGTTCGATTACTAGTAGAAATGCTAATAGTGAAAAGGCTTTGAATATGATAATATAGTTGATATGAATGTTGTTCCTATGTGACATGGAGCATGTGATTCATGTAATATATGTTTATACTATGGTTCGACGAATTATGGTAATGAAGTGTAAATGCTATGGTTAATGAACTATTAATATTCGGCCCTGCATAAATATATTTATGGAAATATTTATATTCAATGTTATAAGATTAAAGAAATAAAATGTTTAAGTGTTCGAATGTTACATTAAAGTTGCTTAAGACTTACTAAGCTAGTGAGCTTACTCTGTATGTGTTTGTATTTACATTTTATAGATCGTTGATTCAACTACTGCCTGGGGGATCATCAAGAAAGTCGACCACACTATCTCTCTCTTTGGTATATATATGTTTTGTATACTTTTTGAGTCAAAGGCATGTATAGGCTTTATTTTGATAAGTAATGAATGATGTTCGAATTTGTAAATGTATATATATGGCCTTGCGAATAAAATTTGCTACTTTTGGGTTTAAGTATTGTTTATATGTTTGATATAATAGTCCGTTTTAAATCTTTAGTATAAGACGTATGCTTATAATGCGTGGAAGTTAAAAGTAGTTGTATAGAAATGATTATATATATGTATATAAGTTAACTTGTTGGATTCGTTGTTAATGATAAGTATAAGTAGTTACACATTATGGAAAAGTGATAATGAATGTTCAGTCAAGGCATAGTTTATATGCTTGTGTTTTAAGGTTAAGTTGGCTTTGAGACCTATGTTTATGTATGGTCAATTATAGTACAAATAAGTAATGTAAATTTTGCATGAATGATGACAGTTTAGTTAGCACATTCAGTCTTTGATTTATGCATATTCTGATATAGGTATATATATATATATATTTATGAAGTGTATTGTCTCTTAGTCTATAGGTGTAATGTCAAGTAATGTATGCATGCAGTCGTAATGATGCTTATTAGTGGTTCCAATTACAGGGTTCGGTGTGCTTTGGTTTAAACGAAATAGTACGTGAGGCATGTTGGCATAAAATGTATACAAAGGAGTGGTACTAATTAGGTGTTTATATCATAGATTAAAATAGATAATTATGCTAATAATGAGGATAGAAATATATTATTTGATCATTTTGTAATTGTGGATGACTACATCGAATATGTTTTAACTAGTATATTAAGTATATTTATATATATATATATATTATTATGCCCATGTGCTTTATCTGTTTAGGATATGAATCAATTAATTGAAAAAGATTTGGCTATCGGTAACGCCTGTAACCCTAATCTAGCGACGGATACGGGTTAATACGTGTTACATTTTATTGGTATCAGAGCTACGGTTTAGTCGATTCTAGGACTACCGTAGTACGTAAGAGTCTAGCTATACATGCCTTTGAATTGTATATATGATAGTGTGGTGACTTCTGACAATTTCAATTGTATATTATATAGTAAATGGATTCGATCTGATAGAGCCATAGTGATGATGTGGAGGCGTTACGCTGGTCTCGCACATGGATCGGCGCCATTAGACTCTCGACCCGCCACGGGTAGCCACGAGGGGAGGCTAAACAAGCCTTCTACCAAATGATGAATGAATGGTTTACCCGGTTTGTTCGAATAATCCGTTGTACAATAACCTCCACCCCTGAATAATCCAACTCCGGTACCTTCAGCAGCCCCGATGATAGATCCGACGAGATCTAATAGGCCTCCTGTTGATAAAATCAGAAATATGGGGAGGAATTCAAGGCCAATGATGATGACGACGCAGAGAGAGCCGAGATGTGGCTTGATAACACTATTCGGGTACTCGATGAGTTATCTTGTACTCCAGATGAATGACTAAAGTGTGCTATATCTCTACTTCGGGACACCGCCTATCATGGTGGAATCTGATAGTATCATGGTTCCAAAAGAAAAAGTGGCGTGGGATTTCTTCCAAATTGAATTCGTAAGAATATATCGATCGAGATTTGTCGATCGTAAAGCGAAAAGAATTTCGGAATTAAAAGCAGGTCGCATGGTATGGATTTTGAGTATGAGCGAAAGTTTGTCGATTGAACCGTTACGCTCGAGTGTATATCTCGAAGCCATTATGTGTAAGAGATTTGAAGACGACTGAATGAAGACATAAAGTTACTTGTAGGCATTCTTGAAATCAAAGAGTTTGTGACATTAGTCGAGCGAGCTTGTAAAGCCGAAGAGCTCGGAAAGGAGAAAAGAAAAGCTGAAGTAGAAGCTAGAGACACTCGAAAAAGATCATCGAGTAAAATTTTCCATTCTGGGCATAAGAAGTTTAGAGATGACCCCATTCGACATAAAGCCACTTCAGACTTGCCTAGACGTGATCAACCTACAGTGAGATCCCGAGCCACGTCGATAGCTAGTGTCGATAATGTTCCATGAATCTGGGCCAAGTGCAAACATTGTGGAAATGGCATCCAGGAGTTGTAGAGTTCGTGATTGGTCCGCTTTAAATGTGGATCGTCGGATTATTTTATTCGAGAGTGCCGATGTTAATGAGCAAAATGCAACTCGAACACTAGGCCAAAGAAGGCCAAAGACGGGTAGACCACTCGGACATTTAGGCAATGTAGGTGGTAGTCGAGAGGGACGAAGGACACCTTAATACGATCGAGGCTAGAGCTCCACTAGAGCTTATGCTACACGAGCGAGAGGATGCTTCTTCCCCGATGTCATTCTGGTACTTTCACCCTTTATGATACTCTCGTGATTGCATTGATTGATCTGGTTCGACTCATTCATATGTGTAAAACTCTAGTACTCGGTAAGACTCGCAGTTGAGTCTCACGAGTTTGTGATTCGATGTGTCCAACCCTTTGGGTAGATGTGTACTTGTTAATAAAGTGTGTAGAGGTTGCCCGTTGATGATTCGGATTCTTGCTTCGGTGATTTAATGTTGTTGCCCTTGATGAGTTTGATATAATTTTGGGAATGGATTGGTTAACTTCACATGATGCGGTGGTGAATTGCAAAGAAAGCTTATTGATTTGAGATGTCGAGCAGCGAGATTATCGAATTGAATCCGTTGATTTAAGTGGGTTTCCTACAATAATATCCTCGATGTTGGCCCGAAAGTATGTGAGAAAAGTCACGAAGCTTATTTGGCCTATGTCTTTGGATAATAAAGTGTCCAAAAGCATATTGAATCTGTCTGGTTGTGTGTGAATACCGGATGTGTTTTCGAAGAACTAGGGTTTACCACCGATCGAGAGATTGAGTTCGGTATTGAATTAGCATCAAGAACGACTCCGATCTCGATAGCTCCATATCGGATGGCACCCTCTTGAGTTAAAAGAGTTGAAAGCACGATTGCAAGAGTTAACGAGATAGAGGTTTTGCACGATCGAGTTTCTCTCCTTGGGGTACACCAGTTCTTTTTGTGAAGAAGAAAGATGGAACGATGAGAATGTGTATTGATTATCGGCAACTAAATAAGGTAACTATAAAGAATAAGTAACCGTTACCTCAGTTGATGATTTGTTTGATCAGTTGAAAGGGGCTTGATATTTTCAAAGATAGAATTGAGATCGGGTTATTATCGATTCTTGAGTCGAGAGATACGAGATGTGCCAAAGCGCATTAGGAAGAGGTATGGACATTTGAGTTTCGGTTATGCCTTTTGGACTCACTAATGCACTGTTATTTTTATGGACCTAATGAATCGGGTCTTGGACAATTTTGGATCGGTTTGTAGTAGTGTTTATTGGTGATATACTAATCTACTCTAAAGATGGCCCGAGCATGCCGAGCATTTGAGATTAGTGCTACAAACTTTGCGAGATCAGCAGTTGTATGCAAAGTTTAGTAAGTGTGAGTTACGGATGAATGAAGTCGACTTCTTGGGTCATGTTGTTTCAAAGATCGGTATTCGTGTTGACTCGAGCAAAATATCGGCTATTATTGATTGGAAACCACCAAAGAATGTTTACGAAATCCGAAGCTTTACGGGACTTGCAGGTTACTATCGACGATTTGTGAAAGATTTTTCTATGATAGCTACCCCGTTAACAAAGCTATTGCAGAAAGATGTCAGGTTCGAGTGGTCAGAAAAGTGTCAGAAAAGCTTCGATCAGTTGAAAGCCCTTTTGACCGAAGCTCCAGTGTTAGTTTAGCCTGAATCGGGTAAAGAATTCGTTGTTTATTCTGATGCTTCTTTGAATGGTTTGGACTGCATTTTGATACAGGGAGGAAAAGTCGTAGCCTACGCTTCGAGATAATTAAAGCCGCATGAAAGAAATTACCCGACACATGACTTAGAACTTCGTAGCTATTGTGTTCGCATTGAAAATTTAGCGTCATTATTTATCTGGTGAGAAATGTCATGTTTACTCGGATCACAAAAGTCTTAAGTATTTGATGACTCGAAAGATCCGAACTTGAGGCAGCCTGATGGTTAGAACTGTTGAAAGACTATGAGTTGGTAATTGACTACCATCCGATTAAAGCTAATGTTGTCGCAGATGCGTTAAGTCAAAAATCATTGCTTGCTCTTCGTGCATTGAACAAACAGATGGTTATGTCAGGTGATAGTTCGATCATAGTCCAATTAAAAGCAAGACCGATGTTTATTCAACAAATTTGTGATGCACAAAAAGTGACAAAGATATGATATTAAGCGAGTTCGATGTGAAAATAATCTGAGTCGAATTTGAATTGATGAAAATGATCGCTTGAAATACAAAGGCCGAATGTGTGTACCGAGGGCGTGGACTTGATTCAGATGTTATTGAAAGAGGCTCATAATAGTCAGATGTCGATACATCCGGGTAGCACGAAAATGTATAATGACTTGAAGCAGTTCTACTGGTGGCCTGGTATGAAACGGGATATATCTGAATTTGTTTCAAGGTGTTTAATATGTCGACAAGTCAAAGCCGGAACATCGGTGCCTTCGGATTACTTCAACCGATCATGATACACGAATGGAAATGGGATAGAATCACTATGGATTTTGTATCTGGGTTGCCTATGACACGAGCAAGAAAGATGCGATGCAGGTTATAATAGATAGATGACCAAATCACTCATTTCATATCGGTTCGTATGGATTTTTCACTTGATAAACTTTGAGTTGTATTTATCTCAAATTGTGAGATTACATGGTGTCTTGAGTTCTATTATCTCGAGCACGAGACTCGAGATTCACATCGCAATTGTGGAAGAAGTTACAGGATGCTTTAGGTACTAAACTTCATTTTAGCACCGCCTTTCACCCGCAGACAGACGGTCAATCTGAGCGAACCATTCAAACACTTGAGGACATGTTGAGATGTTGCATTCTCGAGTTTGAAGGTACGTGGGAAAAGTACTTACATTTGATTGAATTTGCCTATAATAACAGTTTTCAATCAAGTATCAAAATGGCACCCTATGAAGCTCTATATGGCCGCAAGTGTCGTATGCCATTGTACTGGACCGAGCTCAGTGAGAACAAGATATAAGGGGTTGATTTGATTAAAGAGACTGAACAGAAAGTGGCTATAATCAGAGATAATTTGAAAGCTGCATCAGAACGTTTTTAAGATCGTTGCTTTGAATCAGAAATGACCCATGTTAAAATTTTTAAGAATAATCATGTATGATGTTCGGCCTTTGCTATGTTCTTGTAATTTTGGTGTTTTATGATTTTATGTAAATGATATGTTAAAGATTAGTATATATCGAATTGGAAATTTTAGTAAATTTGAGTATTTTGGACTAATTTGTAAAAATAAAATTTTTGAGGGGCTTGTTTGCAAAATAAATGAAATGTATGCCTTGGTATGAAGGTATAGAAGATTTGGCCCTAAAGTATTATGTGCAAATTATGTGTATTTTGTGTTTTATGCAAATAGGACTAAATTGTAAAAATGTGAAACTCTAGGGGCAAAATGGTAATTTGCCTATTTATGTGCTTAGAGACTAAATTGAGATGAAATGTAATTGAATGAGCTAAATTTTAATGTGCTTAGATCAAGAACAAACAAAAAACAAATTTGGATCGGGGAAAGGCGAAAGTTGTCGACTAGCCGGTTAACGTTGTCCGTCGATAGTCGAGGTAAGTCCTTAAGCTGAAATATGTCAAAGAATTACTTATGAACCTGTTAAATGATAATGTTCGATAAATTTGAGTGTATATTATTGTAATAGCCGAATGTATATGGGTTAGATTGGCTTGAATGCATAAATTGACAATATGATATGAATGTGTATCTTTGATATATTATTTGGGAAAAATGTGAAGAATGTGATTGGTTTATGAATTATTTCAGGCTTATTGCATAGCAGGCCTTGTGTCGATGATTTGATTCGGGCTTCGTGCCTAGCGAACTTAATCTGAGGTGACATATTCGGGCTTCATGCCTAGCGAGGCTTAGTCTTAGGTGACATATTCGAACCGTGCCTAGCTTGAGGCTTAGTCTTAGGGTGACATATTCAGGCTTCATGCCTAGCGAGCTTAGTGCCAGTGATTTGATTCGGGCTTCATGCCTAGCAGGCTTAATGCCGGTGATACTTTAAAACAAAGAAACCATAAATTGTTCGAGTGTAACATAGTGAACCTATTGAGTTAAAAACTCAGGTAAGCTTAAATCTCATTGAATTCATCAGAAGTAAGGTAAGTTGTGATTAATGTTACTTGAGTTGAAATATTATGTAAAGAATGGTGTCATGTGTGATTGAGATTATTGATCGGTATGTATGAATGGTATAAGATAGAATCGAGCTTAAGCGTAATATTTTTGGGATGTTAGGTTACTAGTAGAAATGCTAATAGTGAAAAGGCTTTGAATATGATAATATAGTTGATATGAATGTTGTTCCTATGTGACATGGAGCATGTGATTCATGTAATATATTTACATGTTAGTGATAACTCTTGAAAAGAGTTATAATTCATGCCTTTAGATTGAGTCAATTGTCTGTGCTTAACTGAACTTAGTTGCGTTTTAAGATATTATTTTAGCATTTTTAGAACATTGCATAAGAAGCTTGGACGATGCTTAAATATTATTATTATTTACTTTTAATTGCATGTGGCAGGGTTGTGTTTGGTGGTTTGACAGGTGCAGGTTGAGGAACGAGAAATAAAGAAGTGAAGGTTTTTCAAGGCAAAAAGTTGGACAGTTTGCCAACATGAATGTCGTGGCAATTCCAGGAAGACCGAGTCAAAACTCAATGCGTACCAGTTTCAACCCAACTATACTTGTACCAGAAAATTCTGCTTAAAAGGGAGGAAAAGATAATCCTAGGTTATTGGTTTTTATACTAGAAAAAAAAAATTTAAAAAGAGGACAAGATAATCATGGGTCGTTGAAAAAATAATTTTTTAAAAAAAGAGAAGATAAACATGGGTTGTTGGATTTACCTTAGGGAAAAAGCCAATAAAAAGGCAAAAGAGGAAACCTAAAAAGACGAACAAGAGGGAGAGATCCTTAGGCAAGAATAAAGGGTAGCAGTTGAGTAGAGATGGAAAGAGGAAGACGAAAGAAGTCCCTCTCAGCCACCACAGGACACAGTGTCGCTAGAGCGTGAACTGGACACGGGAAAGTTGTCTTCCCGAAATTTTTTTGTTATTTCTTAATTTGTTTCTTCGTGAATTAATTTGATTGAAACAATGTTGAATGATTTTGTAACATCCCAAACCCGGCCTATGCATTAAGCCCGGATTTCGACATGCCACACAATTTTAACGAACATTCAAAACATTTAACGAAGTAAAAATCAAATTTCAAAATGATTAAGAACATTACTTTATTGAAAAATCGAGGTTTATTTGAAATGCTTGATTTAAAACACAAGAATTTGTTGTTTGATATATATATAGTAGTAATTGATAAAAACTTTAGATTTATTAAATCAGAATATTTCATCAAAAAGTTTTAAAAGAATTTCCAAAGTTTCTAGATAAGAAAAACTTTTATTTTATACGAGAGTTATAAAAAAAATCATTTATGAAAAACTAAATCAATCCAACTTAATAAAATTAAAACATAAATAAAACCATCCACACAGTAAAATCCATAATTCAAAAGGCCTTATTACATCGCCATTAAAAATAGTACTTAAAAATTATAAAAGAAGTCTCAAAGTTTTATGAACCACCATTTGTAGTAAAGCATCCCCACGAAGTCATCTCCAACCCAAGTCTCCATCAATTGTTATTACCTGAGAGGGGTAAAAATAATAGGGTGAGTTACTTAGAACTCATTGTGCAACTCACTTACCATAGTCCACTGGGCCAAGACCATTAAAACATTTATTTGGGCCTAAGCCCATTTCAAAATATAACAATTTAGTAATTAAAAATTCCCATAACCAAACCTAGATTTCCATCCGCTACATACCCCCGTACCCAACCAGCACACCTGTAGGGAGCTTTAGTCACCCACCCCGCCATCAGACCAAAGTAGGCTTCAAGCCCAATATCATATTTGTGGCAACGACCATTTAAATAATTGTGGTAGAACCACCGATCTAGATTTCGGGCAACGGCCATTGTGATAGAGTCACCTATCTAGATTTTCTGGCATTAAGCCTTTCTTCTCTTCATCATTGATCCCAACCTATGCAATCATGTTTATGCATTTCAAAATATTTATAAGGAAAACCATATTATAATTTATGAATTTTGGCCCATTAAAACACATTTCACATATAACTCATTTATCAATTATCAAAAATGGCCCAATTATAAATTTTCACTTAAGGCCCATTTATCGATTATCACATGTGGCCCAAATTCTCAATTATCACATATGGCCCAAATTTGCCAAATAACACATATGGCCCAAATTTACCAAATAACACATATGGCCCAAATTTGCCAAATAACACATATGGCCCAAATTTACCAAATAACACATATGGCCCAAATTTATCACTTATTATCGTTTTAACCATTAAGGGCGATTTTCAAAATTTCACGATCTTAATATCGATTTCGAGATTTTAACACTAAAGTGTCAATAATGCCATATTTTTCGATTTCACCAACTTTGCGATTCTTAATCCAACTTTAACCATTGTATAGTCATCTAACCCATGAGATATAGTGTGAGATTACACACCTGATTACGGTGAGAACTACACTCTCCCGCTCGTCGATATCTAAACACACATTACGAAGGATTAGAACACTAAAATTTGATATTAAACTATTCTAATATTGAGCGATCTAAATCTTACCTCGGAATCTCGAATAACCACTATTTGCGATTTCTCTCCGATCAAAGGTTCTATACCCCGAGTAAAAAGTGGTTTGGGAGTACATACGACTTCGAATATTTGATTTTCACCGGATGAAGGTTCACAACCCGGTGGAAAATCTTAGATTCCCGAAACAGTCCTTCTCTTAAACTTAAGGGGATTAATAGAACCACCCCTCTTCCGAGTACTATATACTGCCCTTTTCATCCCTATATTGATTGTCTTCAAAGACAAAGAATCATTAGCCTAACAATATTTCTTATCACCACCAATTGATTTTAAGAGTGAGATTAACTTACCACAAGATTCTTTTGTTCGAAATGTGAAAGTCGATTGATAGAGTCCCTACGATAAAATCGATTTAATCAATATAATCTTATCGAAATAGAAGGATAAAAAAATAGAATCCCTTTTCGAAATAATCCCTTACCTTGACTGATGAAATCTCCTTTTTCACCCGATCTATAATACCCATGATCACTTAAGATGTAGAAAAGAAATTGGCACTCCACTATACCACTACAAAGAAAGAAGAATTTGTTTGAAGGAGAAAAGATTAAAATAAAAGAAAAGAATGATTCGGCTAAGGTTTTACCATCAACATTCGGCCATAATGAAGAATGAGAGAGAGGATGATATTTGAGAGTCTTTTCAAAAAGAATGAAAGAACAAAAAGAATAGAGAGAGAGTTTATGTATCTATTTTCCAAGGATGAAAGATGAACAAAGAAATGGGTCTTGAAGTTGGTGTATATTCGGCCAAAAGAAAGAAAAAAAGAATGAATTAGGTTTCTTCAAAGTTGCATGGTTTCGGCACGAAAGAGAAAAAGAAGAAAATGATACTAATTGGTCAAAAGAAATGGCCAAACAACCAAAAATTTGCCAATGGTTACAAGTACATTCGGCTAGAGAAAAGGGTTTTGGAGAGAATGAAAAAATGCTCTTGTTGCTAAAGAAATTGACCAAACTAGCTACTAATCCCTATCAAGCTACTAACAAAATTCGCCAACCTCCCTAGCCCCAAAATCGTCCAAATACATGGACAATAGGCCATAAAAAGTTTCCAAAACATCTTCCCTTAATCAAAGCCTTATGTCCCTTATCATACCAAAATTTCTTGATTCCATACCTTAAGTTAGTACTTACCTTATTCCTTAGTCTACTTTCCATAAATGAAAAGTCCATCCTTACCATAAGTATTGCTTGACCGACACTTTCCATACAAGTGCAAAATAAAAATCATCTAATTGCTATCCAAGGGATTCGAACATCTCCCCTCATGCAATTACTCATGCGCTAACACCACCTTGCCAATTACTCATCTTATGCTAATTTTAGACACTTAAACTTACTTAAACCTCAAAGTCACTTGATCCACTTCAATTAAATACTCCTTTTAAAATTTATCCTAATTCCGAATAGTTCTCAAGTCTTCTCAAGACTATACTAAACATGAAAAATTTTACTATACACAAGTTAAGCACTAAAACATGCATCAAATAAATACTTCAAATTTTAGGATGTTACAGATTTTTTGGTTTTGAATTTTATTTTCCAACCCATGAGCTAAATCTCATAGGGTTGGGATTACATGATGAAACCTTTACTTTCCTTAAGGGTTAAAGCATAGATCTAAATTAATTTACTGTTTCATTCAATTGTTTTGTTTCTAAATTGTATGTGTGCAATCCCTATACATAGTTGACGATGCAGCATGCCTATAAACTAATTTAATTCTGAAAAGGTTGGATTAGTTGGACCAAAATTGAATGATATGAGCAAGTACTCGACAGATACTTGTAGTAGACTCTAGACATAGAGCAACGTTCATACAAAATGAAACAGGTCAGGTACCGTGTTAAAGGCCTATAGACATGGGCAAGGTAACTTAAGGTTTCTGCTCTCGAAAGAAGCATACCACTTTAGAACTCTTCTGAATTCTTCTGAGTAGCAGGTTAAGTATGATTTTGCCAAGGCATTTCTGATAGTAAGGGTAGATTCTTAATAATTCTAACCTTCCATATTAACATTGTATTTCCTTATCCCTTGTCGTAGAATTTTTGTCATAGCATTCTTAGTTGTTTATTTGTTATTCACATAGTTATTCTCATAATTGCCATTGCATTTTTACTCTTACATTGCCATAGCATTTCAAATTATTTATTAGTTACACATACTGCGCATATCATTATTCCTTTAAATTAACACTTCATTCTTATTATTGTTTTTGCCATAACATTAATCAATTTTTAGTATAATAACTTGACCACTTTAATGCCTCAATCCAAATCACTTTATTACTTAATCCGATATGTATACTTGCACAAATCGCATATCATATCCACATATGGCAGTTAGCTGTATTAATAACTGAATGAACTAACAAGCTTTTTCAACCAAAGGAGATCGTCAAGTTGTAAGTTACGCCATACCCTTTATTGACTAAATAGATATGTTAACTTAGAAAGTATGTGAATGATTACCTACGATCCAACTTAGCGTAGTGCAAGCTAGGGGTTGCAAGGTGATAGGACCTCGCCATAACATAACTTTCCCTGATTTTAAAAGTCCACTAGCTATAGTACTCACTAAGTGAAGGGTTTGCCAAAAACCATGCGTTCGCCAGAACGTGTAACACCCCACACCCAAGACCGATACAAGGTCAGGATACGAGACATTACTATGTTTGAACTCACTGAAACATGTACTTACTGGATATAAAAATTCGTTCCAACTTTAAAAACTTCCCTTTCATAGTCAACACATATAACAAGGACCTACGAGGCCTTTAACTCATGTCAGAAAACTTTTGGAATTAAATCAAATAATTCATTTTTTTGAAGCAGGGTTCACACGCTCGTGTGACTTGGAACACGCCCGTGTTCCCTTAAGCACGCCCATGTCTTCCAACCATGGAAACTTACTGACTAATTTCACACGGCCATGACACGCCTGTGGGCTTAGACCGTGTGCTAACCCTTGATATACTGACTAAATTAACACGGTCTGAGCACACGCCCATGTCCAAACCGTGTGTATTATACGACATACACATCCTATTCTAAATAATAATACTAAGGTGCATGGTTAACATGGCCTTGACACACACCTGTGTGTCCAACCGTGCTGGCACTTAGGGGCTATTTACCAAGCCATTTGCCACCCTGAAATCAAGATCAATCCAATACATATTTTCATAAATAATAATACATACTACACTGACCTCAATAAACCAACATACATAGACAATTCTGGCCAGTTAAAAAGCCAATACAAAAGAATAATTAAAAGGGGCATACACCTCATTAATATAATCTTTATTGCAAAAAGAAGAGTTTGCCAAACATTTGCCTGAATCAAGAACCCATTACAAAATGATTTACCACCAACACTTTAACTAACAATTACAACTTGACAAAACACCCTAGTCCTATAGATGCCATATTCAAAACAAGTCAAAAATTGTCATACCAAAGAGTTGTTGATAGTGTGATTTTCGAACCCTTGCGTCTACGATCTTTGAGTTATCTTGGCAATACTATAAGAAAGAAGGGCAATGAAAAAGGGGTAAGCAATAAGATTAGTAAGTTGCATAGAAATAATTAGAAATCGTAATCTTCATAAAAGAATAATTCATCCATAAAGTTAATTAATCGTATACAATATAAGACTTCTTGATAATCCTTACTTACAATTGTCCATATCTAACATTTACTGTAACACATATAGAGTCAATTTCTCATGACCCATTCCCTAACACTTTTTTCATTCATATCTCTACTTTTAAATTCATTTGTTCATCCCACCATACACTAGAAATAATCAAATACATTCCTTTATAACCACTATGATAAGTATAAAGCCATTGTCACGCTCTCTAGGTGGTCTTACATGAAGTCTCCTCTAGGTATCGATGCCATGTTCCAAACATGGTCTTACACTGGCATACGTATCAACGTCGATGCCATGTTCCAAACATGGTCTTACACTGGCACACATATCAACGCCGATGCCATGTTCCAAACATGGTCTTACGCTGGCACACAAATCAACGCCGATGCCATGTTCTAAACATGGTCTTACACTAGCACACATATCAACGCCGATGCCATGTTCCAAACACACCCTAGTCCATTAGGACTTCGATATCACATTCACATAAGTTTCTCAATTCATTGAAGTATCATGCATCAATAAGACATTAAGCATTCTCACTTATGCTAATAAAATATTGCATTAAATTCACATACAACTTACCTCGTTTTCAAAATGAGTTAGTTCTTCGATTTAGTCCACGACTTTATCCTTTCCACGATTGAGGTGAATTCTCGTCTCCTCTTGCTCTATAATAGAAAATTAGCTCATTTTAATCATTTTATTAATATAAGCATCTCAATAATTCTACTTAGGCAAAATTACCATTTTACCCCTAGATTTTGGCAAAATGACCATTTTGCCCCTATGCTCGAAAATTAATTCTAATCACATTTTTATCTTCAAAAAGCCTAGGCAAACATTTAATACTCTTAAAGCTATCATCAACAATCAATATTTCACATACTTACTACCAAGTTCATAACCTTTTCATTAAGGTCTTATTTAGTGTCCTCATGCTAACACCCTTTTTAAAAGTTGTTCATCTAACAACAAAGACTCAAGTTCTTCCTTAAAAATGCAACAAACAGTAGCTCTCATGATAAAACTCTAAACCTTTCACAACATTGCACAATAGTCCCCTCATTTGAAAGCTTAAGCTTTAGGGATCTCAAAAGTACAATTATTTTCAAGAAAAGTTCACTAGAACACTTTCTTGAATGGATGAGAGTTTGCTGAAATTTTTGAAGGTTTCTACCCCTTATTTGTTGCAAAATTTTGGTGGAAGATGATAGGAGAAAAAGATGATAACTTTTCTCTCCTTATTCTATTATTAAAAGTCAAATTAGTCCACCTACTACTACTAACTTTGACACTAATTGACAATTTTGTCTCCCATGCTCTCTTATGGCTGTCCAAGCCTATTTCAAAGGCTAAATTGCCTTTTAAATACCCTCATTTAACAATCCATAGCCATTTGGTACTCTTAGCATATAGAATGGAACTTTCACACATTATGCGATTTAGTCCTTTTTCGCAAATTAAACACGAAAACGATAAAATTAAAATACCAAAATTTTAATGCTCATATGCTATCATGCTCTAACTCATAATATATATAATGAAAATAATTTATTCAATCTCGAAATAGTGATCCCGAGATCATTATTTTGACTAGCCCCTAAATCGGGCTATTACAATTCTCCTCCTTAAGGATTTTCGTCCTCGAAAATCTTACCAGTGAAAAGATTAGGGTATTGATTTCTCATCATTTTCTCAGACTCCCATGTAGCCTCTTCTATTTCGTGCCTTTGCCATAGGACTTTCACTAGGGCTATGCTTTTATTTCTTAACAGCTTGATTTCACGGGCCAATATTTTAACCGATTCTTCACCATAAGTCAAATCTGGTTGTATCTCTACCTCTGTTGGTTCTATAACATGTGAAGGGTCTGAACGGTATCTACACAACATAGACACATGGAAGACATCATGAATCTTTTCTAACTCAGGCAAAAAAGCTAGCCGATAAGCTACCGGTCCTATCCTTTTGGTTACTTCATAAGGTCCAATAAAGCGCGGACTCAATTTTTCCTTCCGACCAAATCTGAGGACTTTCCTCCAAGGCGATATTTCCTCTTTAAATCTGAATAGGACTTCTGTCTATCTGAGGCGACTTTCAGACAGTCACAAATCACTTCTACTTTCTCTTCAGTTTCCTTAACAAAATCAACTCCGTGTATCTATTTTTTTTGAGTTCTGACCAATTCAAAAGCGTTTGACACTTATGTCCATACAATGTCCATAAAAAGGCAGTGCTAAAACTCAATTTCGTGCCCAAAGCTTCTTGCAGCTTTTTCCAAAATCGTGACGTGAATCTCGGATCTCTATTTGAAATGATTGACAAATGTATACCATGAAGTCTTACTATCTCAGACATGTACAAGTCTGCCAATTTATCGAGTGAGTAGTCGACTCTTACTGGTATAAAGTGGGCTGACTTAGTGAGTCTATCCATTACTACCCATACTGCATCTTTCTTCTTGGGAGTCAACGGTAAACCCGTAACAAAATCCATAGGAATACGATCCCACTTCCATTCAGAAACCATAATAGGCTGAAGTAAACCTGAAGGTTCTTGATGTTCGGCCTTCACTTGTTGACAAATTAGGCATTTTGATACAAATTCAGAAATATCTTTCTTCATGCCTCACCACCAGTACCATTTCTTCAAATCTTGGTACATCTTTGTACTGCCTGAATGCACATTCAAACATCCGTTATGTGCTTCTTGCAAAATTTTGTGAATAAGCTCATAATTCCTGAGTACACAGACCCTATCTCAAAATGTTAGACATCCATCAGGATTTATTCAAAAGTCTGGCTCAACGCTCGACTCACATAAAATTCTTTTGGCTTGCAAACTGCTATCATCCTTCTAAGCTTTGCAAATCTCTTGAAGGAGTAATGGTTTAGCCCTCAACTTGACTAATATGGATCCATCCTCTAACAAGGTCATCTGGGTGTTCATAGCTTTTATTGTAAACAATGATTTTCTGCTCAAAGCATCGGCGACTACATTTGCCTTTCCTAGATCGTAGTCAATTAATAGCTTATAATCT
This sequence comes from Gossypium rotundifolium, assembly GCA_025506655.1. NCBI lineage: Eukaryota > Viridiplantae > Streptophyta > Magnoliopsida > Malvales > Malvaceae > Gossypium > Gossypium rotundifolium. Next base: position 24,323,396 of record CP106730.1, on the reverse strand, counting down.
TTAATCAATTCTAACCATCTTTGTTCCCTCAAATTTAGTTCCTTCTGAGTCATCAAATATTTTAGGCTTTTGTGGTCAGTAAAAACCTGACACTTTTCACCGTATAAATGATGCCTCCAAATTTTTAATGCAAAAACAATTGCGGCCAACTCTAAATCATGAGTCGGGTAGTTCTTTTCGTGCGGCTTCAACTGCCTAGAGGCGTATGCAATCACTTTACCCTCTTGCATGAGTACACAGCCTAAACCGTTCAATGATGCGTCACTATAAACGACAAATTCTCTTCTGGCTCAGGTTGCACCAAAATAGGAGCTTCAGTCAATAGTGTCTTCAATTTCTCGAAACTCTATTGACATTTTTTCGTCCAAACGAATATTACATCTTTTTGCAGAAGTCTTGTCATTGACGTGGCTATCATGGAAAACCCTTGGCAAAACGTCTATAATAGCCAGCTAGGCCTAGAAAACTCTTTCCTTCAGTTACATTCCTCGGTGGTTCCCACTTAACAATTACCAAAATTTTACTCGGGTGAACTCTTATCCCATCTCCCGAGACAATATGCCCCAAAAATCCCACTTTCTTAAGCCAAAATTCGCTCTTACTGAATTTGGCATACAATTATTTTTCTCTCAAAACTTGTAGAACTAGACTCAAATGTTCTGCATGATCATTCTCATCTTGAGAGTAGATCAATATGTCATTGATGAAGACCATAACAAATCTATCCAAATATGGTCGAAAAATGCGATTCATCAAATCCATGAAGATCGCGGGGGCATTAGTTAGTCCAAAAGGCATGAGCACAAACTCATAGTGGCTGTACCTAGTCCTAAACGCGGTTTTCGGTATGTCTGAGTCCTTGAATCTCAACTAATAATACCCTGACCTTATATCTTAGAAAATACTGTAGCTCCCTTCAATTGTTCAAATAGATTGTTGATCCTCGGTAATGGATACTTATTCTTTACTATCGCCTTATTGAGTTGTCCATAATCTATACATAGTCTCATGGATCCATCTTTCTTCTTCACGAATAGAATGGGAGTGCCCTATAGAGAAAAACTCGACCTCACAAAACCCTTATCCGTTAATTCTTGCAACTATGCTTTTAGCTCTTTTAGTTTAGTTGGAGCCATTCTATACGGAGTAATAGAAATAGGGGCAGTAAACTAGATCAATTTCAAATTCAATCTCTCTCTCTGGAGGTAGTCCTGGCAACTCTTTGGAAAAACATCTAGGTATTCACATACTATGGGTACTAACTCAATTTTTGATTCGATTTCTTTAGTGTTTAGCACGAAGGCAAGATAAGCCTCATACCCCTTCCTTAAGTATCTCTGAGCTGACATGGTTGATATCACGGTTTGCGACCCATCCAGCTTATCTGATTCAACACAAATAAAATTACCATTTTCATCTCTCAGCTCAAACTGCTTCTTCCCACAATCCTTAATTACTCCATGGGTAACTAACTAGTCCATCCCAAGATTGACGTCAAACTCGTCAAATGGTAATAACATAAGATTAACCGAAAAGCAATGACCCTTAATCATCAAAGGGCACCCTTTGCAAACTCTATCAACCAACATACACTTGCCTAGAGGATTTGACACTCTTATAATGAACTGAGTAGACTCTATAGGCATGCCCATACTAGAGACTAATTTCATGCATATGTATGAGTGGGTAGATCCCGAATCAATTAAAGCTATAACACGAGTATTATGAAGAGAAAAGATACCCTTGATTACATCGAGGGAAGATGCTTTCTTTAGAAGGATTCTTGCTTCCCATCTTAATTCCCGGGTTTCTCAAAGGTCTTCCTTTAGCAGAACTTTTCGATCTTGCACTCTGAAGCTTTTCTTTCCCGTCCACCTCGGGACAATCTCTGATAAAGTGGTCTAAGGACCCACATCTGAAACAAGCTTTTTTATTAGCCCGACACTCACCAAAATGGCATCTACCACACTGGGAACATTCTTGTCTACTTGGTCGAACATTGCCCACACTAACAACTGATGTAATTTGCCCTTTCGATCCTGAAAACTGCTTACCTTTACTTCGGTTTGAAAACCCTATTGAAGCGACTGATCAAGTAGTGAAATCCTTCGATTTCTTAAATGAGGATTGGTGAGACTTTTTCAGTTGTCTCTTCTACGAGTCACGAGACTCGTACTCAGCTCTTCTCTTCTCTTTAGCCAACTCCTCGGCTTTACAGGCTCTATCCACCAACACTACAAACTCTCTTAATTCAAGAACTCCCACATATAGGCGGATATCTTCATTTAATCCATCCTCGAATCTCTTACACATGATGGCCTCAGTAGACACGCACTCTCTTGCATACTTGCTAAGCCTTACGAACTCCCGTTCATAGTTGGTTACTGACATACGGCCTTGCTTCAATTCTAGAACTCCTTTCTTTTGTGGTCGATGAACTTCTGGCTGATGTATTTCTTTCGGTATTTCTCTTGGAAGAATTCCTAACTAACTCTCTCCCTTGGCATCACCGACACCAAGGTATTCCACCATTGATAGGCTGAATCTCTCAGGAGAGACACCACACACTTTAAACACTCTTCAGACGTGCAGGATAACTCATCGAATACCCGGATGGTATTCTCAAGCTAGAATTCTGCTTTCTCCGGGTCATCATCCTTATTTGCCCGAAATTCCTCAGCTCCCAGTTTCCAGATCTTATCTACCGGAGGCCTTTCTCTCTCACCACCTTAACCACTTGAGGGGCTACCGGAGTGAGTTGAGGTATAGGTAGGGGCGAAGTGTTGGGATTTGCTTGGGTATACTTAGTATACCAATTGCTCATCAAGTGGAGAAAAGCTTCTCGACCCTCATCTCTCTGATCCAAAGTCTCCGGTCTACTATTAACTGGCGCGGTCCCTTGAGCGAGAGCCGACGCATTACTAGCAGCATCATCAGCTGCAGTTCGGTCTGGATCTGAATCCATCTACTACATAAAACACAATTTTATACGTCAGGAGTCATCACACTATCATTACTCAGACACCCTTACATATGGCATGTATAGCTAGACTCATACTCACACTACATTAGTCCTAGAATCGACTAAACCGTAGCTCTGATACCACTAAATGTAACACCCCACACCAAGACCGATACTAGGTATGGATACGAGACATTACTATGCTTGAACTCACTGAAACATGTACTTACGGGATATAAAATTTTGTTCGACTTTAAAAACTTCCCTTTCATAGTCAATACATATAACAAGGGCCTACGAGGCCTTTAACTCATGTCAGAAAACTTTCAGAATTAAATCAAATAACTCATTTTTTTGAAGTAGGGTTCACACACCCGTGTGACTTGGAACACGCCCGTGTACCCTTAAGCACACCCATGTCTTCCAACCGTGAGAAGTTACTGACTAATTTCACACGACCATGACACATTCGTGGGCTTAGATCGTGTGCTAACCCTTGATATACTGACTAAATTAACACGGTCTGGGCACACGCCCATGTCCAAACCGTGTGTATTATACGGCATACACACACGGCCGTGGGATTTACCTGTGGCCTATTCTGACTAATAATACTAAGGTGCAGGGTTAACACGGCCTTGACATACGCCTGTGTGTCCAACCGTGCTGGCACTTAGGGGCTATTTACCAAGCCATTTGCCACCCTGAAATCAGGATCATCCAATACATTTTTCATAAATAATAATACATACTACATTGACCTCAATAAACCTACATACATAGACAATTCTGGCCAGTCAAATAGTCAATACAAAAGAATAATTAAAAGGGGCATACACCTTATTAATATCATCTTTATTGCAAAAAGAAGAGTTTGCCAAACATTTGCCTGAATCAAAAACCCATTACAAAATGGTTTACCACCAACACTTTAACTAACAATTACAACTTGACAAAACACCCTAGTCCTATACATGCCATATTCAAAACAAGTCAAAAATTGTTATACCAAAGTGTTATTGATAGTGTGATTTCTGAACCTCTGCGTTTATGATCTTTGAGTTATCTTGGCAATACTATAAGAAAGAAGGGCAATGAAAAAGGGGTAAGTAATAAGCTTAGTAAGTTGCATGGAAATAATTAGAAATCGTAATCTTCATAAAAGAATAATTCATCCATAACATTAATTAATCGTATACAATCTAAGACTTCTCAATAATCCTTACTTATAATTGTTCATATCTAACTTTTACTGTAACACATATAGAGTTAATTTCTCATGATCCATTCCCTAACACTTGTTTTCATTCATATCTCTACTTTTAAATTCATTTGCTCATCCGACCATACGCTGGAAATAAAAATACATGCTTTTATAATCACTACGATAAGTATAAAGCCATTGTCACGCTCTCTAGGTGGTCTTACATGAAGTCTCCTCTAGGTACCGATACCATGTTCCAAACATGGTCTTACACTGGCACACGTATCAATGCTGATGCCATGTTCCAAACATGGTCTTACACTGGCACACATATCAACACCGATGCCATGTTCCAAACATGGTCTTACATTGGCACACATATCAACGCCGATGCCATGTTCCAAACATGGTCTTACACTGGCACACATATCAACGTCGATGCCATGTTCTAAACACATCCTGGTCTATTAGGACTTCGATATCACATTCACATAAGTTTCTCAATTCATTGAAGTATCATGCATCAAGAAGACATTAAGCATTCTCACTTATGCTGATAAAATATTGCAGTAAATTCACATACAACTTACCTCATTTTCAAAATGAGTTAGTTCTTCGGTTTAGTCCACGACTTAATCCTTTCCACAATTGAGGTAAATTCTCATCTCCTCTTGCTCTATAATAGCAAATTAGCTCATTTTAATCATTTTATTAATATAAGCATCTCAATAATCCTACTTAGGTAAAATTACCATTTTACTCCTAGATTTTGGCAAAATGACCGTTTTCCCCTAGGCTCAGAAATTAATTCTAATCACATTTTTATCTTCAACAAGCCTAGGCAAACATTTAATGCTCTTAAAGCTATCATTAACAATCAATATTTCACATACTTACTACCAAGTTCATAACCTTTTCATTAATGTCCTATTTAGTGTCCTCATGCTAACACCTTTTTAAAAGTTGTTCATCTAACAACTAAGACTCAAGTTCTTCCTTAAAAATGCAACAAACAACTAAAGTAGCTCTCATGGTCAAACTCTAAACCTTTCACAACATTGCACAAGAGTCCTCTCATTTGATAGCTTAAGCTTTAGGGATCTCAAAAGTACAATTATTTTTAAGAAAAGTTCACTAGAACACTTACTTGAATGGATGAGAGTTTTCTGAAATTTTTGAAGTTTTCTACCCCTTATTTGTTGCAAAATTTCGGTGGAAGATGATAGGAGAAAAAGATGATAACTTTTCTCTCCTTATTTTATTATTAAAAGTCAAATTAGTCCACCTACTACTACTAACTTTGACACTAATTGACAATTTTGTCTCCCATGCTCTCTTATGGCCAGCCAAGCCTCTTTCAAAGGCTAAATTACCTTTTAAATACCCCCATTTAACAATCCATAGCCATTTGGTACTCTTAGCATATAGAATAGAACTTTCGCACATTATGCGATTTAGTCCTTTTTTTGCAAATTAAACACGAAAACGTTAAAATTAAAATACCAAAATTTTAATGCTCATATGCTATCATGCTCTAACTCATAATATATATCATGAAAATAATTTCTCCGATCTTGAAATAGTGATCCCGAGATCACTATTCGACTAGCCCCTAAATCGGGCTATTATAGAACGAGTGTTCACTTTGTAGGCTAGATCGCTAGTTTAGGACAGCTCACCAGGGTAGCTAGGTTTTCCAACGTGAGTGAGCACGCCAAATAATCAGGATTTCACCTTAGGTAATAAGTTCTCTGAAATAAGATTCGTTCACCAAGACCATAAGAGCCCACCCACTAGGAGACAACTAGTAGGTTTCACCAAATTTGGGTGGGTTTGCCAAAAGTTGTGTATTTGTCTACCTTTAAGTTTGCTAGATTCAATTCACCCAACAATAGGTTGTTCGCCATACTATGAAGACTGTAGGGTGTGTTGCGTATTAGGTTTGAGGGTCGTTCGCGAGCTGTGCTCGCCAGGTGATGTGCAAGGTGGGTTTGCAGGTGGCTTGAAAATGGTATGCTTGGTGCTTGCATTGGTGACGTGTTTAGAAAAGCATGCAAATAGGAATATTAGTCATTTGATTTATGTTGCAAATGTATGGAGTGTGTGGTTGGTTGGTGTGTTTTTAGATGTTTTAATGGAGAGTCACTTCGATGGCTAATTTGACATTCGAAATTTGGTCGGACTGTCCCAGCTGGGTTTGGGCGCCACAGTCTTTATGGCTAAGAACAATAAAAGTGGAAGTCGAAATGAACATATCGACATTAAGTATCTAGCCATAAGGGAATGTGTTAAAGAAAAGAAAGTGATCATTAACCACATTAACACTAAGCAGATGCTAGCTGGTCCTTTGACTAAAGGCATGTCGCCACACAAATTTAAGGATCTTGTTGTCGCTATGGGACTTGTTCCCACCTTGTAATTTTTTGTTATAAGAACGATTATAAGGAAACTCTATTAAGTTTGATGCTTTTCATATTTTGTGCACACATCAATTTGATTATTTTGAGAAATGTCACTAAAGTTTGGGTCTAGAATAAACATTGGATTTATTCATGAAGAAAATTGGGCTAAAATGTTGAGATATATTGCAATACATTTAAGATACTAAAATTCTAAAAGAAATTGTCATCATAATTCGTGCACTATGTTTCGAATTTCAATATTCATGAGCAATATGAACCAAGTGGGAGAATGTTGGAACTACCTTTTGGTTCGTGAGAATGACCCCACGTTTTACTTCCCACTACTTTCACACATTTGTTTGTAAGTTAGTAGGACATGTATTTGGTGGTTTTTATAAGGAACCACCATTAGAAATACCAACTAAGCTTAAAGCCCCTAAGCACCAAAAATAATAAAAAAAGTATTCCATCTATTGATGTTTCTAAGTGCTTAGAAGATTTTGGCGATTTTAGTTTTTTGTACAGTTAAATTCGAAGTCCTCATTGGTGGTTTGACATACTCGTCAGTGGTGTCACAACATTTAGATTTTGGCATTTGATTCAAACAATGGCTGGAGGTATTTATGTTTGATCTTTTTCACTACTCTATATTGTAAACCGTTACTTATGTTATCATGAGTTTTATATGTTTTTCGAGTTTTTAAGATTTCTTTTGTATTTTTTTGCTTTTATCTTTATTATTATTTTAGTGTATGATAGAGTTAATGTCACGAGTCAATTCAAAACAAATTCATTCAATAAAATTATTAAAATAACTTTACATATTTTAAATAAATTATACTATTATGAGGGTAATTTTATCTTTTTCTTATTTTTAAGAAAACCATTAAAAATTTCAAATGTTCAGATTTTAATGCATGCCACTATCATCAATAAAAATTTGTCTTTATCACTTCAACCAAAGTTTTATTTTTATATCCGTATACATTTTAATGTTTTGATACAAATTATTTCACTCACATTGTTTGTATATCTATATTATTATTTAAGTGTGATTGAGTTGGTGTCGAGAGTCAACTCGACAACAACTCGATCAAGCAAATTATTAAAATAATCTTACATATTTTAAATGAGCTATATTATTAAGAAGCTATTTTTATTTTTTTCTTATTAAAAAAATAAAAAATATATATTAAAATTTAAACTCATACCACCAACATTTAAAAAAACCCTTTTTTACTACTTCATCTAAAGGTTTCTTTTAATATTTTTATATATATCAATTTTATTGTACACACTGATTTAATTTTTGTATAAAAAGTGTGAACTATATTAAATAAAAAAAACAAGTTGGACAAGATGAACGACACGACACACGCTTACAACCAAACATGGAAATGAAGACACGCTTACAACCAAACATGGAAATAAAGACACGCTTACAGCCAAGCATGGAAATGAAGAAGTTATTAATCAAACGACAAATATGACCCACCTTGCTTTTGGTAGTCAATTATTTCTCAATAAAAAAGGTTATCCCAAACAAAATACATCAAACAAAATACATCAAAGTAGTCAATATCATAACTATGAATGTTTCATTTTTTATTAGTATTGATATATATTAATATCAGTTTGTTTTAGGGTACTGTTTTAGATTATTAGTTATTTTTCAAAAATATTTTATATATGTATATTAAAAATATACAAATATCAAATAATGAAATTAAATTAATATAAAATATTAATCAAATATATAAAATGTTTTTAATAATCTTCATAAATACAATTCAACATTAAATAAATTATAAAACATAAGAAACAAAAATTAATGGATAAATTAAATAATAAGATCATCTCATAACATCTCGTATATAATAATCTATAATTAATTAAATATTAAAATTTTAAATTTAAATATAAAATTATATTTTGGTTATTACAGAAAAATTCAATCGACTCGCACCAATATAATCGATGCCAACCAAAATTTATATCAAAATGAAACTTAAAATTTAGTGTTGTAATTTATTATCGGAACAAAATGTTCCAACAGATACAAACCGTATCAAAATAGAATTAACTCCCTCCCTTACTTTAGATGCCACTTAGTTTGAAGTTGATATTCCATTGGCCTCTTTGGCCACCAAAAGCAACATTAATTGGGATTACAATAAAATGAGCCCAAATTTAATAAAGGCTAGTTTACCATTAAAGTTAGAAAAGTGTTGTAGATAAGTGTTTTTAAAAATTAATAGTGTTTATTGTTTTTGTTAAAATTTGAGAAGATAAAATGTTAAGTTTAAACATGATATTATGAAGTAAAAATATGCATTTAAATTATATTTTAATTTATTAATATTATGATATAAGGAATATATAAACTTATATTATAATAAAAATAAAAATAATTTATTAAGTAATTAATTATGATATATGAAATACATGTAATATAAAACTCAAATTTGTTAGTATTATGATATATAAATATATATAATATTAATTTATAATAAAAATTATGATTGAATCATATATAAAGTATCCTTATTTTCACATGTTAATATTATTACAATGATGCCAAGTTATGATTATTTGATAATAAGTTATTATTATTTTGGTATTAAGAAATGTTGAACTTAGATTATAGTATAAACATAATAAAATAATTTATAGTAACCATAGTTAATATTGTGATATGTGAAATATAAAATATAAATACTTTTAAATAATTAGTATAAATTATTTGTAAAAATTAATTTGAATATCTAAATCATAATTTTTTACCTGAAATAGTTTTTAAGTCTACACGTTGTGAAAAATCACAGGTAACTAAGTATGAGTAGAAGTGACTGCAAAAATAGGCACTTCTACAAAAATTGCAACAGGCACAAAGTAAATAGGGGAATTAAAGTTTGTATATGTAATTCGGTTTCCCTACATCTAGAGACCTTAACTCAATGAGATGAATCCATTGTCATTGAATCAAGTACATCCAATGATCCTAATTCTAACACAACCTACTGAAGAATCATCGCTTTTGTATTTTAAAGCATAGATCTGTCACCACTAACTTCTCCACCTGAGAATTTAACATGTAAAATCACAATACAAAGATTTTATAATTGTATGAAAATTTGTTACGCAAGTGCATGTATTGAAGATAACATTCCTTCAAGTACCAAATTCTAAATTGCTAAATGTCGTTAGTCCAATTTTATCTATTTAGATCAAGAAAAGAAATTCTAATTACTACTAAAATTAAACTAAAGAAATTAAAGATATTTTATTAAACTAAAACGATGAAATCACTTAGCTTTTCAATCAACTTTTAAATATTTTGGAACTCTAACTTCATCTATTCCAGTTAATCAATTATCTCACATTCAATTGTTTAATCTATGTAATTATTAACTCAGGATTCAATGACATTAACTAGACCCTTCCACTGTCTAACTAAGTTAATTTTCTTCCCCACTAGCTATATTACTATGCAAAGCAAATATAGTTTTATTACATTTAGAGTTTTTAGTATAGTTTTTATAGCATTTAAGGAGAGAATTTTAGCATTTAGGTTAAGTTTATCACATTTTATAGTTTTTTCAACTTAATTATATTTTATTTTTATCATTTTTAGAGTTAGCTTGAATTTATTTGTTTCTTTTCTCTTTACATAGTAGGTTTCTGATGAAGAATGAAAGACTTGAAGCATAGAATAAAAAGTAATGAAGAGAAGCCTTCCACTCCACCAGATTTCAGTGTGGTGGAGCACAATCTCCAATTAAAAATTTAAAACAACAAGCAATCTGCTTCATTGCAATTCTGCATCCGCTGGAGTTGAACAATTAAAACCTTAAAAATATGGGGTAATGTGATTTAAGGGGGAAAAGGGAGAAAAAGAGTAGGAACTCAACTTGAAGGCTAAGGAACAATTCTCACACACAAATGAGAACTTCAAGCTTGCAAATATGAGAAGAAAAAAAGATATAGAGTGCACAACATTAATTCGATTATTGTTTTCTCAAGTCAACGTGAACTAAGCTTTATTTTCTTAGAACAATGATGGATCTTATTTTTTAGTTAATTGAATATTTTCTTTTCAATTATTTCAATCTCTATTAATTATTTATTTAGTGTTGTGCTTATTTAATCTACTTGTCTAGCCACCAAGTTGCATTAATTTGATAATATTGATTTCTCTTGGAAGATAAAATTAAGGTTTAGATTTAGGTTGAATAGATTAGAAGTAACTTTAGTAGCCCCAACGTATGAGTTGACTTGTAGCTAGGATAGAAATATACCTTATGCCCTAATAACTCCAATAGGTTTGATCCTAGTTGTAATAGCCCGACTTAGGGCCTAGTTGGAATAGTGGTGCGAGACCACAAATCAAGTAGAAAGATGTGTTTTAATGATTTTTATGAGGCTTATGAGGTGTTTGCATGATTGTGTGAAAATTTCATGAAGAAATTTTATTAATTAGTGAATAAATTATCCATTAGGACTAAATTGAAAAGATTAGAAAATATGAGATTCTAGAAGATTTAAGTATAAAATAGAATTATAAAAATTATTAGAAGTCCTTATTTAGCAATTAGACCATTATATGTTAAGATGGACAAAAATAGACATGGGAAGGAAAAATCTCAAGAAAGGATCATTAAGGGCATTCTTGTCATTTGGTAAATAAAGATTAAAAAGGGAAAAAGAAGTCAAAATTGTGTCCATCTTCTTCTCCCTTGGCTGAAATTCTCTAAGGAAGACATAGCTAGGGTTTGTTCATCTTTCAAGCTTAATTGTAAGTGTCTCTTTGCCCCGTTTTTAATATTCTTCGTATTTTTAAAATCCTCGTAGCTTGATTTAGCTATTTCTAGCTATATTTTGACTTATGATTTATGTTTAAAAATTTACCCATGTATGACATGCATGATGTTTGATGTTTTATGGAAGAATATGAAAGTTTGATGTAATATAAACATTTTTTCTAAGTGATTTTCATGAAAAATCCATAAAAGGACCAAATTGTAAAAGTTACAAAATTGGTCATACAAAGTGAAATAGTGGAAATTAAGGGCTATTGTAGTTAAGAGAATAATTCGGCTAAGCTTAGCATACAAAGAAGTTGAATAAAAATCATTTTACGAGCCTAGGGGCAAAAGTGTAATTATGAGAAAGTTTAGGGACAAAATTGTAATTTTTCCAAAGTATGAATTATAAGTAAATTTAGTCAATGTGAGTATTAAACAAGTGAAATTATTATTATAGATCAAGAAACACGAAGCCCGGACCAAAACCAAGGCAAGAACAAGGTTGCGGACTAAATCAAACATCTATATACATTTTGAGTATCGAGTTAAGTTTGTGTGAAATTAAGGCTACATATGTTATTATGTTTAAATTACTTATTTTGTTGTGTAATGTACGTTAATTCCATGAAGTTGATTAACAATGTCTTGATAAGAAAATGAATGAGAACATGTAAGTTGAAGTCTCGATTGAAGATTTAGAATAACGAGGATACCTATATCATGCCAAGAGATAAGAAAGGTCCCGTATAAGACCATATTTGGGATATGGAATCGGCACCGAATGTAGGTCCCGTATAAGACCATGTCTAGGACATGGCATCGACATCGAACGTAGATCCTGTATAAGACCATGTCTGGGACATGGCATCAACATCGAATAAGGAAGGTCTCGTATAAGACCATGTCTGTGACATGACATCGAAACCATAGAAGGAAGGTCTCGTATAAGACCATGTCTTGGACATGGCATCGACACTATACAAGGAAGGTCCCGTGTAAGACCATGTCTATAACATGGCTTTGGCACCAAAGGAAATATCGTGTAAGACCATGTCTGGGACATAGCATCGACATCGAGCTAAGAGATCTTGTGTAAGATCATATCTGGGATATGGCATCAGCATCAATAGGTGATCCCATGTAAGACCATATCTGGGATATGGCATTGGCATCGAGACACATACATGATGAGATTGAGTATCCTCCGATATCTGAGTAATTCAACGGGAAAAGGAATTAAGCATGAAAAAGTGACAAAGAGCTAAGTAAGTAAAGTTTATGAAAAGATAAGTTGTACAAGAATGACAAAGAGTTCTATTTAAGTTAAGGAAGATAATGATTTAAGTTTATGTTCAAGATAGCATAAGTGCTAAACTATGTGCTGAAGTGATAAAGGTACCATGAGTAAAATACAAGTTAAGAAAACCCTAATGTGATGGGTAAGAATGAGTATGATATCACCAAGCTAGCTCGGGGATCGTTGAACGTCGGAGCTCGGATCACATTATCAATCACTATTTTGGTATATCAAAGTTGGATTTATTTTGAGTATGGCATGTATAGGGATTTGATCATTTTGAGTTATGTCATATTGGGAGCCAAAGTGTTGGCTATTAAGGTTATTCACTCCTTTTGTATATGGCCAAATGAGATTGGCCAATATTTGTCATGTTTTATTCATTAATGATGATTAGTTTTATGATGTGAAAATTTATACAAATGATGGAGTTATATGTGAGGAGTATAAATGATGATTTAGGGGATCCTTTATAGTGCATGATTGCTATGTTATGTATTGTTTGAGTTGGTATAAGTGTGATTATGTTTCAGGGTGGCAATTGGCTTGGAAAATAGCCCCTAATTGTCTACACGGGTAGACACACGGTGTAACGGTCCGATTTATACCCTAGTCAAAATAGTGATTTCGAGACTACAAATTCGAGTCAATATAATATTTTAATATTATTTTCTATGTTATTGATATGTGACTAAGCATGTGGTAAATTTTCGTAAGTTAATTTTTCCGTCTGTGTGTTTAATTTGACAAAAGGATGAAATTGCATTGAATGTGAAAGTTGCTTGCTATTTGTTAAGGTATCTATTTGATGTGGCTTTTAAAAGAGGAGGCCTTATATGGCAATTAAACCACTTTTAAGATAGTGGATAATACTTGGAGAAATATGCCCTTATTATTTAATTGTTGTAATTATATGAATGAAGGCTATTTTGGTAACTTAATTATTAACATTAGATTAAAGAAATAAAAAGATGAGTGTTCATCTTTCATTCTCTCCATTTGACCGAAATTAGCAAAGAAAGAAAAGAGAAAATTGAGCTAGGCATTCGACACTTACAAGCCAAAATTAAGGTAAGCTTTGATTTCGATTTTTGATAATTTATATGTTTCTGCAATCGTTGCTTTGAGAGCTACAAAACCCATGCCTTGATTTTTTATTTTGATGATGTATGTGAAATATGCTATTGATGAATTCATGAGATATGTGATGTTTGATGATGAAAAATGAAATATTTGAGCTAGATGAACATGTTATGTTCTTGAAGTTTTGATGAATTTGGCTAAATAGGGCTAAATTGTGAAAATAGCAAATTGAGGGACTAAATTGTGAATTTGATGAAAAGTATGGACTTATATAGTCCCTAGGGATATTCGATTATACATGTGTGTGAACAAATTTTGTGAAATTGATGTTTTGAGAAAAATATGGACTAAATTGATAAATTGTGCAAGTATGAGGGTTAATTTGCAAATAGCCCTAAAAATGTGACTTTGGATTGAATTGAATGAGTTAGTGAATAAAAGGGTTAATTCTGAATATGTATAGATCAAGAACCGAGGAAAACATACTTAGATCGCGGGAAAGTGAAAGTGACAGAGTAGCCGTTTTCATGCCGATAAACCGAATCCGAGGTAAGTCACTATGCAAATAAACGTATTTGTATTGAATTGGATATATTCATATGACTATCAATGATAATGAATGTGTATGAGATGCTATGTACATGAATTTCGAGATAAGTTCGATATAGTGATAAAGTCCGAGAAGTCCCGTATGAACCTAGGAATAGATAGGATTAGCTATGTCATGACTAGGAATCTGTTCTGTTTTATCATGTAAGACCACGTCCGAGACATTGGTATTGATTTGTGATTTCGTGTAAGACCACATTTGGGATGTTAGCATGGATATGAGCTTTACAAGTAAGACTAGCATGGATATGAGCTTTACAAGTAAGACCACGTCTGAGATGTCGGCATCAATATGTGGTTTACGAGTAAGACCACGTCTAGGACGTTGGCATCAATATGAGATTTACGTGTAAGACCATGTCTAGGACATCGACATTGTATTGATTCGTATAAGACCCTGTCTGGGACAGAGGCATCGATATATGAGTGCATGTAAGACCTCATCTGGGATATTGGCATTGTACGGTTATTCCGAGCTTTCTGAGTATCCTACTAGATTTCTATTGGTTCAACGGGCAAGTCTATGAACCGAAATACAGTTCTAAGCTATGAACAATTAGGTGATTATAAATCCGTTTCAGGTACGCTGATTATACACAAATTGTGTTTACAAGGTAAACATCTATGTGATCTTACTATGAAGTTATGTATATGGAATTGATGATAAGATATGTAAAGTTTTGGCTAGATGAGCTATGTGCTTGTATGATTCTTGAATTATGAAAATGGTTAAGTGGATGATATGTGCCAATATATCTATTTGTAAATATGCCTTCCATGCTAAGTTTGTTTGTATATTGACTTATTAAGCTTTTGGAAAGCTTACTCTGTGTGTGTATTTTCTCTGTTTTATAGGTCGTCAAGGCTACTGAAGGCTCGGGATCGTCAAGGATCATTATCACACTACTAAACTCATTTTGGTACCCTTTTGAAAATGTATATAGCTAATTATGGCATGTATAGGCTAGATATGGGTATATGTTTATGAAGTGAACTTAGCCATGTGTTTTGGCAAGTTTTGATTTGATAATATGTTTTGGTATAATTTTATGCACATGAAATGGTCAAGTTATGAATAAGCAAATGGATGATTTATGCTTGTGATGATATGAGTTTTAGTTTGTAATTTGGTATGTTTTTAGTTGCCATATATGCATGATATGTGATGGAAAATGTTTCTTGTAGGTATGACCCATTTGGGTGGCATTTTGGTCTTGCAAATGACCTATAATGTCACACGGCCATGGCACACGGGTGTGCCTAGTGACCGTGGGTAAAGTCAGTAGCTAGCTTAAGAGCACACGGCCATGGTACACGGGCGTGCCTAGAAGTCGTGTTAGAAAGTCAGTATATGGCTTAGTAGTACACGGCCTTAGCACACAGGGTACTTGGTAGCCGTGTGGGTTTGGTAGGATTGACCACGGTTAGGGTACACGGGCGTGCTTGGTGGCCGTGGTGAGAAGTAAGGTTCGACCACGGGAGGACACACGGGTTTGTCTAGCAGCCGTGGTGGGCACACGGTCTACTCCCGCGAGTGTGTATCCCGTATTTTAGAAAAGTTTTTAAGTTTTTGAGAACTTTTGTATATGTTTCGTTTTAGTCCTGACCCGAGTTATAAGCATGTTTGAGGTCTCGTTGACCTATTTAAGGGACATTGTATGTATGAAATGTTATATATGTTTTCGATCTGTCTGGTAACACCTTTGACCCTATTTCGACAATGGTTACGGGTTAGGGGTGTTACACAAGGGCATGTGTGACATACAGTTACCTCATGGGTGTGCTAATAGGCCGTGTTTCCTCTGCATCAACATGCAAGAATTTGAATCGTCACACGGGCGTGTGCCCAGGTCATGTGCTCTTAAGAAGTTGATGACATCATAAACAGAGAGCTCCATGGGTGGAGGACACTGGTGTGTCTAGGCCGTGTGAAGGACACAGGTTATAGACATGGACGTGTGCCTAACCGTGTGAAAACTCATTTAGGTTCGAAAGAAAAATAAATTCCACATGGGCTAAGGACATGGGCGTGTGAGACCACACAGTTTGCCCACACGGGTGTATCCCAGGTCACACAGGCGTGTGACCCCTATTTAGGTAAAAATTTTCTAAGAGCGTAAAAGTTTTTGGTTGAATTCCTAAACTTTCCAGATGTAAGATTAAGGCCTCGTAGACCCATAATATACATGTTAGGATCAAGAATGAAAAGTTTTAAGTTGAGAAAAAAATTTATAACCCAATAATACAAGTTCAAGTAAGGTTAAGTACGGTAATGCCTCGCATCTTGTCCCGGCGTCAGACACTAGTAAGGGGTGTTACATTTAATGGTATCAGAGCTATGAGTTAGTCGATTCTCAAATTAACGTAGCATAAGCACGAGTATAGCTATACATGCCATACATATGAGTATTTATGTAATGATAGTGTGATGACTCCTGACTACTTAAATTGTGTTTTTATATAGTAAATGGATCCCGAAAGAGCAGTGATGGATGATGTAGAAAGTAACGTGCTGGCTCCTGCTAAAGTGACGGTGTTGAATGAAAATGAGGGTAGACCTACAACCTTGAGTTAGAGAGGAGGAGAAGAGGCTAGGGAAGCCTTTCTCCATATGATGAATGCATGGTATACGGAGTTCATTCGCACGAACCTGAATGCACAACCCCCTCTACCCTCACCTATTCCTCATCCTACCCTTGTAACCCTTCAAGTGGTAGAAGTGGTAAGAAGAGAAAAGCCTCCGGTTGATAGAATCCAGAAACAAGGAGCAGAGGAATTTTGGGCTAGTAAAGATGACGATCCGGAAAGGGTAGAGTTTTGGCTTGAAAATACCATCAGGGTATTTAATGAGTTATTGTGCACACCTGAAGAGTGCATGAAGTGTGTAGTTTCTCTCTTAAGAGATTATGCATATCAGTGGTGGAATACCCTTGTGTCGATTGTACCAAGGGAAAAGATCACGTAGGAATTTTTCCAAGAAGAATTCAGGATGAAGTATATAAGCCAGAGATTTATTGATCAGAAGCGAAAAGAATTCCTTAAACTGAAATAAGGTAAGAAGACAGTAATGAGTACGAGCGTGAATTTGTAAGGCTCAACAAATACGCTCGAGAGTGTGTATCCACTGAGGCTATCATGTGTAAGAGGTTTGAGGACGGACTAAATGAAGATATTAAATTGCTTATTGGTGTCCTCGAGTTGAAGGAATTTGTTGTGCTTGTGGATTAGGCTTGTAAAGCCGAGGAGTTGGTTAAAGAGAAAAGAAAAGCTGAGATGGAGTCTCGTGACTTAAGAAAGGGACAGTTGAATAAGTTATTTCAGTCCTCATCCAAGAAGTCGAGAAATTTCCCTACTCGATCAGCTATTTTAGTCGGGTTTTCAAATAGAAGTAAGGGTAAGCGAAGACTGGGAATAAAGTTTAGACTACTTACATGAGAGTGCCGCTAGTGTTAGGAATGTTCGATCTAATAGGCCGAAATGCCCATAGTGTGGTCCGGATCTACCCACACATACATTTGCGAAATTATTATCTAGTATAAGCACATAGGGTCTATAGAGTATGTGAATGTCTAATCCCAAAAGTGTATTAGTTGATAAAGTACATGAGAGTGCTTGAGAGTTGAAGGAATTGAAGGCATAGTTACAAGAGTTAACGAAAAAGGTTTTACTAGATCGAGTTGTTCTCCATGGGGTGCTCCAGTGTTATTTGTGAAAAAGAAAGATGGTTCCATGAGATTGTGTATAGATTACCGATAGCTTAATAAAGTAACAGTGAAGAACAAGTACCCATTGCCAAGGATTGACGATTTGTTTGATCAATTGAAGGGAGCCACTGTGTTCTCCAAGATAGATTTGAGGTCAGGGTATTACCAATTGAGAGTAAAAGATATGCCGAAAACTGCATTTCGGACGAGGTATGGGCATTACAAATTTTTGGTCATGCTTTTTGGTTTAACTAATACCTCTGCGGTGTTTATGGATTTAATGCACCACATTTTTCAGCCATACTTGGATAAGTTTGTGGTTGTCTTTATTGATGACATACCGATATATTCCTGTGATGAACATGAGCATGCCGAGCACTTAAGGACAATTTTACAAATTTTACGAAATAATCAGCTGTATGCCAAGTTTAGAAAGTGAGTTTTGGCTCAAAGAAGTTGGATTTTGGGGCATATTATCTCGGGAGATGGAGTCTGAGTTGACCCAAGCAAAATTTCAGCTATTGTTGAATGGAAACCGCCGAGGAATGTAACAGAGGTTAGAATTTTTCTGGTCTAGCTGGCTATTACAGATAGTTTGTCAAGGGGTTTTCTATGATAGCTACCCCGATGACAAGGTCAGAATAATGACCGATTTAGGGCTAGCTGTAATGTTGATCTCGAAATCACTAATTCGAGGTTTGATAAAATTATATT
Source organism: Gossypium rotundifolium (assembly GCA_025506655.1). Lineage (NCBI taxonomy): Eukaryota > Viridiplantae > Streptophyta > Magnoliopsida > Malvales > Malvaceae > Gossypium > Gossypium rotundifolium. The sequence goes on along the minus strand of CP106730.1, from coordinate 24,304,616 downwards.
CATGTTATGTTCTGTGCTATAACATGTTTATAAGGATGTATGGAAATTTTGGTGCCTTAATTTTAGCAATTTCTAGCTAAATTGTGAAAAAAGACTAAATCGCATAAAGCGCAAAAGTTCTATTTTATTTGCTAGAGGCACCAAATGGCTATGGGTTATTAATTAGAGGTCTTTAAAGGGAAATTAGACCATATTGAATGTGATGGCCGGCCATGTAGACAAGAGGGGACAAGAACTTATAATTTGGTCAAAGTTGGTGGAATAAATGAATAAAATAAGATGAATAGGTAAAAAGCTATCATCTTTCTATTTTTCTTCCCTTCTCCACTGAAAATATCAGCCATGGTGGGGTGTTTTAGAGATCAAAATTTCAGCAAGCTTTATTCCACACAAGTAAGTGATTTTGATGACTTTTCTTGATAAAAATTATACTTTTGGAGTCCCCAAAGCTTAAGCTAGCTAAAGAGGGGACTATTTTGCAATATGGTTGAGAGTATAGGGACTTTCCATTAGAGAGTTTATGCTGGTTGCTGAGTTTTTATGGAAGAAAATGAATGATAAGATGATGAGAAACAACTTTTGTGAAAGGTGTTGTCATAAAAACACCTAATTTGGGCTAAATGCAAAAGTTGTAAATTGTTCATTAAGGCATGAAATAGTTGGAATTGTAGATAGTTGTAAGAGGAGTAAATGATCAGTTAGGCTTGTTCAACAAGAAAATGTGATGAAAATTTGTTTACGAGCCTAGGGGCAAAATCGTAATTTTGCCAAAGTATAGGGGCAAAATGGTCATTATTGCTCACGTTGTAATATGATCATTAAGTGATTAAACGAGTAAATTTTATTGTTCTAGATTGAAGAAAACGAGATTCGGACCTAGAACGGGATAAAGAGAAATGTGGGAAAAAAAAGGGCATCTTTTTGGTCCTTTTTGTCATCGAGGTAAGTTCATGGGTATGTGGCAATTATGTAAAAGTTAATTTAATATTCCAATGTTGTATGGAACATATATATTTACTCTATGAATGTGTGAAATAACTTTTAATGAGATGTCAAGAGAATTGAATTTGGGAGTAATGAGAGATGTATATAGCATGATATGATGATGGTTATAGTCTCGTTTAAGACTATATTGGAATATGGCCTCGGTGTAAGAATTCGTAAAAGACCATGTCACGGACATGGAATCGATATGTTAATGTATGTAAGACCCTATTGGGGTATGATGTCAAGGAGAACTATGTGTTTGAGACTCAAGCGAGTTATGTAACAATTTGAATAATTCAACGGGGATGTTGAATGTAAGTGGTTGTACCGTGAGAAGCATGAGTATGTGTTAGAACTAAATTGATATGAATTCAATATATGATTAACCGTAGTGGGAATATGTTTAATTAATGCACCTTAGTTACATGAGATAGAGTTATTGATGCATTGTGTGAATGAGAATGAGTACGATAGAAAGTTAAGTAAGAATAGAAATGTATGTGGATAAATATTTGTGTATGTATAATATCGGTGGGCTGTGTGCGTTACCACCTAATTTATTATTAATTGATGGGCTGTGTGCGATACCATCAATTTTATTATTATTATCGGTGGGCTGTATGCGTTACCACCTGATTAATTGTTAATTGATGGGCTGTGTTCAATACCATCAAATATATTGCTATTGGTGGGCTATGTACGTTACCACCTGATCTATTTAATAATCGATGGGCTGTGTGCGATACCATCACTTATAAATGATTGGTGAGCTAAGTGCGGAATCGCCATAAGCATGAATGATTGGTGGGCTGTGTACGATACCACCCTATAAAAGATTCAATGGTAGGCTAAGTGCAAAACCACTAAGAGTTTTGTAGTATAGGTGACTCATTGAAAATGCTTGATATATTGTTTTATTTGATCGCGTGATGATTAGTGTAGGAATGCGTATTAATTAAACGAGTAATTGGCCTGTGGCTTGGTAAGAATGTGGTAAGTGATAAAATGATTAAGCTCCAAGAGCGGTTGAGTAAGTAACTATGAGTTAAGGGGAGAAACTTAGTATAATACGTTGTGGTTATCTGTATTTAATGAATATCAATATTTGTCAGTTATGCAGATGAACTTACTAAGCAATATTGCTTACTCCTCTCCTTTTCTCATTTCTTATAGGTTAATTTAGCTAGCTCGGGTTAGAGACCACTGGAGATGTTTTCACACTATCGATCAAACACTTGGTATGAAGTTTCAAGTCCTTATGAGTCATGGCATGTATAGGGCTAGTACTTGAGGTTGATTAAGTATTGTGAATGTAGCCAAATTGTATTGGCCTAAGATAACTTATAATTGTTTGTGTATAGCCATAGATGATGGCTTAAGTTGATTGTAATTAAGTGGGTAATAGTTCCCTTAGTGTATGGGTTGTAGGCCTTACTTCTCTTATGATTAAATGTCTTTAAACCAAGAATTTTCATGATATTACTAGAAGTTATGTGATGATGAATGAATGTATGCAATTGAGGGGTGATTGGCTTGGAAAATAGCCTTCATGTGCCCACACGGGTAGACACACGGGTGTGTGTCTAGGCCGTGTTAACCCTGCACCTTATTATTATTAATTAGATTAGGCCACGGGTAGTTCCCACTGAGGTGTGCATGAACCGTGTAAGGCACACGGTAAGGACATGAGCGTGTGCCCAGGCTGTGTGGATCAAGTCAGTAGCTTCCCACGGTTTGAAGACACGGGCGTGTCCAGGCCGTGTGAAATTAGTCAGTGTCGACCACGGGTGGAAGGCACGGGCAGGTTGTGAGGGTACACGGGCGTACCCCATTCCACATGGGCGTGTGTCCTAGCCGTGGGAACTTTGGCAGAATGTTGGGGTTTTTAGGCACGATTTGGGCACATGGGCGTGTGATAGTACACACAGGCATGTACTCCCTGTTTAAATGGGAAAGAAATTTATGAATCATAAGAGTTCCTGATATAGTCTCGAGAGCCCTCACATGTATGATTGAGGTCTCATAAGTTGAAAAAGAAGTTGTCGTATTGACATCAAGGGGAGTAATCGCGTTGAGCCTAAGTGGCGTTCAAGTAGTTTTATACGGTAACGCTTCGTGCTCGATTTCAATGGGGATTTCGGGTAAGGGGTGTTACAAAGACTGTTATAGAAAGATGTAAAGTTTGAATGGACAGAAAAGTGCCAACAGAGTTTTGAGAAATTAAAGGCATTGTTGACAGAGGCTTCAGATCTAGTACAACTTGAACCGAGAAAAGAATTCGTGATTTACAGTGATGCATCCTGGAGTGGATTAGGCTATGTACTTATACAAGAGGGTAAGGTTATATCATATGCTTCTAGACAGTTAAAGCCATACGAGAAGAATTATCTGACACATGATTTAGAGTTGGCTGCTATTGTTTTTGCATTGAAGATTTGTAGACACCATTTGTATGGTGAAAGATGTCGGATATTCACCAATCACAAAAGTTTAAAGTACTTGATGACTAAGAAGGAATTGAACTTAAGGCAACGAAGATGCTTAGAACTGATAAAAGACTATGAGCTAATCATTGACTACCACCTAGGAAAGGCGAACGTAGTCGCTGATGCTTTAAGTAGAAAATCCCTATTTGCTTTGAGGGATATGAATACATGAGTGACTTTTTAGACAATGGTTCCATTCTAGCTGAGTTGAGCGCTAGACCGATGTTCATTCAAGAGATTTGTGAGGCTCAAAAAGATGATAGTGACTTGCAAGCCAAAAGAGTTCAGTGCGAGTCTCCGATTTCCAGATCAATTCAGATGGATGATTGATGTTCAGAGACAGAGTCTGTGTACCGAGGAACGATGAGCTCATTCGTGAAGTTTTGCATGAGGAACATAGTGGATGCCTATCTGTACATTCGGGTAGCTCCAAGATGTACAACGACTTGAAGAAATGGTACTGATGGCCAAGTATGAAGAAAGATATTTCTGAGTTTGTTTCAAGATGCATGATTTGTCAGCAAATGAAAGTTGAACACCAAGTACCCACGGGTTTGCTTCAACCTATTATGGCACCCGAGTGGAAATAGGGTCGTGTTATTATAGATTTTGTAACGGGTTTGTCGTTGCCCGGGCAAGAAAGATGCTGTATGGGTCCTAGTCGATAGACTTACGAAGTTAGCCCATTTCATACCTATACGTGTTCACTACTCAATTGATAAGTTGGCAAACTTGTATGTCTCAGAGATTGTAAGGCTACATGGTGTGCCTTTATCGATTATATCAAATAGAGATTTGAGATTCATGTCCAGATTTTGGAAAAAGTTGCAAGATGATTTGGGTACAAAGTTTAGTTTTAGTACTGCTTTTCACCCCCAAACCGACGGCCAGTCGGAGAGGTTAATACAAGTACTTGAAGATATGCTCCAGTGTTGTGTTCTTGAGTTTCAGTGCTACTGGGAAAAATACTTACCGTTGGTGGAATTCGCCTACAATAACAGTTTTCAGTCAAGTTTGAAAATGGCACCTTATGAGGCTTTGTATGGGCGTAAGTGTCGAACGTCTTTATATTGGACTGAACTTAAGGAAAACCAGATTCACGGGTTGATTTGGTTAGAGAAACCAAAGAGAAAGTAAGGGTAATTCGTGATTGTTTAAAAGCTACTTCTGATAGACAAAAATCCTACTTAGATTTGAAAAGGAAATAGATTGAGTATAAAGTCGGTGATAGGGTATTCTTGAAAGTATCACCATGGAAGAAAGTTCTTAGATTTGGTCGGAAAGGCAAATTGAGTCCGCGTTTTATCAGACCATATGAGATCACCGAGAGGATAGGGCCGATAGCTTATTGATTGGCTTTGCGGCCTGAGTTAGAAAAGATTCATGATGTATTTCAAGTGTCTATGTTGTGACGTTACCGATCGAATATCTCGCATGTGATTACACCGACAGAGGTTGAAATTCAACCCGACATGACATATGGCGAAGAACTAGTTAAGATTCTAGCACGGGAAGTCAAACAACTAAGGAATAAAATTATAGCTCTTGTGAAAGTATTATGGCAAAGACATGGGGTAGAAGAGGCTACATGGGAACCCAAGGAGACTATGAGAAACCAGTACCCAAACCTTTTTGCTGGTAAGATTTTCAGGGACGAAAATCCCTAAGGGGGGATAATTGTAACATATCGACTTAGGGCCTAGTCAGAATAGTGGTGCGAGACCACGAATCTGAAGTAGAAATATGTGTTTTAATTATTTTTATGAGGCTTATGAGGTGTTTACATGATTGTGTGAAAATTTCATGAAGAAATTTTATTAATTAGTGAATAAATTATTCATTAGAACTAAATTGAAAATATTAGAAAATATGAGATTTTAGAAGATTTAAGTATGAAATAGAATTGAAAAAATTATTAGAAGTCCTTATTTAGCAAATAGACCATTATAAAAGATGGACAAAAATAGACATGGGAAGGAAAATCTCAAGAAAAGATCATTAAGGGCATTTTTGTCATTTGGTAAATAAAAAATTAAAAAGGGAAAAAGAAGTCAAAATTGTGTCCATCTTCTTCTCCCTTGGCCGAAATTCTCTAAGGAAGACATAGCTAGGGTTTGTTCATCTTTCAAGCTTGATTTTAAGTGTCCCTTTGCCCCTTTTTAACGTTTTTCGTATTTTTGAAATCCTCGTAGCTCGATTTAGCTATTTCTAGCTATATTTTGAGATAGGGTTTATGTTAAAAAATTTAGCCATGTATGTCATGCATGTATTTTGATGTTTTATGGAAGAATATGAAAGTTTGATGTAAGATAAACATATTTTTCTAAGTGATTTTCATGAAAAATCCATAAAGGGACCAAATTGTAAAAGTTACAAAATTGGTCATAGAAAGTGAAATAATGGAAATTAAGGGCTAGTGTAGTTAATAGAATAATTCAGCTAAGCTTAAAATACAAAGAAGTTGAATAAAAGTCATTTTACGAGCCTAGGGGCAAAAGTGCAATTATGAAAAAGTTTAGGGACAAAATTTGTAACACCCTAAATTAGGGGTTGTTAAAATTTAAATAAATTTCTCATGTGTGCTTAAAGAAATGAATAATATGACATTATTTGGCATGATTTAGGTCTAGAAATAACCCCGATTTAGGTCAAATTTGAAATTAAAATTTCTTCTTAAGGGTTTAAAAGGAAGGTAGCTAGGGGTTGTGGGTTAAATAAAAGCTTTGGGCTTAAATGTGACACAAAGAAATCCTTGGTGAGTGGTTCCATGCGCCACTTGAGTTTGGGGTGAAGCGCAGTCCCAAGTTCGAGTGGCGAGAAAGCATTTTATGCTTTGTGGTGATGTAATGAGAAAGGAAGGCCTTAAAGTTAATTGGGAAAGGTTCAGTAGTATGAAAGTTGGGTAGTAGGAGTGGCTTGGGGCGCCACTTGAGAGGGAGAGGTTTCGGGTTCGAAACGCAAGGGAAGCCAGGAAGAAATTTTGTTTTTGGGCCTTTTGCGTCATAAGGAAAGGGCCAAGAGGAAGGTTTTATAAATATATAAAAAGGGTATTTGACATGAAAGTCGACTAGGAGAATTGGCCTGGGGCGTTGGAAGAGAGGACTGCGGCGCTTGGACTCGTGTTCGAGTCCTGGGGGTAGCACATGTGTGCGTTTATTTTTGTTTTAGTGCCAAAGCATAAGGAGCCGTGAATGATGGCTTATAAAAATGTCGCGACGAGTTATGACATGAATGTCTATTCGGAAAGTTGGCAAGGGCATTGAGAAGGGGTCATTGGGGTGCTGTGTTCAATCCAAGGAGCAAGACTGGTTATTTTTTTCTTCTCTTTTCTGTCTGGCGTGAAGGATGAAGGAGTTTGGTCGCACTTTGGACTCCCAAGGTAGGTGGAAGAGGTAAGTTTGGTGTTTTATTTTCACTCAATTTGTTTAAACAAGGATAGAGATAAATGTTATTATCCTATGTGATAATTAATAGTTTAATTATCAGCAAAGAGAGGAGAATTTGGCAAGATTAGGACTCTTTGGGGTTGTTTTTGTACAAAGAATAGAGCAAAGAAATTTCAAGAAGCTTTACTTTTCTTTTCCTCTCACATCGCTGAAATTCCCTAGGGAATTCTTCAAAATTCCACTTTCTCTTCTTTTATTCTAGCCAAAACCACCCTTGATTTCCCTACATCTTTTCTTTCTTTTTCCTCCTTGGTGTGCCGAATTTCTTCTCCTATTTAGTGTAGTTTGGCGAATATTAGAAAAGGTGGAGGCTTTTCTTAAATCGATTGAAAGGGCCTTCTGGATTTGGAAGCGAGCAAGTGTCTCCATCATCTTTGATCAATCGATTTTAGGTAAGGTGGTAAGGGTCTATTTTTTATTTAATTAGTGTTCAAAGTCAAGGCTACTAATTTTGGATAAGTGCCGATTGTAGGAAGTGAAACCGATTCACACTTAGAGTGTGTTGGCTAGTGTTCAAAGCATTTGAGGTGAGGCTTCGATTCAAGCGTAAACCCCTTTGGATTATTTTGGTTTGGCCGAATGGCCTTAGTACTAACGTTTGTTAATGGCCAAAATAGGGCAAGGAAGGCTAGTGTGGCCGATTGACTTTTCGGGATTTAGAATTATCGTTTGTGATGTGTGTACATACACACTTTATGATTGATTAACTGTGCTAAATATTGTGTGTGCTAACTGATTTATGTGGCTTTGGATTTGATACCGTAATAAAGATAAGTGATGGTTTAGGTAAGTCTCGTCAATATGAGTTACTATTTGATGCTTTTGGGAAGCATGACATATTTGGTATATGTGATTTAATTATATGTTGGCATGAAATCATTGTATAACATGGATTGATGTGGGATATATGAGTGAGGGGAATTGATTTTCGTGTCGACGGACACCAGTGATTTGGTATCACATTGTGACTACGGTCACCAGAGGTTTGGCACCTCCAGAGGTTTGGCACCTCATAGCGTCTCGTCCCAGTGGCTTAGCACCACAGTGGGTTGGCCCCACGGTTTATTTTACGGGATTGACGCCAGTGATTTGGTATCACACGATGGGTTGGCCCCATCATTCGATTTGTGACTATAAGTCACTAGTGGTTTGGCACCACAACATGACGGCTTTCGTGACTATAAGTCACCAGTGGTTTGGCACCACCAGTGGTTTGGTACCACACGGGGTAGAGAAAGGCGTTTGGATGGTTAGGTTGGGTGCATAACTTAGTGCATGTTAATCTGTTATAATTGTGTATGATGTTGCATTTAACCGGAAAAGGGTTACACATCGAGTCTTGGTGACTCACCTTTTCCTTTAATATTTTTTCAGTGACTCGAGATCGCAGACGTGGAGCCGATGGACTCGAGGTGGCCATGCAAAGGAAATTATAGACTAGATGGATTTTTAATTATTTATGTTTTATTTTGGTTTTATTTATTCAAGATGTAATAAGGCCTCCTAAGATTATTTCTATTATTTTATCTGCTTGGATGAATTATTTAAACTGCTTAATAACTTTAAAATGATTACACAAATTTTCCTAAATTCAAAAGAAAATGTTTTCTTTTCACCAATCAGTACAATAACAAAATTGGTAACAACTTGACTTAATATATATTTTTTGAATGAACTAAGTATTGCTTTTATACACCTCAACGGTTTTAAAATAAGACAACATCTTTTACTCTAAATAAAATCGGCTAAACAAGGGATTTCAAAATATTTTCATCTCGTAATATACCGAATTTGGCCATAGTGTTTGGGCCGGGTTTGGGTGTTACAAATTGGTATCGAGTCCTGCTCAAAACTCTACTGTGGGGCCCAAGGCCCAAAATGTTTGGTTTTTGGATAATAGGCCTTATTATAATATTTGAGAAATTATTTTGGCTTGAACAAAGATGGCACCGAGTCTCCCAAGACCTATCCGCCTGTAAGTACCTCTATCAATTTCTCGTGAATTCTTTGGATGAGGGTAGAAGGGTAAAATGGGAACGAGACTACTAGAGTAGAAACTATTGAACCCTAGGGCTAGCATACCCCAACAAAAATTTCATAAAATTTAATAATTACCTAAACAAACCCTGTGAGTTGCCACTAAGCAAAAGATGTGGCAATCGTTATACGCATGTCTAGGATTGGATTCGGTGGGGGCCTGGTATTTAAGCAGTCCTCGTGACTCACCTCCTACTCACTCGAATCCTATCTCGGTGCGAGAAACGGTTCATCCTAGCTGAGACGGCACACTCACAAAGCTAAACTTGATAACTAAAACCCAAAAGGATTAGCTGCTTTGTTTTTGAAATAAATAAAACTTTAGTTATAAAAAATGACCAAAATACCTCCATATGAAAAATTTTCAAATAGAAATTTTCAAATATCCTTCTTTTGTGAAAACACTTAGAACCCAATTTTTTTTGGAAATCATTTTGTGAAAATGCCCTGATTTTGTGAAATTACTAAAATGCCCCTAGGGAGTAAAAAATTACGAAAATGCCCTTGAATTATGAAATTCCCAAAATACCCACAGTTTTAATCAAAAAAATTCATCACATGAAAAATGCCCAAAAATCTTAAAATTCGGGAACATCATGATTTTGTAAAATTACAAAATTGCCCCTAACCTACAAAATTACCGAATACCCCTAACTTTCAAAATTTTGCAAACATCACTATTTTAGAAAATGCAATTATCAAAAAGAGCCCTCGAGTTTTTACAATTTTGAAATATCCCGATTCATCAAATTTTATAAATTCATCCCGATTTGTGAAAAATTACCAAATGCCCCGAGTTTCAAAATTCACGGAAGACCCCAATTTCAAAATTTTTCAAAATAATCAGAAATTAAGAGTTTTAAAATAATTTTTAAAATCATCCAAAATTCTCATTTTAAAAAATTACGAAAATACCCTCGTAGGACAAATTACTTAAAATGCCCCCGGTAGTGGAAAACAATCACAACGAAACTACAACGCTCTTTGAATGGATGAATGATAGATCGTGTGTTTGTGTAATTCACGAAGAACCACTCTTAAAGCTCCTATCATAAAACTTCTTCGTGGATAATTAGTGAAACAAGTACTAATCCATAAAATTTCGTAATCGATTAAAGCGCAATAGTTAGAATGAGTTCAAGAGGTCTTGGACGTCCGTCAAGGGCCGAGGTAGAGGCAGATAACCTGTCAAAACCCGTGAGTTCGGTCGAATCGGAGAATGGGATACCATCGCCACCACCACCCCCAATTTTTAGAAATGAGGCGGGGATCGACGAGGTGAGGCCAGAACGCAAGTCGTGTTCATGAGTCCTTGAGATGGTGGTGGGGCAAGTGGAGGTATGGGAGCTCGAAAGTCCGCACTCGAGCGACTTCGATCCAACGGGCGTAGGTATTCCGGTGTATCGGAGTGGCACCCAAAGGCATGTGAGTCTTGGTTAGAATCGATCGAAAGGATCATGGATAATCTTGATCTGACGGATGAGGAGAAATTGAAAGGAGCTATATCGCTTCTAAAGGATGAGTCATATTAGTGGTGGCTCACGGTTCGAGATGGTGCTACGGCCGATGATCTTACTTGGGAGTACTTGAAAACTGCTTATCAGAAGAAGTATGTGGGCACCAGCTACATTGATGCTCAGAGGAAAGCCTTTCTGGGGTTAGTACAAGGAAATAAGTCAGTGTTGGAATATGAGGCAGAATTTTTAAGGCTGAGCCGCTATGCTCGGGATTTGTGTCAACGAAGCACCTAATGTCAGGTCTACTTTGAGGACGGACTTAGGATGATCTAAGGTTTCGATTGCTCCACAACAAGAGCGTGAGTTTTCGCCCTAGTGGAAAAGGCTAAGGTAGCCAAGGGATCAAGGAGTCCGTAAGACGTAATCACGAAAAGAATAAATGTAAGAGAGGCTTTGGATCGCCTGGATCGGGCAAGAATGTGGAGAAGAGGGCTAGATTTGGGGAATCAAAAGAGCCACAAAGCCTACTCAAGGGCCACCTCAAGGTGCTAGATGCGAAATCCCACTCGGAGAATGTTTGGTGGAAGTAGAGGGTGCTTTGAATATGGATCGTTGGATCACCGTAAGGGATTGTCCTCGGTTAGCTAAGAATCACCCGTAGGGTCGAACCGTGCTCGGTTAGAAATGAAGGACCACCAGAGAGGGTCGAGGTGCACTAGAGGTAATGGTAACTGTGTGTACGAGGTAATCAAGGTGCAGAGGCAAGGCAACCAAGGTTGGTTTATGCATTGGCCACCCGAGGAGGAAGATGTGCGAGATATGACAACGGGTAAGTTTCTTATTTCTGAAATACCCTCAATTGTCTTGTTTGTGGTTATGTTAGTTCGCTCTTATGTAGCTAGTAAAGTGTATGGGACTTGGATTATGGACGTAGGGAATGTTTCTAGAAAGTATGATAGATCTTTAAGATTAGAGTGCGCAACAGTAGCGTAGGGTGATGAGTTAAGGATACACGATTAGATGATAGTAAGTAATTTCGAGGACGAAATTATTTTAAGGGGGTAGAATTGTAACACCCTAAATTAGGGGTTGTTAAAATTTAAATAAATTTCTCATGTGTGCTTAAAGAAATAAATAATATGACATTATTTGGCATGATTTAGGGTCTAGAAATAACCCCGATTTAGGTCAGATTTGAAATTAAAAATTTCTTCTTAAGGGTTTAAAAGGAAGGTAGCTAGGGGTTAGGGGTTAAATAAAAGCTTTGGGCGAAATGTGACACAAAGAAATCCTTGGCTGAGTGGTTCCATGCACCACTTGAGTTTAGGGGTGAAGCGCAGGTCCCAAGTTGGAGTGGCAGAGGAAGCATTTTTGCATTTTGTAGTGATGGGCTGAGAAAGGAAGGCCTTAAAGTTAATTGGGAAAGGTTCGTAGCATGAAAGTTCGGGTAGTAGGAGTGGCTTGGGGCGCCACTTGAGAGGGAGAGGTTTCGGGTTCGAAACGCAAGGGAAGCCAGGAAGAAATTTTGTTTTTGGGCCTTTTGCATCATAAGAAAAGGGCCAAGAGGAAGGTTTTATAAATATATAAAAAGGGTATTTGACATGAAAGTCGACTAGGAGAATTGGCCTGGGGCGTTGGAAGAGAGGACTGCGGCGCTTGGACTCGTGTTCGAGTCCTGGGGTAGCACATGTGTGCTTATTTTGTTTTAGTGCCAAAGCATAAGGAGCCAAATAAGGATGGCTTATAAAATGTCACGACGAGTTATGACATGAATGTCTATTCGGGAAAGTTGGCAAGGGCGTTGAGAAGGGGGGGCTGCTGCTTGGGGTGCCAGGTTCGAATCCAAGGAGCAGCACCTAGGTTATTTTTTTCTCTTCTCTCTTTTGTCAACTTTGGCGTGAAGGATGAAGGTGTTTGGTCTGCACTTTGACTCCCAAGGTAGGTGGAAGAGGTAAGTTTGGTGTTTTATTTTCACTCAATTTGTTTAAACAAGGATAGAGATAAAGTGTTATTATCCTAGGTGATAATTAATAGTTTAATTATCAACAAAGAGAGAAGAATTTGGCAAGATTAGGACTCTTTGGGGGCTATTTTTGTACAGCAAATAGAGCAAAGAAATTTCCAAAGAAGCAGCTTTACTTTTCTTTTCCTCTCACATCGTCGAAATTCCCTAGGGAATTCTTCAAAATTCCAAATTTTCTTCTTTTATTCTAGCCAAAACCACCCTTGATTTCCCTACATCTTTTCTTTCTTTTTTCCTCCTTGGTGTGCCGAATTTCTTCTCCTATTTGGTGTAGTTTAATAATATTAGAAAAAGGTGGAGGCTTTTCTTAAATCGATTGGAAAGGGCCTTCGGATTTGGAAGCAGCAAGTGTCTCCATCATCTTTGATCAATCGGTTTTGGGGTAAGGTGGTAAGGGTCTATTTTTTATTTAATTAGTGTTCAAAGTCAAGGCTACTAATTTTGGATAAGTGCCGATTGTAGGAAGTGAAACCATTCACACTTGGAGTGTGTTGGCTAGTGTTCAAAAGCATTTGAGGTGAGGCTTCATATTCAAGCGTAAACCCCATTGATTATTTTGGTTTGGCCAAATGGCCTTAGTACTAATGTTTGTTAATGGTCAAAATAGGGCAAGGAAGGCTAGTGTACGATTGACTTTTCCGGATTTAGAATTATCGTTGCGATGTGTGTGTACATACACACTTTATGATTGATTAACTGTATAAATATTGTGTGTGCTAAACTGATTTATGTGGCTTTGGATTTGATACCGTAATAGTATGTTTATGGTTCGTAAGTCTCATCAATATGAGTTACTATTTGATGCTTTTGGGAAGCATGGCATATTTGGTATATGTGATTTAATTATATGTTGGCATGAAATTGTTGTATAACGTGGATTGATGTGGGATATATGAGTGGAGGGGAATTGATTTTCGTGTCGACGACACCAGTGATTTTGTATCACATTGTGACTACGGTCACCAGAGGTTTGGCACCTCATAGCGTCTCGTCCCAGTGGCTTAGCACCACAGTGGGTTGGCCCCACAGTTTATTTTACAGGATTGACGCCAGTGATTTGGTATCACACGATGGGTTGGCCCCATCATTCGATTTGTGACTATAAGTCACCAGTGGTTTGGCACCACAACATGACGGCTTTCGTGACTATAAGTCACAGTGGTTTGGCACCACCAAAGGGTTTGGTACCACACGGGGTAGAGAAAGGCATTTGGATGGTTAGGTTGGGTGCATAACTTAGTGCATGTTAATTATAATTGTGTATGATGTTGTATTTAATGTGAAAAGGGTTACACATCGAGTCTTGGTGACTCACCTTTTCCTTTAATATTTTTTCAGTGACTCGTAGATCGCGGATGTGGAGCCGGATGGACTCGAGGTGGCCATGCAAAGGAAATTATAGATTTAGATGGATTTTAATTATTTATATTTTATTTTGGTTTTATTTATTCAAGATGTAATAAGGCCTCCTAAGATTATTTTTATTATTTTATCTGCTTGGATGAATTATTTAAACTGCTTAATAACTTTAAAATGATTACACAAATTTTCCTAAATTCAAAAGAAAATGTTTTCGCACTCAACTGGTACAATAACAAAATTGGTAACAACTTGACTTAATATATATTTTTGAATGAACTAAGTATTGTTTTCTTTATACACCTCAACGGTTTCAAAATAAGACAACATCTTGTACTCTAAATAAAATCGGCTAAACAAGGGATTTCAAAATATTTTCATCTATAACATACCGAATTTGGCCATAGTGTTTGGGCCGGGTTTGGGGTGTTACAAAATTGTAATTTTTCCAAAGTATGAATTGATGATATCCTAAATGTAGATCAATATTGGAGAACATAGAGGCCCTTTGAACTGGTCAAATAGATCATCTATCCTCGGAAGTGGGTACTTATTCTTGATTGTCAGTTTGTTCAACTGCCGATAATCGATACACATCCGCATTGTCCCATCCTTTTTCTTAACAAACAGCATCGGTGCTCCCCATGAAGACACACTTGGACGAATGAACCCACAATCTGACAGTTCTTAAATTTGAGCCTTAAGCTCTGTAAGCTCCTTCAGTGCCATTCGGTAGGGCGCGATAGACACCGGAGCTGTCCCCGAAATGAGCTCAATCCTAAATTCTACTTCTTGGCTCTGAGGCAGACCCTGTAGTTCCTCAGGAAAAACATCTGGAAAGTTCGTCACAATTCTGTTATCCTTAATCAAGAGTCCCTAGAGTCAAAAATACTGTTGTAGGCCAAGAATACCTCACATCCTTTCGTTACTAACTTTTCTGCCACCAATGCAGAAATCACATTAGTCAAATAGTCTCTTTATTCCTTAAACAAAACTACCTCACTATCCTCTTCGGCCCTCAAAACATCCCTTTTTTTTCGCACAATCCAAACCTACCCGGTGTTTAACTAGCCAATCCGTTCCCAGAATCAATTCAAACTCCCCAAATGGAAGCTCCATCAGATCAGCCAGAAATATTGTCCCTTAAACCTCTAATGTAACAGCCTGGTTTAGACCCTAGCCAGAACAGTGGTTTCGAGACCATAAATTTGGGATTGGGAATAATATTTTAATAATATTTTCTGTGTGAATAGTGTGAGAATTAGCTGGTGTGAAATTTCGTGTGAAGATTTTATTGATTGTGTGTTTAATTTGTGAAAATGATTTAATCGCATAAAATGCAAAAGCTGTGTGCTATTTGTAAAAGTGCTTAATTGTGGATGTCTTTATATTTTGAAGGTTTTATGGTGTAAATAGCCCAAAAATAATGATAGTGGATGGCAATGGACCAATGTGACCTTAATGTTTAAATATTTTATTTATTAATTAAAAGGTTGATTTAGTAAATGGCATAATAATAATATATATGTTATAATAAAACAAAAATCAAGAATAAGTGGGTGTGTTCATTTTCTTCCATCGTTTGCAAAAGAAAGAAAATAAAGGGTTTAAGGCTTTGAAACATTTGGCCACTTCAAGCTTCAATTAGTAAGTGTTTTGTAACATCCGAAATTGGGGGGTTTTACATTTAATGGGTGTTGTGTGGTATACTATGCTTTGTGTGTTAATTTGGTGTGTTTGGGGTTCCGGGGAAGGCTCGGGGTTAAGCTGAGGCCTTGGCCACAATTTCCTTTTTGGGCACTTTAGGGGAGAGCTAGTTGAGGAAAGTCTTAAGAAGTATTGCTTATGTTTGTAGACACAAGAAAGTTAGTGGGAAAGTGACAAGGAAACGCCACACAAGGTGCTGGTAAGTGACGCCACAGGGAAGCAGTGAGGGAGCAGGTTCGAGTCGCACAATTTACTTTTTGGGATTTCTTTTGGCACCTGGAAGGGAGGAGGTGGAGTTCGGCTAGGACACTTCAAGGGGGAGTGTTGAAAGGGTCAAACAATTTGAATGTGTGGCCATGAGAAGAAAGCAGAGTTTGAATCGTTCAAACTGATTCGAATGTGGGATGGAGAGAAAAGGGTAGAGAAAATTATGGGATTTAGAGAGAGGGAGAGTGGTGGCCGAAATATGGAAAGGTGGGAGGTTGGCTTGTACAGTTTAGACATAGTGCTAGGGGCTGAATCTCTTTTTGTTTTGGCTCATAAGTGTAGCATTTTTGGTCAACTAGAGGAGGTGCTGAAATTTTGTATTCCTAATAGGTTCTCAGAAGATTGTTTCCTCTCATTATTGGTTCTTCCATTTTGTTCTCCTTTACTCTTGGTCCTTCCCGAACCTCCTACCTAATCCTTCTCTTTTCATATCATTTCAATTATGCCTAATAGGGTTACCATCTTTTCATTCCATTTGTTCTTTTGGCCGAACTCTCATATCACTTTCTTCATTGCATTTTTCTCTCATTTGTTTCTTTATAGCCGAATTTCCAACTTACACTTTGGTGATCAACCTTTCATTTTCTTGCTTATTTATTCAAAGTCGAATCTTATTCTTCTTTTTTTCCCTCTGAGTTTGTTCTTATTGTTCCTATTAGCTGAACCTCTGACTGTTCTTTTTCCTTCATTCGTTCTTGTCTCAGAAGATTACCGACACTCACTCTTCTAAATTGTTCCAATTGGTTTCTTCTTAGTTGGTGGTAAGTGTTCTCTTTTCCGTTCGATTTGTTTCTTCTCCTTGTTGGTTGATAAACCGAGGCGTTAATCCTATACCATGGTGCTTTGGCTGAATGTAGGTGAGGCCTCACTTTTGTATTTTCTCTGCATCTGGCCAATATTTGAAAAGTCTGTGGGAGGACAATTGATTTCGGTCAATCGAGGGACTTCAGCATTTTCTTATCCTAGCCTAAAGCTTCCGGGTTCTGTCGATCTAGGTAAGAAATCTATTCAATTGAGCGTGTATTCTTACTTTTGTCTCATTCAATGCCTTAACCCGATCTTCTGACCAAGATCTCTTTCATGGAATCAAATAGTAAGCAAGTAAAGGAGGGGGTTGGACTCGTAGTCCCAGTCCCTAGGTTCAAAAAACGAGCGATGTTTGCTGTTTGAGACCGGCCACTGGGTTATGGACCGGCTTCAGAGCAGAATAGGCAGATAGCAGTCATCCCTGCTAGCGAGAGTGTCGACATAGAAAGCATAGTATTGCGTGTTATCAGATGTGTAAAACTTCACACTCTGTTATTAATCCGTGTTATTAACTGCTTCAATGAAAAGTCAAGGATCGAAAGATACCATAGTGCCCTTGTGGGTAAAGTTGGGGATACCAGGTAAATGACTATAACGTTCTATTATTGAGTATGAAATTGTATACTGTAATCTTTATTGTGATGAGAGCATGTGCATTCATATGATTGTATGTTTTGCATGGGTTTGGGTTATGATGCAAAATGGGAAGTATTTGAGACTGTCACGGTGGTTTGGTACCACAAGTGGGTTGGCCCTACATATGTCTAATTCAGTGACCATGTCTCGGTGGCTTGGTGCCACCGTGGTTTAATACCACGTATATATATGATGATTATGTGATTCATCCCAGTGGTTTGGTACCACAGTGGGTTGGCCCCACATACATTCATCAGGGATTGTCATGGTGGTTTGGTACCACGGTGGGCTGGCCCCTCATATGTCAATATTGACTCTGTCACGGTGATCTAGTATCACGGTGGTCTGGAACCATGAGTGGCTTGGTGCCACATATGAGGTGTGTAGTGGATGGGGGGTTAATTGTAGAAATCCCCACGGTGTGTTGGGCTGGTACAGGTGGTGTGTATAGGATGGAAAATTAGGTTCGGTTGGGACACATTACATTCATATTTGTGTATGCTATTTTGAGTGGGCTAAGGCCCAATGTGTGATAGTGGGCTTGAGGCCATTTATGTGACATAAGGATTTACACACTAAGTCGTGGTGACTCACCCCTCTGCTTAATCTTGTAGGTAATCAGTAGATCGTGGATCCAGGAGCCGAGGCGGACTCGTGGAGGCCATAAATTGTTCTTTTCTTAATTTTGTTTCCTTTCTACAAATTATTTCTAGTTTAATTGGGGATTTTGTTATGTAATAAGGCCTTCTTAAGTTAAAATTTGGTTTTTCATTATTTTATTATTCATCTAAGATATGATATTATTAAATTTTTAACATGATAATTAAATGGGAGTTTTCAAAACATAAGTAACATAAAATAACCGTTTTCTCTCAAGTGCCAACAAAGATAACAAATGATCGTTTTAACTCAATTAAGGAATTTTTCTTAAACTGCAAACCACTGTTTTCAAAACATCACCCTAGACGAAAAGTTTGCAAACTTACGATATTTCTTAAGATTTTAAAATTTGTTTTTACAACTTTTCCCTATGACATTCCAGATCTGGTCATAACGTTTAGACCGGGTTTGGGGTGTTACATGTTTTATGTTCAGTTTTTGATAATTTCTATGTTTTCGTAATCGTTGCTTCATGCTCTAGCTAACCCATGTTGTAATTTTGTGAATTGATGATGTTTTTGTGATGAGCCATTGATGAATGCTTGAGCTATGTGCTAGTTGATAGTGAAATATGAAAACTTGGTGTTGGGTTAACATAGTTTGTATTGGAATTTTTAGTGAAATTGAGTAATTTGGGCTTAATTGAGAAAATGAGAAATTTGAAGGATTAAAATGTGAAATAAATGAAATGTGTGGACTTGAATGAATATAGAGAGAATTTGGTTAAGCATATGTGTTTTGAAATTTTGTGTATTTGATGATTTTGTGTAATAGGGACTAAAGTGTCAAAATGTAAACTGTGAGGGTTATTTTGTCAAATGCCCTAAATATGTGTGTGGGCTAAATTGAATGAATTGGTAATTGAATGGATTGAATTTGAATGTGTATAGACCAAGAAATGAGAGGTTCGAATCGAGATCGAGGTAAAGATAAAGTGCTCGACTAATCGACTGTTTCGATAGTTCGATATCTGAGGTATAATAGGTGTAATTAGCTATGTTTAAATGTTGTGAAACGAATGATTATGATATTATTGAATTATAAATGTTATGCGAGAAATGAATCTATGTGGCACTAAGTGTGCGATTTTGGAAGGCAACCAAAAGATTAGCACTTTGTCTGCGAAATAATAGAAGTTTCATCTTTGTGATTGGCACTGTGTGTGCGATACCGAATTGAGTTTGATTTTGTATTAATTCACTAATTGTAAGATATCATTTAAGGTTTGGCTATGAATCGAGGCACTAAGTGTGCGATTATAATTAATGAATAGCACTGTGTGTGCGATATAATAAAAGCTATGGCTTTAATGAATAACACTGCGTGTGTAAAAAGATATAAGTTTCAATTTATCGAATTGGCACTGTGTGTGCGTTATCGATGGAAGCTCGATTTAACATATTGGCACTAAGTGTGCAATGACTATTAGGCTTCGGTTGTGAAATTGGTGCTAAGTGTGCGATGACTATTAGTCTTCGGTTGTGAGATTGGCACTAAGTGTGTGATGACTATTAGGCTTTGGTTGTGAAATTGGCACTAAGGATGCGATGACTATTAGGCTTCATTGGGAAATTGGCACTAAGTGTGCAAATTTATTTGAGCAATAGCAAAGGTTGAACGAGAGGTAAAATCGAGAAATTGAGTTGTATGAATGGTGAGTAACTATGTGTTGATTAAGGTATGTTTGAACCTATGTGTTTAAGTATAGATTTGAAAGTGGAATGATTAAATATTTGAGTATGTGGTTGAGATTGATAATGTTCTTAGTTGTGTCATTACCTATGTGATGGTTGGATAGTATAGTTAGTGAGTAACCAAGTGTTGTCAAAGGTAGGTATGATACCTATGTGGTTAGTGAAATTTAAAGTAAAAGAATGGATTGCTATATGAGTAATGGATAAAGTTGAACTGGTGTACCATTGGTAAATTATTCATGGGATGGTTAAATGTGTATATTGAATTGGTTCATTGAGTTAAATGTTTTATAATTCAAACTTACTAAACCTTGGAAAGCTTACTGTGTGATTTCTTTCTCTTCTTTACAGTGTCAGTAAAGCTAGCTCGGATTTGGGGATCATTAGCATTTCAATCACACTATCGACAATCTACTTTGGGGTATTTTGGAAAGATGTACATAGTTAAAATATGGCATGTATAGGCTAGTTATTTGAATCATGTTTGAGATTTGTAAGTAGCCTTGAGATGTGGCTAGATATGATGGTCCTAAGCATGAATTGCTTGTTATATATGATGCATAATATGGTTTGGCTAGTTGGTGATGAAAATGTCTTATTAATGATAAGTTTAATGATTGATTGATGCTATTATGATTTAGTGTTATAATGGATGAATCATGCTTGGTAATGCATGAGTTTGAGTTGTGAAATTTGGTTTATAAGTTGGCAAGGTTAGAAATGGGATTGGATAGGATGGTATGTGATCATTTGCCATGTATTTGGTTGCCAAATTGTGTGAGAAAATATGCATATTTGTGCTTGCAGGGTTAACCCCTTTTGGGTGGTATTTTGGTCTTGTAAATAACCTATAATGTCACATGGCCATGGCACATAGGCGTGCCTAGTGACCGTGGGGTAAAGTCAGTATATGGCCTAGTATGAAACACCCCAAACCCGACCCACAAGCCCTGACCGGATCTGGCATGCTTCTAAAGAAAATCCATTCGAATCTTGTTTGAAACTTTGCTAAAAACTTGTGTATTTTTGAAAACAGTTGATTTGGGTTGGGCTTGAATTCTAAAACCCGTGTTGATTAGGAGTTAAAAACAATTTGTTATTTACATTTAGGAGGAATTAACTTTAATTTGAAAAATATCGTGACATAATAAAATAATTTAAGCGCATGCAAAATCAGTTCACACTATAATCTTGTTACATCAAAATAAATCTCCAAAATAAAATTTAAGGTACTTAAGTAAAATAAAATATTCAACTCATAAAGTTCGTGCTGAGCATGGTCACCCCGAGCTCCCGCCACCCACCCATCACCGATCATCACCGGAAAACATTCCCACAACGGGTGAGTCAAACAGACTCAATGTGTACAATCAACACTCGGCCTCAATAGATATGGCATATCAAATCATACATATTCACATAGCATTTAAATAAAATGATGCAATCTCAACCCAAACCTAAATGCCGTCCGCCACACATCACCGCATTCAACCATCACACCGTGAGGACTACTAAGTCAACCTTCCATCCGCTATACACCATCAAGGCGCAATGCTGCAATGACGTGCTCATCGCCTCTTATAATTTCGTGGCATAGCCACCATATATAAATTCGTGACAAAAGTCACCACATTCTTATATTGTGACATAAGTCACCACATTCTTATATTATGACATAAGTCACCACATTCTTATATTGGGGTATAAAACCACCAATTCACTTCCCCTTCACATATCACCCATATGCCCATGTCATACAAAACATGCAAATATTATGCCTTATGCTTTATTCACATTCTTATAGTTGCACTTATGTGCCATAACAGATATTTATCACAATATACTTATAGTAGGAGTAGGAAAACGTACCTGAGTACTTTGTACCATTACATGGTACCTTAACCATAATCTTACACTTTTATATTAGCACATATAATAAATTAAAGCCGTAAATCTATCAAGATTTAGTGTGGGGTACACACCTGATTTACTTAGCAATTCACTCTAAATCTCGAAAATCTAATCTACTGCTTTAGATCTTTAATGCCTATATTCGGCCAACCCCAATCTTATTAGTAAAAAGCCATTCGGCTATAAAACCAAATCCTAATAGGATTATTGTAATCAAATTCTTACCTTGGTGCCGATTTCACTACTAATCAAATCCCAAAACATTGAAATCCTTCTACCTTGTATTCGGCTAACATTAGATCACTTAAAGGGTTAGTTTCTGGCTTTTGAAATAGATCTATGACACCAAACATGGCCTTGGCCGAATACATAGACCCACTTACCTTGCAAATCCCAAATCCCGAAATATCCTTCCTTGAAGTCGACAACACCTAAATCCCAAAATTTCCTTATGGTCGACTAGAGACAGATCCCGAAAGAGTCCTTCATGGTTTCGGTCAAAGACATTAATAGAGTTAGATTCCTAGTTTAAGAAAAAGAATGGAAACCGAATGACAATTGGCCCTTACCCTTAATACAAAAGTCGACAGCACCTTTGCTTGAAGCTCCTCAAAGATTCGACTATGAAGACTAACTAGTGCTCAAAAGATTTCAGCTTTTGGGATTTAATGGAGTAATCGGTTTCACAAAGATGAAAAGAGAGGGAGATATGAGCTTTAGGATGAATCGGAAATGATTATTTTAGGGAGGGGTTTCGGCTTTTGGAGAATCAAAAAGGAAAAGAGAATAATTGGCAGAGAGAATTCGGCAGAGAAAAGAAAGAATGAAGAATAGCCACCCTTTTCCCCTTTCTGCCGAAATTAGTCTACCTAGAGTCCCTTGGCCGGCCAACACTTATTCTCCTACCCTTTCCGAAATTTCTAAAAGAACTAGACTTCATCTCAAACTCCTCTCATAGACTCCTTTTTCCGTCCACTACTGTTCCTTATTGCCGAAAAAAATAAAATTCTTTTATTTGCTTCCCATGCGACTCGAACTTAGGTCCTTCCTCATAGCCCATGGCGTCATTTCCAGAGGCCCTAAGTGGCGCATCCGGGCCACTTTTCCAAGCCTAATTGTGTGTCATATTTCCCTTATTTATTTTCTTAAGGCCACCTTGTTTCAGTTCCCTCTTTTAGACTTAAAACTCGATATTTTTCTAAGGCATTTTCCTTATATTTCAAGATTCTAAAATTCACATAACACATTCATAACACATAAGACATGCTATTTCATATAATTTAGCAATAGTGCATAAGCCCTAATCCAGGATATTATAGTTCTACCCCCTTAAAATAATTTCATCCTCAAAATTACCTGGCTAGAATAGGTGGGGGTATTGCTGTCGTATTGCTTCTTCTGGCTCCCACGAGGCTTCTTCCGATCCATGATTTCGTCACAACACCTTGACCAAAGGGACCGATTTCCTTCGTAGCACTTTCACATCTCGCTCTAGAATCAATCGGCTCTTCCTCGTAGGATGTGTCCGCCTTAGCTCCACCTCTTCAACTGAACTACGTGAGATGGATCCGACGCAGATCGATGTAGCATGGAAACATGGAATACGTCGTGCATCTGCTTCAATTCCGAAGGTAACTCTAATTGGTATGCCACCGGTCCGATTCGCTTCAATACCCGATAGGGTCCTATGAACCTTGGACTTAGTTTCCCTTTTCGACCAAATCTCATCACCTTCTTCCAAGGCAATACTTTAAGGAACACTTGATCTCCCACATCAAATTCAATCTCCTTCCGTTTGAGATCTGCGTACGACTTTTGTCTATCGGATGCTTCCTTCAATCGAGCTCAAATTATACTAACCTTCTCCTCCGATTCCGCTTACTAACTCGACCTAAAATTTGACGTTCTCCCAACTCCGCCCAACACGAGAGAGTCGACACTTTCGACCATACAATGCCTCGTATGGTGCCATCCGTATACTGGCTTGATAGCTGTTGTTGTAAGCAAATTCCGCTAGAGGTAAATATTCTTCCCAACTTCCTCTGAAATCTATCACACAGCCTCTTAACATATCCTCTAACACTTGAATCACTCGTTCAGACTGACCGTCTGACTGTGGATGAAAGGCCGTACTAAAGTCCAATCCAGTACCCAAAGCTTGATGTAGTGCCTTCCAAAATCGAGATGTGAACCTAGGATCCCTATCCGAGATAATCGACATCGGCACTCTATGCAACCTTACAATCTCTGCTACATATAACCTTGCCAACTTCTGCAACGAATAATCAACTCGTACAGGTAAGAAATGTGCAGACTTTGTCAGCCGATCCACTATCACCCATACCGAGTCCTTCTTCGTAGGCGTAAGGGGAAGCCCACTAATGAAGTCCATGGTAATTCTCTCCCACTTCCATTGGGGAATCAGATTGGAAGCAACTCGACAAAACTTGGTGTTCAAATTCTTAACTTGCTGACATGTCAAACACTTGCCAACATATTCGGTAACTTCTCGCTTAAGACCTAGCCACCAAAATTGTTCCCTTAAGTCTGTGTACATTTTACTACCTCCGGGATGCATAGCATAAGGGCTACTATGCGATTCCCGAAGAATTCTTTGCCTAAGTTCCTCGTCCTTCGGCATACAGACCTTACCCTTGAAGCATAATGTTCCTTCGTCATTAACACCATAACCTTCCAACTCTCCATTCTGCGCTTGTCGTAACTTAACACTTAGATCCTCATCCATTAACTGACTTTCCTTCACCTCATTCAACCATGTCGGTTTAACTTGCAATTCTGCCAACAAACTTCCATCGTCATAGAGGCTTAGATGTGCGAACATCGCCCTCAGATCCGACACTACCTTTTGACTTAGGGCATCTGCCACTACATTTGCCTTGCCTGGGTGATACTCTATTGAACAATCATAGTCCTTCAATAGTTCCACCCACCTTCGCTGTCTCAGATTCAACTCCTTCTGAGTCAGCAGATACTTAAGGCTTTTGTGGTCTGTGTAGATCAACGACTTTTCTCCATAGAGATAGTGCCTCCACACCTTAAGGGCAAAGACCACTGTCGCCAATTCCAAGTTGTGTGTCGGTAGTTAACCTCGTGGCCTTATTGCCGAGACGATAAGCGATTACTTTCCCATCTTGTATAAGGACACCTCCCAACTCGTATGGGAAGCATCACAATATACTACAAAATCCTTCATTGCCTTCGGCTGAATCAAAACTGGAGCTTTGGTCAAGACCTTCTTAAGCTTCTCAAAGCTCTCCTGTTGCTTATCTGTCCAAACAAATGGTACTTCCTTTCTCAACAACTTTGTCAAAGGCGCGGCTATCGACGAGAACCCTTCCATAAACCTTCTATAATAGCCTGCCAATCCTAAGAAACTCCGAACTTCTGCCACCGACTTAGGTGGTTTCCAATCCAAAACTGCCTCAATCTTCCGAGGATCCACCCTTATTCCTTCAGCAGATACCACATGTCCTAGAAACGTAACCTCCTTAAGACAAAATTCATACTTGCTGAATTTGGCGTAGAGCTTCTTCTCCCTCAACACTTGCAGCACCACTCAAAGGTGCTCATCGTGTTCTTCCTCAGACTTCGAATACACCAAAATATCATCTATGAACACAACAACAAACAGGTCTAGATACGGTTGGAAAATCCAGTTCATCATGTCCATAAACGCTGGGGCATTTGTCAAACCAAACGGCATTACCAAGAACTCATAATGCCCGCACCTTGTTCGGAAAGCCGCCTTATGGATATCACCTCCTTCACCTTAAGTCGATGATATCCGCATCTTAGATCTATCTTCAGAATACCGTGGCCCCTTAAGTCGATCGAACAAGTCATCTATTCTTGGCAATGGATACTTGTTTTTGATGGTTAGCTTATTCAATGATTTATAATCTATACACATGCATAGTTCCATCCTTCTTCTTCACAAACAAGACCTGCTTCTATAGAGACACATCGGGTCGAATGAACCCACTGGTCTAGCAATTCATGGATCTGAGCCTTGAGCTCAACCAACTCCTTTGGTGCCATTCAGATGGGGCAATGGACACGTGAGTCGACTCAAAGAAGAAATCAATTCCAAACTTCACCTCCCCGTCTGGGGGTATTCCGGGTAATTCCTCCGAAAAGACATCCACAAACTCCCTTACGGTTCTAACTCCACTAACTCCCGCTTTGTTCGTATCCAAAGCTCTAATGAAGGCCAAAAATGCCTTACACCCCTTTCGAACCATCTTATCAGCTTTCAAAGCAGAGACTACGTTTGATAAGTAATTCCTTCTTTCTCCTATCATAACTATCACTCCATCCTCTAGGGTCTTTAACTCCATTTGTTTGGTCGCATAATCTAATATGCACTCATGCTCTACTAGCCAATCCATGCCAAGTATCGATCAAATTTCAAGGGTAATTCCATTAAGCTCGGCAAGAACATCGCTCCTGAAGTTCCAAAGGTACTCTCAAACATCTTATTCACCACTACAGTTTGACCTAGTGGGCTTACTACAGTCATTTCCCTACTAGAAAGTTCAGAGGCTATTTCTAGAGTTTCAACTATTCTACATGCAACATAAGAATGGGTCGAGCCCACATCAATCAAAGCAAAATAAGGCTTGCCACAAATAAGGAACGTACCGATTATGATGTCCGGCGCGTCTTCATCCTCTCTCCGGTGAATCGCATAAACTAGACCCGACTGTCGGGCCTCCGTATTACCAACACCTCAGCCCGGTGTTCCCCGTCCTCTACCAGATCCATTACCTCTGCCAGCTGAACCACGACCTCGTGGTGGCTACTGTCCTCCTCTTCCCGCCTGGTTAGGACCTTGATTTACTGGTCAACCCCCTTCGGTTCTCATGGGACAATCCTTAATCATGTGGTCCTTAGACCCACACTTAAAGCATCCTCCCATCTTTTTCCAACACTCTCTCAAATGCTTCTTCCCACACTGATCACAAGGTGGTATCGCCTCCAAGAAGAAACTGCTAACCTCGCGGCCCATCAACTCTAGGCTTCTTTTGCTCATTCCTAGATGGCCTTGACGATTCAAATCCTCTCTTCGCTTATTTTGATCGGAGTTCTACCTTACGGACTCCTTGATACCCTCGGCTACCTTAGCTTTTTCCACTAACACAAGAATTTTCGCCCTGCTATGGGCTATTAATAGTCTTAGGTCATCCCTTAGTCCGTCTTCAATCGGACACGCGCTCATGCTCGTGAGACACTATGCCCGAGCATAGCGGCTCAAATTTTTTAAGAATTTAGCTTCAGATTTCGCCACGGACTTGTTTCCTTGAACCATTTCAAAAATGCCTTCCTCTCAGACATTGATATAATGGGTACCCACATACTTCTTCCGGTATGCCGCCTTAGCATACCCCAAGTGAGTTCTCGGTTGTAGCACCATCCCGCACCGTGAGCCACCATTGATATGACTCATCGCGAGGAGCGACACCAACCCTTTCAATTTTTTTTTCATCGATTAAATCTAGCTCATCCATAATCCGCCACGCCTCCAACCAATACTCGCAGATTGGTGCTACACTGATACAATCATGAACACCTTAGATCTCATAGCTCGAGTCGCTTGTATCGACTTTCGAGCTCCCATGCCTCCACCGCTCCCCGCCACCCTTTCCAAGACTCGCAAAGATCGCCAGACATCTGGCCATCCCCGTCCGTCTCGGTATTCCACATCGGTCACTGGGGGTGGTGGGGGCATTTCATTTCAGATCTTTGACTGATCTAACGAGTTCGTATACGTCATTCGGCCTCTACCATGATCTCGCACGTTACTACCACGCCCCTTGAATTCATACTTTCACTTTGCGCTTATCCGATTAAAGAATTTTATAGATTAGTGTTGTTCCACTGATTTATCACGCATACAGTCTTATGTTCAATAGTTTTTAAGAAGTAGTTCTTTCGATTCATACATATACAGTCTCAAGTTATTCATTCAATCACATACATGAACTTGCATTCATTACAGAGAAATGTTGTAGTTGTCGTTGTTTGTTGTTTTCCACTACCAAGGGAAATTTTCGTAATTTTGTCCTACAGGGGTATTTTGGTAATTTTCAAATTAGAGTATTTGAAAATGTTGCAAAATAGAGATTGATGATATTTTACAAAATTAAAATTCTTGCTGGAAAAATTTCAAGGGTGAAATGATAATTTTATATACTAGGGGTATTTTTGTAATTTTACAAGCCAGGGTCATTTCGGTAATTTTTTCGCAAAATGTGGTTCTTGGTGACTTTCAAAACAAGGGTATTTTTTTAAAGATTTCTAATTTGAGGACATTTCGGTGATTTTTCTTACTGAGGGTATTTTGGTCATTTGTACAGGTTAGGGGTAATTTGGTCATTTTACAAATCAGGTGTAATTTCATAAATTTTCCAAATCAGGATGTCTTGATATTTTGTAAAGTTTTTGGATATTTTTTTTTGCAAAGTAGGAAAATTTTTATTGAAATCAAGGGTAATATGGAAATTTTAGAACCAATGGCATTTTTAGTAATTTTACCACTAGGGGTATTTAGGTAATTTGTAATTTAAAAATTCTTAGAAAGTTTTTTCCAAAATAATAATTTTTCATAATTTGAAAAGGGTAGTTTGTTGACTTTTAAAACTAGGGTTTCCATAAAAATGTGGCTAGTCCCTTTCGGGTTTTAATTATTGAGTTTAGCCTGTGACTAAGTCCTCTTGGTTAGGGTGAACCAAAGCTACGCACCAGGTAGGATTCGAGTGGAGAGGAGGTGAGTCACGCGGACTGCTTAAATACCAAGCTCCCAATCAAACCAACCCTAGACATGCGCACAATGGTTGCCACACCCTAACTCGTGACTTAGACACGTGTTTGTTTAATTGTGCCTTAGAGTTTTATGTAATTGTTGGGGTAAACTAGTCCTAGGGTTTAATTCCTAATCCACTAGTCACGTCCCTATATATCCCTACATACAAATCACGAAGAGGTTAGGAGTACTTACTGTGGACTTGGCCTGAGACTGGTGCCATACCGTAAAAACTCGCTCATTTCTTAATAAAATCCAATTTTCAAAAGAGAGAAACATTTTGGTAATTTGAGTTTTGAACCTGCTCGATACCAAGCTAAACACCCCAAACCCGACCCACAAGCCCCGATTAATCTCTGCATGCTTCTAAAGAAAATCCATTCGAATCTTGTTTGAAACTTTGCTAAAAACTTGTGCATTTTTGAAAACAATTGATTTGGGTTGGGCTCGAATTCTAAAACCCGTGTCTATTAGGAGTTAAAAATAATTTGTTATTTACATTTAGGAGGAATTAACTTTAATTTGAAAAATATCGTGCCATAACAAAATAATTTAAGTGCATGTAAAATCAGTTCATACTATAATCTTGTTACATCAAAATAAATCTCCAAAATAAAATTTAAGGTACTTAAGTAAAATAAAATATCCAACTCATAAAGTTCGGCCGAGCATGGTCACCCCGAGCTCCCGCCAGGCCGGTCAACACCTTGATCATCACCGAAAACATTCCCACAACGAGGTGAGTCAAACAGACTCAATGTGTACAATCAACACTAAGTCTCAATAGATATGGCGTATCAAATCATACATATTCACATAGCATTTAAATAAAATGATGCAATCCCGAACCCAAACCTAAATGCCATCCGCTACACATCATCCGTACCAACCATCACACCGTGGGGACTACTAAGTCAACCCTTCATCCGCTATACACCATCGAAGGCGTTGCAATGATGATGTGCTCATCGCCCTTATAATTTCGTGGCATAGCCACCATATATAAATTCGTGACAAAAGTCACCACATTCTTATATTGTGACATAAGTCACCACATTCTTATATTATGACATAAGTCACCACATTCTTATATTGGGGTATAAAACCACCAATTCACTTCCCCTTCACATATCACCCATATGCCCATGTCATACAAAACATGCAAATATTATGCCTTATGCTTTATTCACATTCTTATAGTTGCACTTATGTGCCATAACAGATATTTATCACAATATACTTATAGTAGGAGTAGGAAAACGTACCTGAGTACTCAGTACCATTACATGGTACCTTAACTATAATCTTACACTTTTATATTAGCATATATAATAAATTAAAGTCAGAATCTATCAAGATTTAGTGTGGGTACACACCTGATTTACTTAGCAATTCACTCTAAATCCCGAAAATCCAATCTACTGCTTTAGATCTTTAATGCCTATATTCGGCCAACCCCAATCTTATTAGTAAAAAGCCATTCGGCTATAAAACCAAATCCTAATAGAATTATTGTAATCAAATTCTTACCTTGGTGCCGATTTCACTACTAATCAAATCCCGAAACGTTGAAATCCTTCTACCTTGTATTCGGCTAACATTAGATCACTTAAAGGGTTAGTTTTCGACTTTTGAATAATTATGAAATAGATCTATGACACCAAACATGGCCTTGGCCGAATACATAGACCCACTTACCTTGCAAATCCCAAATCCTGAAGTATCCTTCCTTGAAGTCGACAACACCTAAATCCCTAAATTTCCTTATGGTCGACTAGAGACAGATCCCGAAAGAGTCTTTCATGGTTTCGGTCAAAGACATTAATAGAGTTAGATTTCTAGTTTAAGAAAAAGAATGGAAACCGAATGACAATTGGCCCTTACCCTTAATACAAAAGTCGACAGCACCTTTGCTTGAAGCTCCTCAAAGATTCGGCTATGAAGACTAACTAGTGCTCAAAAGATTTCAGCTTTTGGGATTTAATGGAGTAATCGGTTTCACAAAGATGAAAAGAGAGGGAGACATGAGCTTTAGGAAGAATCGACAATGATTATTTCAGGGAGGGGTTTCGGCTTTTGGAGAATCAAAAAGGAAAAGAGAATAATTGGCAGAGAGAATTCGACAGAGGAAAAGAAAGAATGAAGAATAGCCACCCTTTTCCCCTTTCTGCCAAAATTAGTCTACCTAGAGTCCCTTGGCCGGCCAACACTTATTCTCCTACCCTTGCCGAAATTTCTAAAAGAACTAGACTTCATCTCAAACTCCTCTCATAGACTCCTTTTGCTGTCCACTACTGTTCCTTGTTGCCGAAAAAAATAAAATTCTTTTATTTGCTTCCCATGCGACTCGAACTTAGGTCCTTCCTCATAGCCCATGGCGTCATTTCCAGAGGCCCTAAGTGGCGCCTCCGGGCCACTTTTCCAAGCCCAATTGTGTGTCATATTTCCCTTATTTATTTTTTTAAGGCCACCTTGTTTCAGTTCCCTCTTTTAGACTTAAAACTCGATATTTTTCTAAGGCATTTTCCTTATATTTCAAGATTCTAAAATTCACATAACACATTCATAACACATAAGACATGTTATTTCATATAATTTAGCAATAGTGCATAAGCCCTAATCCGGGATATTACATAGTAGGTCACAGCCTTAGCACACGGGGGTGCTTGATGGCTTTGTAGCTGTGTGAGTTTTTGTAGAATCGACCACGGTCATGGGACACGGGCATGCCTAGTGGCCGTGGCACATAAGTCAGTTTCGACCACGGGGAAGACACATGGGAGTGTCTAGTAACCGTGGGTGGGACACGATTTACCTCCACGAGCGTGCATCCCCTGTATTTTAAAAAAGTTTTTAAGTTTCCGAGAACTTCTGTATATGTTTTGTTTTAGTCCCAACTCGATTTATAAGCATGCTTAGGGACTCATTTAAGGGACATTGTGCGTATGCTTGATAAATGAAAAGTATAAATTATTCTGAATGTCTCTGATCTATTTGGAAATACCTTTAACCCTAGTCCGATGACGGTTACGGGTTAGGGGTGTTACATTTGGTTGGTATCAGAGCTACGGTTTAGTTGATTCTCAGACTAACCTAGCGTGTGTAAGTCTAGCTATGCATGCCATATTATGAATTTTTGATAGTGTGAAGAATTCAGACAGTTGAAAATGTGTTTCCATATAATAATGGATCCCGATTGAGCAATTGTTAACAACGTAGAAAGTAATGTGCTTACTCCCGCTAAAGGGATAGTGCCTGCCACATTTGGGCCGAATAAAAGTAGTGAGGGAGGAGAGGCTAAGCAAGCCTTCTTCTGTATGATGAGTGAATGGTTTTCAGAATTTGTTCGAATGAATCTGACTACTCCACAACCTCCACCACCACAAGTACCTATTGTGCCATAAGTTGTAGATCTGAACAGAATGAACAAACCACTTGTAGACAAGATTCAGAAGTACGGGGTTGAAGAGTTTACAGCCACATTCGATGATGATGCTGAGTGAGCTGAGTTTTGGCTCGAGATACAATTCGAGTATTTGATGAGATGTCGTTGAATCCTAATGAGTGTATTAAGTGTGCAGTTTTCTTGTTGAGAGACACAACTTATAACTGGAGGAAAACCTTGATATCTGTGGTTTCGAGAGAGAGAATCACGTGGGACTTCTTTCAAGCCGAGTTTAGAAAAGAGTATATCAGTCAACGCTTCATTGATCAGAAATGTAAAGAGTTTCTAGAACTGAAATAGGGTCGTTTGTCTGTTACTGAGTACGAGCGAGAATTTGCATGATTAGTCAATATGCTAGAGAGTGTGTTTCTACTGAAGCTACTATGTGCAAACATTTCATAGAGGGATTGAATGAAGACATTAAGTTGTTGGTTGGGATACTTGATATAAATGAATTTGTTGTACTAGTGGAAAGAGCATTCAAAGCCGAAGAACTTAGTAAAGAAAAGAAGAAAGTTGATTCTGAAGCTCGTGATGAAAGAAAGAGATCGATGAATAAATTTTCTCTACCTTTTACAGAGAGATACAGAGATGTAAGCAGCCGTACAAATGCTTCATTTGAACATCCAAGTAGAGATCGTTCGAGACAAAGTATTGGTTTACAAATTCAAGCTCCAAATGAATCCAATGTTAATAGTGACAAAAGTAACAAACTTAAGTGTAGACAGTGTGGAAGACGACATGTAGGAGAATGTTGGGGCAAATACAACAATAGAGTTTGCTATAAACATGGATCACGAGATCATTTTAATAGAGACTACCCAAAGATGACCGAGGAAGAAAATATTCAGAATGTGAGATAGAGTAATGTGACGGCTAAGGGTAGACCGACTAGAAATGTCAAAACATTATTGGAAGTCAAAGAGGGTCCAGTGATACAGCTGTAAGATCAGAGGCGAGAGCACCAACCCAAGCTTACACTATACGAGCAAGAGAGGAGGAGTCATCTCTAGACGTCATGACTAGTACTTTA
Source organism: Gossypium rotundifolium (assembly GCA_025506655.1). Taxonomy (NCBI): domain Eukaryota; kingdom Viridiplantae; phylum Streptophyta; class Magnoliopsida; order Malvales; family Malvaceae; genus Gossypium; species Gossypium rotundifolium. The sequence continues at coordinate 24,271,838 of CP106730.1, read as the reverse complement.
ACCCTATTCGATACTGATGTGATTGCATAAATATATTAGGGATCAACCCATTCCTATGTGAGTATGAATTTATTATTTCATAAGACTCTACCTGTTAAGTCTACTGAATTTGTGGTTAGAGTATCAAACCCCTTAGGCAAGTGTGTCTTAGTGGATAAAGAATGCAAGAACGTCTGCTGATTTTCTGGATGTTTGCTTTAAGCTAAATTGATATTTCTATCATTCGATGAATTGATATAATTCTGGATATGAATTGGCTCACTTTGCATAATGCTATTGTGAATTGTAAAAGAAAGAGTATTGAATTGAGAAGTCAGAACTGTCAGATAGTTCGAATTGAATCCAGTAATATGAAAGGGTTACCAGCTATTGTATCTGGGATGGAAGTTGAATTATATGAGAAAGGATTGCAAAGACTATTTGGCATATGTGATTGATACAAAGGTAACAGAAAAGAAAGTTAAAGAATCTCATGTGCCAAAAATTATTTTCAGAACGAGGTATAGATATTATGAATTCTTAGTGATGTCTTTCAAACTAACGAATGATCCTGCAGTGCTTATGAATTTGATGAATCAGATATTCAGACTGTATTTGGATCGCTTTGCTATAGCATTTATTGATGATATTCTGGTTTACTCTTGTGATAAGACACAATATGTCAAGCATTTGAGAATTTTGTTGTAGACTTTGCGTGAGAAGCATCTATATGCTAAGTGTAGTATGTAATACCTCAAACCCGGTCTATGCGTTAAGACCAAATTTGACATGTCACACAGAATGAACATACACCTAGTCTTTTAAAGATTTAAAGAAAACGGATTTTTAAAAACATTTTAACGTGGAGTTATTGAAAACTAAGTTTGATTACTAAATCTAATACTTTGGGTCGTAAAAATTTATAAACTGAAACTTAGGAAAAATTTATTTAATGTTTTGATAAAATTTAAAGAGTTCGAAAGTAATTTGAAAACAAAAATTTAAAAATATTGTTACAGAAAAATTACCGAGTTAAAACTATTTAAGAATGAAACCCTTTTAGACGCTTATTTAAGAAAACATTTATTTCTATTTTTAGAAAAAATAATCCCACTTAAGTATTTAAAGCATATTATAAAATCCATCCACAAATAAAACATCCATAAAAATTTAACCAGAGGCCTTATTACAAAATAACAAAAATAATAAAAAGTACTTAAAAAGAAATCCAAAATTTAAATAACCTAAAATTTGTAGCATGGCCTCCACTAAGTCGTCCCCGGCCCAAGCCTCCATCACTGATCATTACCTGAGGAGGGTAAAGAAAACGGGGTGAGTTACTTAGAACTCAGTGTGTAACACACTTACCATTGTCACTGGGCCAAAAATTCAATTAAGCATTTATTGGGCCAAAGCGCATTTACAATCATAACATAATATCATATATAACATGCATGTGTTATGAAATTTCCCAACCAAACCTAGTTTTCCATCCGCTACACACCACCCGTACCAACCAACACACCTGTGGGGAGCTTTAGTCACCCACCCTGCTAACACACCAAACTGGGCGTTAAGCCATATATCAAACTAGGCATTAAGCCATATATCAAAATGGGCATTAAGCCATATATCAATTTGTGGACAAGCCACCAAAATTTTGTAGCAAAGCTACCGGAACTTCTCTTCATCAAAATCCCAACCCATGCAAATCATGTATATAATATGCATATCCAATTACAATATTCCATTCATATAATTATTACGAACAATATGGCCCATTTATCACATATTACATTTGGCCCATTTATCACATATCACATTTGACCCATTTATCACATATCACATTTGGCCCATTTATCACATATCACATTTGGCCCATTTATCACATATCACATTTGGCCCATTTACCACATATCACATTTGGCCCATTTACCACATATCACATTTGGCTCATTTATCCAGTCTTAATACCGATTTTTATAGTTTCTACCAAAAAAATGATAGTTACGCCATCTTACCCGATTTCACTAACAAGTGACTAAATGAAGCGATTTATCATTAGTCACAATATAAATATCTATCCCATGAAATATGGTGTGAGATTACACACCTGATTACGGTAAGCACTACACTCTCCTGATCGTTGACACCTAAAAACATGTTTAACGCTCGATTAGAAAAATATAAACGTGATCTAATAAAGCTACTCTAAACAAACGATCTAAGATTTACCCTCAGAATCGTGATTAACTACGATTCATCAATTTTCCCCGATTGACAGTCCACAACCCGTTGGAAAACCCCGAACAACTAATGGCTCAGAACTGCGAGTAACCTTGAATAATTGATTTTCACGGAGGAGGTCCGAACCGGTGGAAAGTCTCGAATTGTCAAACACGACCTACGCTTGAATTTAGGAGTTGGGATCGTTAATCCACTCCTTTGAGATCACCACTAGATTTCCTTTCAACACATTACTGACGTCCATTCGTTAGATCTTCAATAAATCAATAATCTATTAAAGTATGGACTTAACAAAATGGTATAGATAGGCTTGCCACGAAGTTTCGAGTGATCCACGAATAAATCCCTATATAAAATAATCGGTTACTCCTTTCCATACTGTTAATCCTCTTAATAAATAAAGGATGATCATGAAATCCATGAAGAATTCTTACCTTGAAGGTTTTTGATCCGAATTCTAGTGATTACGAGATAACTTTGAGGAAATGGTAATTCGACCTTTCTCTATTTCACTATAAAGACGAAAAAGAATTTGTCTAAGAGAGAGGTAGATGAGGACATTTTTGGTCAAAAAGACCCTCCCAAGCCAATATATATAGATTCAAAAAAATAAAAAGAAAAATAAAGCATTGAAGAGGGTTCTTACCAATTGATCAAAACGTGAGTAGAAAGAATGATTGAGAAGGAAAAATATATGTGAAGAGAAAGATTCGGCTAAGGAGATAATCATTGACATTCGGCCATGGTGAAGAATTAGGGAGAGAGATGTTTGAGAGTCTTTTGTAAGAAGTAAAGAAGAAAAAAGAAATAGGGGATAAGATATTTAGGTTTCGGTTTTCAAGGATGGGGAATGAACAAAGAAGAAGTTTTGAGATTGGTGTTCATTCGGCCAAGGAAGAAAGGAATTGAAAGTGTCCCTCAATGTTGTACGATTTTGGCACAAAAAGGAAAAAAGTTTAAGAAGAAAAAAGGATGGTACCAAAATGGTCAAAAATGAAATGGCCAAAAGAAAACAAAAGCTATACCAATTGCTCACGACAAAATCGGCTAGGGAGAGAAGTTTTGGAGAGAAAAGAAAATAGTGCACAAAATTGCTAAAGAAATTTGACCAACTAGCTCCTAATACCTATCAATATTTGGCCAACCTTTCTAGCCCCAAAAACCAACCAAGTTCATGGCCAAGAGAGTCAACCTTTGCCAACTATTCTATCCATAACACATTCCTCAATTTAAGCCACTTGTTCCCCTACATACCTTATCCTATTGATTCCTTTCCCTATGTTCAATTCTTGCCTTAATCCTTTAGCCACCTTGCCATAAAATTAAGAGTCCAACCTTCCAAAAATAAAGCTTGACCGACACATGCTAGATGAGTACAAAAATTTAAGTCACAAAAATACATACCAAGGGAGTCGAACCTCTCCCCTCAAGACAATCCATGTGGCGCATATCCTCTTAACCAAATACTCACTGATGCTAGATACTTACTTAAAAATTTCCATATGCTATAAATCCACTGACTCCCTCTCTTAAAGTAGTAAATGCTAAAATTTTCACTAGGTCCAAATAGATCCCAAGCCTTCTCAACAAACAAAATTAATAATCTAACAAGCTAAATCACCAATTTAATGTAACACATACAAGCTCAAATTCTAGGGTGTTACAATTCTACCCCCTTAAGAAAATTTCATCCTCAAAATTTACCTGGTTAAAAGAGGTGAGGATATTGCTGTCGAATTGTGTCCTTAGATTCCCATGCAGCTTCCTCCGCTTCGTGATTACGCCAAAGAACCTTAACCAACGGTACTGACTTCTTTCTTAGCACCTTTACATCTCGATCTAAAATTTGCACTGGTTCCTCCTCAAAAGACGAATCAGGACTTAACTCAACTTCCTCCACCGGTACAATGTGAGACGGATCCGATCGATAATGTCTCAACATTGAGACATGGAAAACATTATGAATCTGACTCAATTCTAGAGGTAACTCAAGCTGGTAAGCTACTGGCCCAACACGCTTCAACACACGATATGGTCCAATAAATCGGAGGCTCAACTTACCCTTCCTTCCAAATCTGAAGATCTTCTTCCAAGGTGAGACCTTTAGAAAGACCTGATCTCCCACCGTAAACTCAATGTCCTTACGCTACAGATTCGCATATGACTTTTCTCTATCCGAAGCTTTCTTTAACTGCACCTGAATCACCTTTACTCTTTCTTCCGTTTTTGATATCAATTCAAGACCCAATAACTGTCGTTCCCCTAATTCAGTCCAACAAGTAGGAGTACGACACCTACGGCCATACAATGCTTCAAAGGGTGCCATTTGGATACTGGATTGATAACTATTGTTATACGCAATGTAACACCCTAAATTAGGGGTTATTTGTAATTTAAATATTTTCCCATGTGTGTGCTTGAAGAATTAAATTCTAGGATTATTTGGCTTGTTTTAGGGTCTAGAAATAACCCCGAGCTAGGCCTGACCTAGTATTAAAAATTTCTTTTTAAGTATCTAAAAGGAGGAAGCTAGGTGAGATAGGGCTTAAATAAAAATTTTGGGCGAATTTTAACACAAAGAATGGGCTTGGCAAAGTGGCTTGGGCGCTAAGGTGCAAAGGGAGTGCCAAGGGGCAGGAGTTCGAGTAACATAGGGAGCAGATGGGCTTTTAATTTTTTTTAAGCGTTAAAAAGGGGATTGGGTTAAAAAGGCTTTAAAATTAAAAGAATGGGGTTTTATGGCATGAAAGTCGGGCTGGTGGAGTGGCTTGGGGCGCCACTTAAAGGACCTTGGTGCATGGACTGGGTTGAGTCATGGTAGGCAGGAGTTTAATTTTTTAGGCTTTGGCGTTAAAAGGAAAAAGGGCCTGTATGAAGGCTTATAATTTAATGGCGGTATTATTTGACATGAAAGTCAAATGGGAAGAGTGGCAGGGCGCTTAAGGGGGGTCTGTGAGAATGCTTCCCAGGACACATGTTCGAACCAAGTATCAAAGCAGATTGGTTTTATTTTTTATCTTTGCCAAATGAATGGGAGAAGGAGTAGTGGTTTGAAATTGGACTTTTAAGGTGATATGGATAGACTTTGTCTTCCTTTAAATTTTCATTTGGGAGAGTTAGTAAAATTGTTATACTATATTTTATTTTATTTTATTTCATTAGTTTAAAGAAGTGATTAATGGATAAATGGTAGATTAATATGGGTGATAATTAAAAGTGGAATTTATCACCTAAAAGGGAGGAATTGGCCAACATTGGGACTCCTTGGGGGTTGTTCAAAATTGATTTTGAAACACCCCAAACCCGGCCCACAAGAATGGACTGGATCTGGTATGTTCCTTGAAGTAACACAGTTCAAATTCATTCGATTGTTTTGAAAAACTATGAGTTTTGGGAGATAGCTCGTTGTGGGTTGGGCTTGAGTTGAAAACAAATTTATTTTTATAACAAAACCCATTTGCTTCAAGTGATAAAAATATTTAAACTTCTTTCATACTAAGTGGGCTTACTCTTTATAAAGCCCTAAACTCATAACAAAGTAATTATAGTAGAAATAAAAATTAAATCACGGTGGCCTTATTACATAAAATGAAACCCAAAATAATAAATTGTCTTAGTACTTTAAAATAAAATAAATATTCAAATTAAAGCTGAACTTCAAGTCGATCATGGCGCCACAAGTTCGCCGTCCGGTCCATTATCGCTCATCACCAAACATATTCCACAACGGGGTGAGTCGATAGACTCGTGTAACCAACACTAAACATAATAGAGATAGGCACACCATAAAAAAATCATATGCATATAAGAATTCAAGATCATGATGCAAACCCGAACCCAAACCTATATGCCATCCGCTACACTCCACCGTACCAAACTCGCACACCATGGGGACTACTAAGTCAACCTCCTTCCGCTACACTCCATCGAAGGCGTCATTGCAATCGGCGTGCTCATCGCCCATCGATAATATTGTGGCATAGCCACCATGTAATGTAACCGAAGTTACCACTTAGTGAGACCAAGTCATCACATTCACTTAGTGAGACCGAAGTCATCACATTCACTTAGTGAGACCAAAGTCATCACTTTCACTTATAACGTTGGTGAGGCCAAGTCAACACCTTCACTTAGTGAGACCAAGTCATCACATCCACTTCCCTTCTTCAATTGACCCAATGCCCCAAATAATAAATATCATGCATAACATATTTTATTACACTTTCACATCAACATTCACAGGTTAAATATAACATCTTTTTGAAATCCTAGTAGAAGTAGGAAAACGTACCTTAGCACTTTGTACAATAATATGGTACTTTGGTCACTTTCTTTCACTTTCACTTTAACATATATAACATATTTAAACCATAAATCTATTAAGAATAGTGTGGAATACACGGTACCTTAGCCATATTCTTACACTTTCATATTAACACATATAATGAATTAAAGCCGTAAATCTATCAAGATTTAGTGTAGGTACACACCGATTTGCTTATCAATTCCTTGAAATCTCGAAAACCCGATCTATTGCTTTAGATCTCAATTCCTACATTTGATTAATCACTTACTACTTTAATTAAAAACATTTGACCATAAATTCAAAATCCTAGTAGGATTAGTATTCTTAAAACTTACCTTGTTGCCGATTTCAATACTAATCAAATCCAAAATCTATGCTATGCTCCTCCTTATATTCGCCAAGCACTAAATCTCATCGGGGGTTAGTTTCGCTTTTTAAACAAACAAGAATTAGATCTAATTATCAAAATAGGCCTTAGCCGAAAGCTATAGACACTTACCTTGTGGATTTTAAATCCCGAAATTCACCGAATAACTAGGGAACACGTGGCCTATGGTGTACCTTCGGGAAAAGAATTTCTTCTTCCATGATTCGGCCAAGATTAATAATCGAAATTAGTCTCTAAATTTCAATAAGTCTAGAATATAAAAGAATGGAAAACTAAACTTGAATCTTACCCTTATTTGAAGGAATCGATTGCACCTTCACTTTAACCTTCAGAGATTCGGCTTAGGGACTTGATGAACAATCGGCTATGATTCCCTTATGTATTTGGTTTCAAAGATGAAAGAAGAGAGGAATAATAGGCTTAGAGGGAAATCGGCTAGGAGGCTAAAAGAAAAGAAGAAAAGAATGGATGCTCAAGAAGAATATTTGGCGAGGAAAAAAGAGAGGAGAATGAATAATGAATGGCCCTAGTCCCTCCTTTTATAGCCGAATTTACTAGGCCAAGAATCCTTTACTTGGCCACCACTCTTCCTTATTTTCCTAATTAAAGAATAATTCTTCATTTATCCACCTATTTAGTCAATTTTAAAGAGAATAAAACTCTTCTCCTAAGAGTCCCTATTGCCGTCCATTGCTTCCTCTCTAAGTAATTAAATAAAAAATTACTTAAATCTTTAGCTAGGTGCCGTCCAACTCTTGGGCTTCTAGAAGCAAAATAAAACTTATTTTATTTGCTTCTTATGTGACTCGAACTCAAGCCCAACACCCTTGCATGTGGGCCATTTCCTAGGGCTTTAGGTGGCATCTTCAGGCCACATTTCCAAGTCCGTTATTGGGTCAAATTTATATTCTTTATATTTTGGGGTTACTTGGCCCTAAGCTCCCTTTGGGCTCTTAAATTCGACATTCTGGGTCATTTTAAGTTTCCTAAAATTTTCAGCATACTCTGATTTTCCAAGTTTCCAAAATGTTTAGTTTCCTCTTTTGGCTTGGTTTCCAAAATGGTCACTTTCCTATTTTAGTTTAGTTTCCAAAACTTAACATTTCTAAAGCATCTCCTTACATTTCCATACATCTCCTTACATTTCCACACATTTCCATACATTTCCTTACATTTCCATATATTTCCATACATTTCCATACATTTCCATACATTTCCTTACATTTCCTTTCATTTCCTTACATTTCCTTTCATTTCCTTTCATTTCCTTTCATTTCCTTTCATTTCCTTACATTTCCTTACATTTTCCTTATATTTCCTTACATTTCCCTACATTTCCTTACATTTCCCTACATTTCCTTACATTTCCTTACATTTCCTTACTTTTCCTTATATTTCCTTTCTTTTCCATACATTTCCTTACATTTCCTTTCATTTTCTTTCATCTTAGGGTTCTTGAAACTCTTGTAACACATGCAACACACCCATCGATCCCACTATCTCATGAATTATGCACTAACGCATAACCCCTAATCTAGGATGTTACAATTTTGTACAAAGAAGAAGTGCCCAAAATTCCAAAGAACTATTTCTTCTTCTTTTTCCTCTCTTCACGCCGAATTTCCCTAGGAAATCCTTCAAAATTTTCTAGCATCTTCCTCTTTATTTAACCAAAACCACCATTGATTTCCCTACATATTTTCTTTTCTTTTCTTCCCCATTAGCCGAACCCCTACCACCTTCATCGCCAAATTCCTTAGACAAACCGCCCAAAATTATTCAAAATTCCAAAGATCTCTTTAATTAATCTACCCTCCCTATTTGTCAGTAGTTTTGGTAGAATATCAAAGCAAAGGGTGCTCTTTTCTTCCCAATCGGTTTAAGAGGAAGGTGAGGGTGGTAAGGACTTGATTTAGTAATCTTTTCCTTTAGGTATTCGTTAAGTCAAGGCTTGGAGGCTAACTATTTTGTGTCTTAAGGTGTGGCCGATTGTCGAGGTGAACCATCGCTTGGCTCGGGATTTGGTAGGAAATCGAATCACGTGTAGGTAAGGTCTCGGGTTTCAAAAGATAACCCTTTGGATTTATGAGGTTTGGCTGAATGGCCTCAGACACTAACCTTATGTTTGGCCAAATATAGGGACAAGAAGATCTTGAAAGGCCGATTGATTCATCGGGATGTAGGGGCTATCGATAGTAACAGGTGTGTACATACACACTTAATAATTAATTAATGTGCTGAATATATTACACTAAATTGGATTGTGTAGAATTGGATTTTATACCATCATGGTATAAACAAGGAATCAGGTAAGTCCTTGATATTATGAATTACTTAATGATGCTTTTGGGAAGCATGACGTATTTGGTATGTTGTTAAATAAATGTGTAGGCATGATTCCTGTTATATGCATGCTATTGATTGTTGTGGGTTGAATGAGAGGAGGGGGAAGTAATATTTGTGTCGACGGACACCAGTGGTTTGGTACCACATTTTGTGACTACGGTCACTAGAGGTTTGGCACCTCCAGAGGTTTGGCACCTCATAACGTCTCATCCCAGTGGCTTAGCACCACAGTGGGTTGGCCCCACGGATTATATTATGGGATCGATGCCAGTGATTTGGTATCACACGTGGGTTGGCCCCACCAGTGGTTTGGCACCACAATTATTGATGAATATCGTGACTATAAGTCACCAGTAGTTTGGCACCACCAGCGGTTTGGTACCATATGGGGTAGAAAAGGTGTTTGGATGGTTAGGTTGGGTGCATGTTAAATTAATTTGTGATTTGTGTGTATGATGATGCATTAAACCGGGAAAAGGATTACACACTGAGTCTTGGTTACTCACCTTTTCCTTTAACATTTTTCAGGAGACTCGTAGATCGCGGATGAGGAGCCGGATGGACTCGAGGTGGTCGTGCAGTGGAATTTGAGTTTATTTTGAAGTATTTTTATTTTATTTTGGTTTTAATTGTTCGGTTGTAATAAGGCCTCCTAAGATTATTTTTATTATTTTACATGTTTGGGATGAATTATTTAAATTGCTTAATAACTTTAAAATGGTTACACAAGTTTTTAAATTCAAACGTAAATGATTTTCTTTCGTACCATCAGTACAACGACAAAATTGGTAACAACTTGACTTAATATATTTTTAAATGAACTAAGTATTGCTTTCTTTATACACCTCAATTGTTTTAAAATAAGACAACATCTTTTACTATGAACAAAATCGGCTAGCCAAGGATTTTCCAAAATGTTTTCATCTGTAACATACCGAATTTGGCCATAACGTTTGGGCCGAGTTTGGGGTGTTACGAAATTGGTATCGAGCCTGCTCAAAACTTCATTGTGGGGGCCCAAGGCCCAAAATGTTTTGTTTTGTTAGTAGGCCTTATTATAATGTTTTGAGAAATTGTTTTGGCTTGAACAGCATGGCACCGAGTCTCCGGTACCTATCCGCCCAGGTAAGTACTTCTATCCATTTTTGTGAATATTGGGTGAGGGGTAGAAGGGTAAAATTGGGAACGTAGACTACTAGAATAGAAATTATTGAACTCTAGGGTTAGCATACCCCAACAAACTTTCATAAGATTTAATAAATTCCCTAAACAAACCCTGTGAGTCGTCACTAAGCAAAGGATGTGGCAATCGTTATACGCATGTCTAGGATTGGATTCGGTGGGGGCACGGTATTTAGCGATCCTCGTGACTCACCTCCTACTCACTCGAATCCTACCAGTGAGTAGTATCAGTTCATCCTAAGCTGATTTACGAGCTCACAAAGCTAAACTTGATAACTAAAACCCGAAAGGGATTATCCGTTTTGTTTTGAAATAAATTAAAACTTTAGTTTTTTTTAAAAAAAAGAGAAAGAAAAAAATGATGACTAAAATACCCCTGGTTTATAAATTACCAAAATACCCTCCGTATGAAATTTTTCAAAAAGAAATTTTCAAAATATCCTTCTCTTGTAAAATCACTTAGAACCCAATTTTTGGAAATCATTTTTGGTGAAAATGCCCTGAATGTGAAAAATTACCAAAATACCCTTAGGGGTAAAATTACAAAAACGCCCTTGAATAATGAAATTTCCAAAATACCCACGGTTTTAATCAAAAATTCATCACATGAAAAGTTCCCAAAACCTTAATTTGCAAAATATCGAAAATGTCATAATTCTAGAAAATTACGAAATTGCCCCTAACCAACAAAATTACCAGAACGACCCCTGATTTTCAAATTTTTTGCAACAACACCAATTTGGAAAACAAATTCTTAAAAAGAACCCTCAAAGTTTTACAACTTTTGAAATGTCCCAGATTTGATAAATTTTACAAATTCACCCTGAATTGTGAAAATTACCAAAATGCCCCTAAGCTTCAAAATCACCGAAATACCCCGAATTACAAATTTTTCAAAATACCCCAGGAAATTTAAAAAGCTCCCAAAATACTTTTTGACAAAATCATCCGAAAATTTTATTTTTAAAAATTACAAAAATACCCCTGTAGGACAAATTACAGAAATACCCCTGGGTAGTGGAAAAACAATCATAACGAAATCAACAACGTCTCTTGGGAATGAATGAATGGAAAACTGTGTGAATTTTTGTAGGAAAAGTGTTGGTTTTAAGATTAGAGTGCGCAACGTAAGCATAGTGCAGTGAGAAGGGTTGTACGACTGTTAGTAAGTAATTTTGAGGACGAAATTATTTTTAAGGGGGTAGAACTGTAACACCCTAAATTAGGGGTTATTTGTAATTTAAATATTTTCCCATGTGTGTGCTTGAAGAATTAAATTCTAGGATTATTTGGCTTGTTTTAGGGTCTAGAAATAACCCAGAGCTAGGGCGACCTAGTATTAAAATTTCTTTTTAAGTATCTAAAAGGAGGAAGCTAGGTGAGATAAGGCTTAAATAAAAATTTTGGGCTAATTTTAACACAAAGAATGGGCTTGGCAAAGTGGCTTGGGCGCTAAGGTGCAAAGGGAGTGCCAAGGCGGGAGTTCGAGTAACATGGGGAGCAGATGGGCTTTTAATTTTTTTAAGCGTTAAAAGGGATTGGGTTAAGAAGGCTTTAAAATTAAAAGAATGGGGTTTTATGGCATGAAAGTCGGGCTGGTGGAGTGGCTTGGGGTGCCACTTAAAGGACCTTGGTGCATGGACTCGGGTTCGAGTCATGGTAGGTATAAGGAGTTTAATTTTTTAGGCTTTGGCGTTAAAAGGAAAAAGGGCCTGTATGAAGGCTTATAATTTAATGATGATTATTTGACATGAAAGTCAAATGGGAAGAGTGGCGGGCGCTTATGGGGGCATGCAGAATGCTTCCCCAAGACACGTGTTCGAACCAAGTATCTGATGTGATTGGTTTTATTTTTTTATGCTACCAGCGTGATTGGGAGAAGGAGTAGTGGTTTGAAATTGGACTTTTAAGGTGATATGGATAGACTTTGTCTTCCTTTAAATTTTTGGTGGGAGAGTTAGTAAAATTGTTATACTATATTTTATTTTATTTTTATTTCATAAGTTTAAAAAGTGATTAATGGATAAATGGTAGATTAATATGGGTGATAATTAAAAGTGGAATTTATCACCTAAAAGGAGAATTAGCGGCATTGGGACTCCTTGGGGTTATTCAAAATTGATTTTTGTACTGAAGAAGTGCCCAAAAATTCCAACAACTATTTCTTCTTCTTTTTTCTCTCTCTTCTTGAATTTCCCTAGGAAATCCTTCAAAATTTTCAACATCTTCCTCTTTTACTTAGCCAAAACCACCATTGATTTCCCTACATATTTTCTTTTCTTTTCTTCCCCATTAGTCGAACCCCTACCACCTTGTGCCAAATTCCCTTAGACAAACCGCCCAAAATTATTCAAAATTCCAAAGATCTCTTTAGCGAATCTACCCTCCCTATTTGCTGTAGTTTTGGCGAATATCAAAGCAAAGGGTGCTCTTTTCTTCCCCAATCGGTTTAAGAGGAAGGTAAGGGTGGTAAGGACTTGATTTAGTAATCTTTTTCCTTTAGGTATTCGTTAAGCCGAAGGCTTGGAGGCTAACTATTTTGTGTCTTAAGGTGTGGCCGATTGTCGGAGGTGAACCATCGCTTGGCTCGGGATTTGGTAGGAAACCGAATCACGTGTAGGTAAGGTCTCGAGTTTCAAAAGATAACCCTTTGGATTTATGAGGTTTGGCTGAATGGCCTCAGACACTAACCTTATGTTTGGCCGAATATAGGGACAAGAAGATCTTGAAAGGCCGATTGATTCATCGGGATTTAGGGGCTATCGATAGTAACAGGTGTGTACATACACACTTAATAATTAATTAATGTGCTAAATATATTACACTAAATTAGATTGTGTAGAATTGGATTTTATACCGTCATGGTATAAGCAAGGAATCAGGTAAGTCCTTGATATTATGAATTACTTAATGATGCTTTTGGGAAGCATGACGTATTTGGTATGTTGTTAAATAAATGTGTGGGCATGATTCTGTTATATGCATGTTATTGATTGTTGTGGGTTGAATGAGAGGAGGGAAGTAATATTTGTGTCGACGGACACAGTGGTTTGGTACCACATTTTGTGACTACTGGTCACCGGAGGTTTGGCACCTCCGGAGGTTTGGCACCTCATAGCGTCTCCCCGGTGGCTTAGCACCACATGGGTTGGCCCCACGGATTATATTATGGGATCGGCGCCTGAGGATTTGGTATCACATGTGGGTTGGCCCCACCAAAGTGGTTTGGCACCACAATTATTGATGAATATCGTGACTATAAGTCACACGGTTTAGCACCACCAGCGGTTTGGTACCACACGAGGTAGAAAAGGTGTTTGGATGGTTAGGTTGGGTGGATGTTAAATTAATTTGTGATTTGTGTGTATGATGATGCATTAAACCGGGAAAAGGATTACACACTGAGTCTTGGTGACTCACCTTTTACGTTAACATTTTTCAGGAGACTCGTAGATTGCGGATGAGGAGCCGGATGGACTCGAGGAGGCCATGCAGTGGAATTTGAGTTTATTTTGAAGTATTTTTATTTTATTTTGGTTTTAATTGTTCAATTGTAATAAGGCCTCCTAAGATTATTTTTATTATTTTACATGTTTGGGATGAATTATTTAAATTGCTTAATAACGTTAAAATGGTTACACAAGTTTCTTAAATTCAAACGTAAATGATTTTCTTTCGTACCATCGGGTACAACGACAAAATTGGTAACAACTTGACTTAATATATTTTTTAAATGAACTAAGTATTGCTTTCTTTATACACCTCAATTGTTTTCAAAATAAGACAACATCTTTTACTATAAACAAAATTGACTAGACAAGGATTTTCCAAAATGTTTTCATCTGTAACATACCGAATTTGGCCATAACGTTTGGGCCAGGTTTGGGGTGTTACACGCAAACTCTGCTAACGGTAGAAAATCTTCCCAACTCCCTAGGAAGTCAATCACACAACCCCTCAACATGTCTTCTAAGATCTGAATTACTCTTTCTGACTGACCATCTGATTGAGGATGAAAAGCCGTGCTGAAATTTAACCTTGTTCCCAAATCTTCGTGTAAAGCTTTCCAAAACCGTGACGTAAACCTAGAGTCCCTGTCTGATATAATAGACACTGGTACCCCATGCAACCTCGTAATCTCCGCTACATATAATTTAGCCAGCTTCTGCAATGAATAATCCGTACAAACAGGTAGAAAATGAGCAGTCTTCATCAACTGATCCACTATTACCCAGACGGAATCTTTCTTAGTAGGTGATATGGGTAACCCACTAACAAAGTCTATCATTATCCGTTCCCATTTCCATAATGCAATCTTCACCGGTTGTAGCAATCCTGACGGCAATTAGTGTTCTGCCTTAACTTGCTGACATGTTAAGCACTTACTCACAAAATCAGAACTTTCCGCTTCAACCACGCCACCAAATACGATCACGAAGGTCTCAATACATTTTATTTCCCCTAGGGTACATAGCATAAGGCCTACTATGCGCCTCTCGCAGAATCATTTGTCTTCATTTCAAATCTTTGGGCATATAGATTCTTCCGCGAAAACACAATACTCCATCATTATTCAATCCAAAATCCTCTATCACACCACCTTCCACTTGCTGAAGTAAGGAACCCAGTTTTTCATCTAAGGACTGCTTTTCCTTGATCTGATCTAACCACACCGGTTTCACCTGAAGTTTGGCGAACAAACTTCCATCTTCATACAAATTGAGATGAGCGAACATCACTCTCAAATCTGATATCACCTTATGACTCAACGCGTCTGCCACTACGTTAGCCTTTCTAGGATGGTACTCAATTGAAAAGTCGTAATCCTTCAATAGCTCTATCCACCTCCACTGTCTTAAGTTCAACTCCTTTTGGGTAAAGAGGTACTTTAGACTCTTATGATCCGTAAAAATGATCGACTTCTCATCGTACAGGTAGTGTCTCCAAATCTTCAAAGCAAACACCACTACAGCCAACTCCAAGTCATGAGTGGGATAATTTACCTCGTGCGGCCTTAACTGACGAGATGCATAAGCCACCACCTTTCCACCTTGTATCAACACACATCCCAAGCTCGTGTGTGACGCATCGCAGTAAACAATAAACTCTTTTCTAGCCTCAGGTTGAATTAGTACTGGCGCTTCCGTCAAAATCTTCTTCAATTTCTTAAAACTTTCTTGTTGTTTCTCTGCCCACAAAAACGGTACTCCCTTTCGCAAAAGTTTAGTTAGGGGTGCAGCAATCAACGACAATCCCTCAACAAAATGTCTATAATAACCGGCCAATCCTAGGAAACTCTGAATCTCAACCACTGACTTCGGTGGTTTCCAATCCAACACAGCCTCTACCTTTCGAGGATCAACTCTGATTCTTTCGGCCGACACAACATGTCCCAAGAAAGTCACTTCCTTCAGCCAAAATTCACACTTACTAAATTTGGCATAAAGTTGCTTTTCTCACAGCATTTACAATACTATGCACAGATGTGAGTCATGCTCTTCTTCATTCCTTGAGTATACTAAGATATCATTTATGAACACCACCACGAATCGGTCTAGGTAGGGCTGAAAGACTCGGTTCATCATGTCCATAAATGCAGCTGGTGCATTGGTCAATCCAAACGGCATCACCAAGAACTCATAATGTCCATAACAAGTTTGAAATGTTGTCTTATGAATATTCGCCTCCTTAACCTTGAGTTGATGTTTTATGAATATCGCTTGAATCGGGTAAAACTAATGTTGTAGCTGATGTTTTGAGCCGAAGGTCTATATGTGCTTTACGAGAAATGAATACTCAGAAAGATCTGTGTAATAATTGTGGTATGGGTCAAATTGAAAGCAAAGCCAAAGTTTGTACATCAGATTTGTGATGCTAGAAAATTGATGGTAAGGTGATAGCAAAATGAACTCAACGTGGTTTGCATTTGGATTCAAAATTTTGAGTTGATAGTGATGATTATTTGAAATTTAGAGATCAGGGTTGTGTTTCAAAGAATTCAGAATTGATTCAGTTGAATTTGAATAAACTCATAATAGTCGTTTGAAACAGTTTTCTTCGTGGTATGGTATGAAACGAGATATATTTGACTTTGTGTCGAAATGCTTAGTTTGTCAGCAAATTAGAGCTGAACATCAGGTTCTGTCTGGATTGTTACAACTGATTATGATCCCTGAGTGGAAAGGGGAGAGAACTACGATAGACTTTGTGTCAGGGTTGAATAATATATTTCATGTATTGATGCTTTGACAGAACCGATCTGAATTCTGGCACGAGAGACTAAAGAATTGAGAAACAATAGAATTTCCTTAGTGAAAGTATTGTGGCACAAACACAGAATTGAAGAAGCTACGTGGGAGTCTAAGAACATTATGAGAGAGAAATATTCGCACCTGTTCACTGGTAAAATTTTCGGGGACGAAAATCCCTAAGGGGGAGAGTTGTAACAACCCGATTTAGGCCCTAGTCAAAATAATGGTTTCGAGACCACAAATTTTATATTTGGAATAATATTTTAATAATATTTTCTGTGTGAACAGTGTGAGAATTAGCTGGTGTGAAATTTCGTGTGAAGATTTTATTGATTGTGTGTTTAATTTGTGAAAATGATTTAATCGCATGAACTGCAGAAGTTGTGCGCTATTTGTAAAAGTGCTTAATTGTGGATGTATTTATATTTTGAAGGTTTTATGGTGTAAATAGCCCAAAAATAATGATAGTGGATGGTAATGGACCAATGTAACCTTAATGTTTAAATGTTTTATTTATTTATTTAAAGGTTGATTTAGTAAATGGCATAATAATAATATATATATATATGTTATAATAAAACAAAAATCAAGAATAAGTGGGTGTGTTCATCTTCTTCCACCATTTGCAAAAGAAAGAAAATAAAGGGTTTAAGGCTTTGAAACATTTGGCCACTTCAAGCTTCAATTAGTAAGTGTTTTATCTTCGGTTTTCAATAATTTCTACGTTTTCGTAATCGTTGCTTCATGTTCTAGCTGACCCATGTTGTAATTTTATGAATTGGTGATGTTTTTGTGATGAGCCATTGATGAATGCTTGAGCTATGTGCTTGTTGATAGTGAATTATGAAAACTTGGTGTTGGGTTAACATAGTTTGTATTGGGATTTTTAGTGAAATTGAGTAATTTGGGCTTAATTGAGAAAATGAGAAATTTTAAGGATTAAAATGTGAAATAAATGAAATGCGTGGACTTGAATGAACATAGAGAGAATTCGGTTAAGCATATTTGTTTTAAAATTTTATTTATTTGATGATTTTGTGTAATAAGGACTAAAGTGTCAAAATGTGAAAATGTGAGGGCTATTTTTTAAAATGCCCTAAATGTGTGTGTGTGGGCTAAATTGAATGAATTGGTAATTGAATGGATTGAATTTGAATGTGTATAGACCAAGAAAGGAGAGGTTCAGATCGAGATCGAGGTAAAGATAAAGTGCTCGACTAATCGACTGTTTCGATAGTTCGATGTCCGAGGTAAGTTCGGATATAATAGGTGTAATTAGTTATGTTTAAATGTTGTGAAACAAATGGTTATGATATTATTGAATTATAAATGTTATGCGAGAAATGAATCTATGTGGCACTAATTGTGCGTATTTTGGAAGGTAACCGAGACGATTAGCACTTTGTGTGCGAAATAATAGAAGTTTCAGCTTTGTGATGGGCACTATGTGTGCGATACCGAATTAAGTTTGATTTTGTATTAATTCACTAATTGTGCGATATCATTTAAGATTTGGCTATGAATTGAGGCACTAAGTGTGCGATTATAAGTAATGAATAGCACTATGTGTGCGGTATAATAAAAGCTACGACTTTAATGAATAACACTGTGTGTGTGAAAAGATAGAAGTTTCAATTTATCGAATTGGCACTGTGTGTGCGTTACCAATGTAAGTTTGGTTTAACATATTGGCACTAAGTGTGCGATGACTATTAGGCTTCAGTTGTGAAATTGGCACTAAGTGTACAAATTTATTTGAGTAATAGCAAAGGTTGAACGAGAGGTAAAATCGAGAAGTTGAGTTGTATGAATGGTGAGTAACTATGTGTTGATCAAGGTATGTTTGAAGCTATGTGTTAAGTATAGATTTGAAATTGGAATGAATAAATATTTGAGTATGTGGTTGAGATTGATAATGTGCTTAGTTGTGTTATTACCTATATGATGGTTGGATAGTATAGTTAGTGAGTAACTAAGTGTTGTCAAAGGTAGGTATGATACCTATGTGGTTAGTGAAATTGAGATTAAAAGAATGGATTGCTATATGAGCAATGGATAAAGCTGAACTAGTGTACCATTGGTAAATTATTCATGGGATGGTTAAATGTGTATATTGAATTGGTTCATTGAGTTAATTGATTTATAATTCGAACTTACAAAGCCTTGGAAAGCTTACTGTATGATTTATTTCTCTTCTTTGTAGTGTCAGTAAAGCTAGCTCGGATCTGGGGATCGTCAGCATTTCAATGACACTATCGACAATCTATTTTAGGGTATTTTAGAAAGATGTACATAGTTAAAATATGGCATGTATAGGCTAGTTATTTGAATCATGTTTGAGATTTGTAAGTAGCCTTGAGATGTGGCTAGATACGATGGTCCTAAGCATGAATGGCTTGTTATATATGATACATAATATGGTTTGGCCAGTTGGTGATGAAAATGTCTTATTAATGATAAGTTTAATGATTGATTGATGCTATTATGATTTAGTGTTATAATGGATGAATCATGCTTGGTAATGCATGAGTTTGAGTTGTGAAATTTGGTTTATAAGTTGGCAAGGTTAGAAATGGGATTGGATAGGATGGTATGTGATCATTTGACATGTATTTGGTTGCCAAATTGTGTGAGAAAATATGCATATTTGTGCTTGTAGGGTTGACCCCTTTTGGGTGGTATTTTGGTCTTGTAAATAACCTATAATGTCACATGGCCATGGCACACAGGCATGCCTAGTGACCGTGGGGTGAAGTCAGTATATGGCCTAGTAGGTCATAGCCTTAGCACACGGGGGGTGCTTGGTAGCTTTGTAGCCGCGTGAGTTTTTGTAGAATCGACCATGGTCAGGGGACATGGGCATGCCTGGTGGCCGTGGGACATAAGTCAGTTTCGACCACGAGAAGGACACATGGGAGTGTCTAGTAACCATGGGTGGGACACGGTTTACCCCTACGAGCGTGCATCCCCTGTATTTTAAAAAAGTTTTTAAGTTTTCAAGAACTTCTGTATATGTTTTGTTTTAGTCCCGACTCGGTTTATAAGCATGCTTAAGGACTCATTTAAGGGACATTGTGCATATGCTTGATAAATGAAAAGTATAAATTATTCTGAATGTCTCTGATCTATTTGGTAATGCCCTTAACCCTAGTCCGACGACGGTTACGGGTTAGGGGTGTTACATTTGGTTGGTATCAGAGCTACAGTTTAGTCGATTCTCAGACTAACCTTGCGTGTGTAAGTCTAGCTATACATGCCATATTATGAATTTTCGATAGTGTTATGAATTCGGACAGTTGAAAATGTGTTTCCATATAGTAATGGATCCCGATCGAGCAATTGCTAACAACGTAGAAAGTAATGTGCCTGCTCCCGCTAAAGGAACAGTGCCTGCCACATCTAGGCCGAATGAAAGTAGTGAGGG
Source organism: Gossypium rotundifolium (assembly GCA_025506655.1). Lineage (NCBI taxonomy): Eukaryota > Viridiplantae > Streptophyta > Magnoliopsida > Malvales > Malvaceae > Gossypium > Gossypium rotundifolium. The sequence goes on along the minus strand of CP106730.1, from coordinate 24,251,715 downwards.
AGAAGAGGCTAAGCAAGCCTTCTTCTGTATGATGAGTGAATGGTTTTCAAAATTTGCTTGAACGAATCTGACTACTCCACAACCTCCACCCCCACAAGTACCTATTGTGCCATAAGTTGTAGATCTGAACAGAATGAACAAACCACCTATAGACAAGATTCAGAAGTACGGGGTTGAAGAGTTTACGGCCACATCTGATGATGATGCTGAGTGAGCCGAGTTTTGGCTCGAGAATACAATTCGAGTGTTTGATGAGATGTCATTGAATCCTAATGAGTGTATTAAGTGTGCAGTTTCCTTGTTGAGAGACACGACTTATAACTGGAGAAAAACCTTGATATCTATGGTTTCGAGAGAAAGAATCACGTGGGACTTCTTTCAAGCCAAGTTCAGAAAAGAGTATATCAGTCAACACTTCATTGATCAGCAATGTAAAGAGTTTCTAGAACTAAAACAGGGTCGTTTGTCTGTTACTGAGTACGAGCGAGAATTTGCACGATTAGTCAATATGCTAGAGAGTGTGTTTCTACCGAAGCTACTATGTGCAAACGTTTCATAGAGGGATTGAATGAAGACATAAGTTGTTGGTTGGATACTTGATATAAATGAATTTGTTGTACTAGTGGAAAGAGCATTCAAAGCCGAAGAACTCAGTAAAGAAAAGAAGAAAGTTGATTCTGAAGCTCGTGATGAAAGAAAGAGATCGATGAATACATTTTCTCAACCTTCTACAAAGAGATACAGAGATGTAAGCAGCCGTACAAATGCTTCGTTTGAACATCCAAGTAGAGATCGTTTGAGACAAAGTACTGGTTTACGAATTCAAGCTCCAAATGAATCGAATGTTGATAGTGACAAAAGTAACAAACTTGAGTGTAGACAGTGTGGAAGACGACATGTGGGAGAATGTTGGGGCAAATACAACAATAGAGTTTGCCATAAATGTGGATCACGAGATCATTTTATTAGAGACTACCCAAAGGTGACCGAGGAAGAAAATATTCAGAATGTGAGATCGAGTAATGTGGCGGCTAAGGGTAGACCAACTAGAAATGTCGAAACATTAGTGAAAGTCAAAGAGGGTCCACCGACACAAATTTGTAAGATCGAGGCGAGAGCACCAACCCAAGCTTACACTATACGAGCAAGAGAGGAGGAGTCATCTCAGACGTCATGGATCGGTACTTTAACTCTATTCGACATCGATGTGATTGCATAAATATATTAGGGATCAACCCATTCCTATGTGAGTATGAATTCATTATTGCATAAGACTCTACCTATTAAGTCTACTGAATTTTTGGTTAGAGTATCGAACCCCTTAGGCAAGTGTGTCTTAGTGGATAAAGAATGCAAGAACTGTCCGTTGATTTTTGGGATGTTTGCTTTCCGGCTAAATTGATATTTCTATCATTTGATGAATTGATATAATTAAGCATTTATTGGGCCAAAGCGCATTTACAATCATAACATAATATCATATATAACATGCATGTGTTATGAAATTTCCCAACCAAACCTAGTTTTCCATCCGCTACACACCACCCATACCAACCAACACACCTGTGAGGAGCTTTAGTCACCCACCCTGCCAACACACAAAACTGGGCATTAAGCCATATATCAAACTGGGCATTAAGCCATATATCAAAATGGGCATTAAGCCATATATCAATTTGTGGACATGCCACCAAAATTTTGTAGCAAAGCTACCGGAACTTCTCTTCATCAAAATCCTAACCCATGCAAATCATGTATATAATATGCATATCCAATTACAATATTCCATTCATATAATTATTTCAAACAATATGGCCTATTTATCACATATTACATTTGGCCCATTTATCACATATCACATTTGACCCATTTATCACATATCACATTTGGCCCATTTATCACATATCACATTTGTCCCATTTATCACATATCACATTTGGCCCATTTACCACATATCACATTTGGCCCATTTACCACATATCACATTTGGCTCATTTATCCAGTCTTAATACCGATTTTTATAGTTTCTACCAAAAAAATGATAGTTACGCCATCTTACCCGATTTCACTAACAAGTGACTAAATCAAGTGATTTATCATTAGTCACAATATAAATATCTATCCCATGAAATATGGTGTGAGATTACACACCTGATTACGGTAAGCACTACACTCTCCTGATCGTTGACACCTAAAAATATGTTTAACGCTCTAAACAAACGATCTAAGATTTACCCTCGGAATCGCGATTAACTACGGTTCGTCGATTTTCCTCGATTGACAGTCCACAACCCGTTGGAAAGCCCCGAACAACTAATGGCTCAGAACTGCGAGTAACCTCAAATAATTGATTTTCACCAGAGGAGGGTCCAGAACCCGGTGGAAAGTCTCGAATTGCCGAAATAGCCCTACGTTTGAATTTAGGAGTTGGGATCGTTAATCCACTCCTTTTGAGATCACCACTAGATTTCCCTTTCAATAGATTACTACGAGCCTCCATTTGTTAGATCTTCAATAAATCAATAATCTATTAAAGTATGGACTTAACAAAATGGTATAGATAGGCTTATCACGAAGTTTCGAGTGATCCACGAATAAATCCCTATATAAAATAATCGGTTACTTCTTTCCATACTATTAATCCTCTTAATAAATAAAGGATGATCATGAAATCCGTGAAGAATTCTTACCTTGAAGGTTTTTGATCTGAATTCTAGTGATTATGAGATAACTTTGAGGAAATGGTAATTCAACCTTTTCTATTTCACTATAAAGACGAAAAGGATTTGTCTAAGAGAGAGGTAGATGAGGACATTTTTGGTCAAAAAGACCCTCCCAAGCCAATATATATAGATTCATAAAAATAAAAAGAAAAATAAAGCATTGAAGAGGGTTCTTACCGATTGATCAAAACGTGAGTAGAAAGAATGATTGAGAAGGAAAAATATATGTGAAGAGAAAGATTCGGCTAAGGAGATGATCATTGACATTCGGCCATGGTGAAGAATTAGGGAGAGAGATGTTTGAGAGTCTTTTGTAAGAAGTAAAGAAGAAAAAAGAAATAGGGGATAAGATATTTATGTTTCAGTTTTCAAGGATGGGGAATGAACAAAGAAGAAGTTTTGAGATTGGTGTTCATTCGGCCAAGGAAGAAAGGAATTGAAAGTGTCCCTCAATGTTGTACGATTTTGGCACAAAAAGGAAAAGAGTTTAGGAAGAAAAAAGGATGGTACCAAAATGGTCAAAAATGAAATGGCCAAAAGAAAACAAAAGCTTTACCAATGGCTCACGACAAAATCGGCTAGGAGAGAAGTTTTGGAGAGAAAAAAAATAGTGCACAAAATTGCTAAAGAAATTTGACCAACTAGCTCCTAATCCCTATCAATATTTGGCCAACCCTTCTAGCCCCAAAAACCAACCAAGTTCATGGCCAAGAGAGTCAACCTTTGCCAACTATTCTATCCATAACAAATTCCTTAATTTAAGCCACTTGTTCCCCTACATACCTTATCCTATTGATTCCTTTCCCTATGTTCAATTCTTGCCTTAATCCTTTAGCCACCTTGCCATAAAACCAAAAGTTCAACCTTCCAAAAATAAAGCTTGACTAGCACATGCTAGATGAGTACAAAAATTTAAGTCACAAAAATGCATACCAAGGGATTCAAACCTCTCCCCTCATGATAATGCATGTGGCGCATATCCTCTTAACCAAATACTCACTTATGCTAGATACTTACTAAAAAATTTCCATATACTATAAATCCACTGACTCCCTCTCTTAAAGTAGCAAATGCTAAAATTTTCACTAGGTCCAAATAGATCCCAAGCCTTCTCAGGACCTCCTTAACAAACAAAATTAATAATCTAACAAGCTAAATTACCAATTTAATGTAACACATACAAGCTCAAATTCTAGGGTGTTACAATTCTACCCCCTTAAGAAAATTTCATCCTCGAAATTTACCTGGTTAAAAGAGGTGAGGTTATTGCTATCAAATTGTGTCCTCAGATTCCCACGTAGCTTCTTCCACTCCATGATTACGCCAAAGAACCTTAACCAATGGTACTGACTTCTTTCTTAGCACCTTTACATCTCGATCTAAAATTTGCACTGGTTCCTCCTCAAAAGACAAATCAAGACTTAACTCAACTTCCTCCACCGGTACAATGTGAGACAGATCGATCAATAATGCCTCAATATTGAGACATGGAAAACATTATGAATCTGACTCAATTCTGGAGGTAACTCAAGCTGGTAAGCTACTGGCCCAACACGCTTCAACACACGATATGGTCCAATAAACCGGGGGCTCAACTTACCTTTCCTTCCAAATCTGAAGATCTTCTTCCAAGGTGAGACCTTTAGAAAGACCTGATCTCCCACCACAAACTCAATGTCCTTACGCTTCAGATCCGCATACGACTTTTCTCTATCCGAAGCTTCCTTTAACTGCGCCCGAATCACCTTTACTTTTTCTTCCGTTTTTGATATCAATTCAAGACCCAATAACTGTCGTTCCCCTAATTCAGTCCAACAAGTAGGAGTACGACGCCTACGGCCATACAATGCTTCAAAAAGTGCCATTTGGATACTAGATTGATAACTATTGTTATACGCAAACTCTGCTAACGGTAGAAAATCTTCCCAACTCCCCAGGAAGTCAATCACACAACCCCTCAACATGTCTTCTAAGATCTGAATTACTCTTTCTAACTGACCATCTGATTGAGGATGAAAAGACGTGCTGAAATTTAACCTTGTTCCCAAATCTTCGTGTAAAGCTTTCCAAAATCGTGATGTAAACCTAGGGTCCCTGTCTGATATAATAGACACTGGTACCCCATGCAACCTCACAATCTCTGCTACATATAATTTAGCCAGCTTCTGCAAAGAGTAATCCGTACGAACAGGTAGAAAATGAGCAGTCTTCGTCAACTGATCCACTATTACCTAGATGAAATCTTTCTTAGTAGGTGATAAGGGTAACCCACTAACAAAGTCTATCATTATCCGTTACCATTTTCATAATGCAATCTTCACCGGTTGTAGCAATCTCGATGGCAATTGGTGTTCTGCCTTAACTTGCTGACACGTTAAGCATTTACTCACAAAATCCATAACTTCCCGTTTCAACCCTGGCCACCAATACTGATCACGAAGGTCTTAATACATTTTATTTCCCCCGGGGTGCATAGCATAAGGGCTACTATGCGCCTCTCGCAGAATCATTTGTCTTAATTTTGAATCTTTGGCCACATAGATTCTTCCGCGAAAACACAATACTCCATCATTATTCAATCCAAAATCCTCTATCACACCACCTTCCAGTTGCTGAAGTAAGGAACCCAGTTTTTCATCTAAGGACCGCTATTCCTTGATCTGATCTAACCACACTGGTTTCACCTGAAGTTTGGCGAATAGACTTCCATCTTCATACAAATTGAGATGAGCGAACATTGCTCTCAAATCTGATATCACCTTATGACTCAACGCGTCTGCCACTACGTTAGCCTTTCCAGGATGGTACTCAATTGAAAAGTCGTAATCCTTCAATAGTTCTATCCACCTCCACTGTCTTAAGTTCAACTCCTTTTGGGTAAAGAGGTACTTTAGACTCTTATGATCCGTAAAAATGATCGACTTCTCACCGTACAGGTAGTGTCTCCAAATCTTCAAAGCAAACACCACTGCAGCTAGCTCCAAGTCATGTGTGGGATAATTTACCTCGTGCGGCCTTAACTGACGAGATGCATAAGCTACCACCTTTCCACCTTGTATCAACACACATCCCAAGCCCGTGTGTGACGCATCGCAGTAAATAATAAACTCTTTTCTAGCCTCAGGATGAATTAGTACTGGTGCTTCTGTCAAAATCTTCTTCAATTTCTCAAAACTTTCTTGTTGTTTCTCTGCCCACACAAACGGTACTCCCGTTCGCAACAGTTTAGTTAGGGGTGTAGCAATCAAAGAAAACCCCTCAACAAAACGTTTATAATAACCAGCCAATCCTAGGAAGCTCTGAATCTCAACCACTGACTTTAGTGGTTTCCAATCCAACACAGCCTCTACCTTTCAAGGATCAACTCTAATTCTTTCGGCCGACACAACATGTCCCAAGAAAGTCACTTCCTTCAGCCGAAATTTACACTTACTGAATCTGGCATAAAGTTGCTTTTCTCACAGTATTTACAATACTATGCACAGATGTGAGTCATGCTCTTCTTCATTCCTCGAGTATACTAAGATATCATCTATGAACACCACCATAAACCGGTCTAGGTAGGGTTGAAAGACTCTGTTCATCATGTCCATAAACGCAGCTAGTGCATTGGTTAATCCAAACGGCATCACCAAGAACTCATAATGTCTATAACGAGTTTGAAATGCTGTCTTATGAATATCCGCCTCCTTAACCTTGAGTTGATGTTTTATGAATATCACTTGAATCAGGTAAAGCTAATGTTGTAGCTGAGGTTTTGAGCTGAAGGTCTATATGTGCTTTACGAGAAATGAATACTCAGAAAGATCTGTGTAATAATTGTAGTATGGGTCGAATTGAAAGCAAAGCCAAAGTTTGTACATCAGATTTGTGATGCTAGGAAATTGATGGTAAGATGATAACAAAATGAACTCAATGTGGTTTGCATTTGGATTCAGAATTTTGAGTTGATAGTGATGATTATTTGAAATTTAGAGATCGGAGTTGTGTTTCGAAGAATTCAGAATTGATTCAGTTGAATTTGAATAAACTCGTAATAGTCGTTTGAAACAGTTTTATTCATGGTATGGTATAAAACGAGATATATTTGACTTTGTGTCGAAATGCTTAGTTTGTTAGCAAATTAGAGCTGAGCATCAGGTTCTATCCAGATTGTTACAACTGATTATGATTCTTGAGTGGAAAGGGGAGAGAACTACGATAGACTTTGTGTCAGGGTTGAATAATATAGTTCATGTATTGATGCTTTGACAGAACCGATATGAATTCTGACACGAGAGACTAAATAGTTGAGAAACAATAGAATTTCCTTAGTGAAAGTATTGTGGCACAAACATAGAATTGAAGAGGCTACGTGGGAGTCTAAGAACATTATGAGAGAGAAATATCCGCACCTGTTCACTGGTAAGATTTTTGGGGACGAAAATCCCTAAGGGGGGAGAGTTGTAACAACCCGATTTAGACCCTAGTCGAAATAGTGGTTTTGAGACCACAAATTTTATATTTGGAATAATATTTTAATAATTTTTTTGTGTGAACAGTGTGAGAATTAGCTGGTGTGAAATTTCGTGTGAAGATTTTATTGATTGTGTGTTTAATTTGTGAAAATGATTTAATCGCATAAATTGCAGAAGCTGTGCGCTATTTGTAAAAGTGCTTAATTGTGGATGTATTTACATTTTGAAGGTTTTATGGTGTAAATAGCCCAAAAATAATGATAGTGGATGGTAATGGACCAATGTAACCTTAATGTTTAAATGTTTTATTTATTAATTAAAAGGTTGATTTAGTAAATGGCATTATAATAATATATATGTTATAATAAAACAAAAATCAAGAATAAGTGGGTGTGTTCATCTTCTTCCACCGTTTGCAAAAGAAAGAAAATAAAGGGTTTAAGGCTTTGAAATATTTGGCCACTTCAAGCTTCAATTAATAAGTGTTTTATCTTCGGTTTTCAATAATTTCTACGTTTTCGTAATCGTTGCTTCTTGTTCTAGCTGACCCATGTTGTAATTTTGTGAATTGGTGATGTTTTTATGATGAGCCATTGATGAATGCTTGAGCTATGTGCTAGTTGATAGTGAATTATGAAAACTTGGTGTTGGGTTAACATAGTTTGTATTGGGATTTTTAGTGAAATTGAGTAATTTGGGCTTAATTGAGAAAATGAAAAATTTGAAGGATTAAAATGTGAAATAAATGAAATGTGTGGACTTGAATGAACATAGAGAGAATTCGTTAAGCATATGTGTTTTAAAATTTTGTCTATTTGGTGATTTTGTGTAATAAGGACTAAAGTGTCGAAATGTGAAAATGTGAGGGCTATTTTTTAAAATGCCCTAAATGTGCGTGTGTGGGCTAAATTGAATGAATTGGTAATTGAATGGATTGAATTTGAATGTGTATAGACCAAGAAAGGAGAGGTTCAGATCGAGATCGAGGAAAAGATAAAGTGCTCGACTAATCGACTGTTTCGATAGTTCGACGTCCGAGGTAAGTTCGGATATAATAGGTGTAATTAGTTATGTTTAAATGTTGTGAAACAAATGGTTATGATATTATTGAATTATAAATGTTATGCGAGAAATGAATCTATGTGGCACTAATTGTGCGTATTTTGGAAGGTAACCGAGATGATTAACATTTTGTGTGCGAAATAATAGAAGTTTTAGCTTTGTGATTTGCACTATGTGTGCGATACCGAATTAAGTTTGATTTTGTATTAATTCACTAATTGTGCGATATCATTTCAGATTTGGATATGAGTCGAAGCACTAAGTGTGCGATTATAATTAATGAATAGCACTATGTGTGCGATATAATAGAAACTACGACTTTAATGAATTACACTGTGCGTGTGAAAAGATAGAAGTTTCAATTTATCGAATTGGAACTGTGTGTGCGTTACCGATGTAAGTTCAGTTTAACATATTGGCACTAAGTGTGCGATGACTATTAGGCTTCGGTTGTGAAATTGGCACTAAGCGTACAAATTTATTTGAGTAATAGCAAAGGTTGAACGAGAGGTAAAATCGAGAAGTTGAGTTGTATGAATGGTGAGTAACTATGTGTTGATAAAGGTATGTTTGAACCTATGTGTTAAGTATAGATTTGAAAGTGGAATGAATAAATATTTTAGTATGTGGTTGAGATTGATAATGTGCTTAGTTGTGTCATTACCTATGTGATGGTTGGATAGTATAGTTAGTGAGTAACTAAGTGTTGTCAAAGGTAGGTATGATACCTATGTGGTTAGTGAAATTGAGAGTAAAAGAATGGATTGCTATATGAGTAATGGATAAAGCTGAACTGGTGTACCATTGGTAAATTATTCATGGGATGGTTAAATGTGTATATTGAATTGGTTCATTGAGTTAATTGTTTTATAATTCGAACTTACTAAGCCTTGGAAAGCTTACTGTATGATTTATTTCTCTTCTTCGTAGTGTCAGTAAAGCTAGCTCGGATCTGGGGATCGTTAGCATTTCAATGACACTATCGACAATCTATTTTGGGGCATTTTAGAAAGATGTGCATAGTTAAAATATGGCATGTATAGGCTAGTTATTTGAATCATGTTTGAGATTTGTAAGTAGCCTTGAGATGTGGCTAGATACGATGGTCCTAAGCATGAATGGCTTGTTATATATGATGCATAATATGGTTTGGCTAGTTGGTGATGAAAATGTCTTATTAATGATAAGTTTAATGATTGATTGATGCTATTATGATTTAGTGTTATAATGGATGAATCATGCTTGGTAATGCTTGAGTTTGAGTTGTGAAATTTGGTTTATAAGTTGGTAAGGTTAGAAATGGGATTGGATAGGATGATATGTGATCATTTGACATGTATTTGGTTGCCAAATTGTGTGATAAAATATGCATATTTGTGCTTGTAGGGTTGACCCCTTTTGGGTGGTATTTTGGTCTTGTAAATAACCTATAATGTCACATTGCCATGGCACACAGGCGTGCCTAGTGACCGTGGGGTAAAGTCAGTATATGGCCTAGTAGGTCACAGCCTTAGCACACGAGGGGTGCTTGGTAGCTTTGTAGCTGTGTGAGTTTTTGTAGAATCGACCACGGTTAGGGGACACGGGCATGCCTGGTGGTCGTGGCACATAAGTCAGTTTCGACCACGGGGAGGACACATGGGAGTGTCTAGTAACCGTGGGTGAGACACGGTTTACCCCCACGAGTGTGCATCCCCTGTATTTTAAAAAAGTTTTTAAGTTTCCAAGAACTTCTGTATATGTTTTGTGTTAGTCCCGACTCGGTTTATAAGCATGCTTAGGGACTCATTTAAGGGACATTGTGCGTATGCTTGATAAATGAAAAGTATGAATTGTTCTGAATGTCTCTGATCTATTTGGTAATGCCTTTAACCGTAGTCCAGCGACGGTTACGAGTTAGGGGTGTTACATTTGGTTGGTATCAGAGCTACGATTTAGTTGATTCTCAGACTAACCTAGCGTGTGTAAGTCTAGTTGTACTTGTCATATTCTAAATTTTCGATAGTGTTATGAATTCGGACAGTTGAAAATGTGTTTCCAAATAGTAATGGATCTTGATCGAGCAATTGCTAACAACATAGAAAGTAATGTGCCTGCTCCCGCTAAAGGGACAGTGCCTGCCACATCTAGGCTGAATGAAAGTAGTGAGGGAGGAGAGGCTAAGCAAGCCTTCTTCTGTATGATGAGTGAATGGTTTTCAGAATTTGTTCGAACGAATCTGACTACTCCACAACCTCCACCCCCACAAGTACCTGCTGTGCCATAAGTTGTAGATCTGAACAGAATGAACAAGCCACCTGTAGACAAGATTCAGAAGTACGGGGTTGAAGAGTTTATAGCCACATCCGATGATGATGTTGAGTGAGCCGAGTTTTGGCTCGAGAATACAATTTGAGTATTTGATGAGATGTCGTTGAATCCTAATGAGTGTATTAAGTGTGCAGTTTCCTTGTTGAGAGACACGACTTATAACTGGAGGAAAACGTTGATATCTGTGGTTTCGAGAGAGAGAATCACGTGGGACTTCTTTCAAGCCGAGTTCAGAAAAGAGTATATCAATCAACGCTTCATTGATCAGAAATGTAAAAAGTTTCTAGAACTGAACAGGGTCATTTGTCTGTTACTGAGTACGAGCGGGAATTTGCACGATTAGTCAATATGCTAGAGAGTGTGTTTCTACCGAAGCTACTATGTGCAAACGTTTCATAGAGAGATTGAATGAAGACATTAAGTTGTTGGTTGGGATACTTGATATAAATGAATTTGTTGTACTAGTGGAAAGAGCATTCAAAGCCGAAGAACTCAGTAAAGAAAAGAAGAAAGCTGATTCTGAAGCTCGTGATGAAAGAAAGAGATCGATGAATAAATTTTCTCAACCTTCTACAAAGAGATCTGAGAGATGTAGAAGCGTACAAATGCTTCATTTGAACATCGAAGTAGAGATCGTTCGAGACAAAGTACTGGTTTACGAATTCAAGCTCCAAATGAATCTAATGTTGATAGTGACAAAAGTAACAAACTTGAGTGTAGACAGTGTGGAAGACGACATGTGGAAGAATGTTGGGGCAAATACAATAATAGAGTTTGCTATAAATATGGATCACCAGATCATTTTATTAGAGACTACCCAAAGATGACCGAGGAAGAAAATATTCAAAATGTGAGATCGAGTAATGTGACGGCTAGGGGTAGACCAACTAGAAATGTCGAAACATTAGTGGAAGTCAAAGAGGGTCCACTGATATAGCTGTAAGATTAGAGGCGAGAGCACCAACCCAAGCTTACACTATACGAGCAAGAGAGGAGGAGTCATCTTTGGACGTCATGACTGGTACTTTAACTCTATTCGATACTGATGTGATTGCATAAATATATTAGGGATCAACCCATTCCTATGTGAGTATGAATTTATTATTGGATAGGACTCTACCTGTTAAGTCTACTGAATTTGTGGTTAGAGTATCGAACCCCTTAGGCAAGTGTGTCTTAGTGGATAAAGAATGCAAGAACTATCCGTTGATTTTCGGGATGTTTGCTTTCCAGCTAAATTGATATTTCTATCATTCGATGAATTGATATAATTCTGGATATGAATTGGTTCACTTTGCATAATGCTATTGTGAATTGTAAAAGAAAGAGTATTGGATTGAGAAGTCAGAACTGTGAGATAGTTCGAATTGAATCCAGTAATATGAAAGGGTTACCAGCTATTGTATCTGGGATGAAAGTTGAATTGTATGAGAAAGGATTGCAAAGACTATTTGGCATATGTGATTGATACAAAAGTATCAGAAAAGAAAGTTAAAGAATCTCATGTGCCGAAAATTATTTTCAAAACAGGGTATAGATATTATGAATTCTTAGTGATGTCTTTCAAACTAACAAATGATCCTGCAGTGCTTATGGATTTGATGAATCAGATATTCAGACTGTATTTGGATCGCTTTGCTGTAGCATTTATTGATGATATTCTGGTTTACTCTTGTGATAAGACACAATATGTCGAGCATTTGAGAATTTTGTTACAGACTTTGCGTGAGAAGCATCTGTATGCAAAGTGTAGTATGTAACACCTCAATCCCGGTCTATACGTTAAGACCAAATTTGACATGTCACACAGAATGAACATACACCTAGTCCTTTAAAGATTTAAAGAAAATGGATTTTTAAAAATATTTTAACGTGGAGTTATTGAAAACTAAGTTTGATTACTAAATCTAATACTTTGGGTCGTAAAAATTTATAAATTGAAACTTAGGAAAAATTTATTTAATGTTTTGATAAAATTTAAAGAGTTCAAAGTAATTTGAAAACAAAAATTTAAAAATATTATTACGTAAAAATTACTGAGTTAAAACTATTTAAGAATGAAACCCTTTTAAAGACGCTTATTTAGGAAAACATTTATTTCTATTTTTAGAAAAAATAATCCCACTTAAGTATTTAAAGCATATTATAAAATCCATCCACAAATAAAACATCCATAAAAATTTAACCTGAGGCCTTATTACAAAATAGCAAAATAATAAAAGGTACTTAAAAGAAATCCAAATTTAAATAACCCATAATTAGTAGTATGGCCTCCATCGAGTCGCCCCGCCCAAGCCTCCATCAACGATCATTACGAGGAGGGTAAAGAAAACGGGTCGATTACTTAGAACTCAGTGTAACACACTTACCATTGTCTTTGGGCCGAAATTCAGTTAGGCATTTATTGGGCCAAAGCGCATTTACAATCATAACATAATATCATATATAACATGCATGTGTTATGAAATTTCCCAACCAAACCTAGTTTTCCATCCGCTACACACCACCGTACCAACCAACACACCTGTGGGGAGCTTTAGTCACCCACCCTGCCAACACACCAAACTGGGCATTAAGCCATATATCAAACTGGGCATTAAGCCATATATCAAAATGGGCATTAAGCCATATATCAATTTGTGGACAAGCCACCAAAATTTTGTAGCAAAGCTACCGGAACTTCTCTTCATCAAAATCCCAACCCATGCAAATCATGTATATAATATGCATATCCAATTACAATATTCCATTCATATAATTATTACGAACAATATGGCCCATTTATCACATATTACATTTCACCCATTTATCACATATCACATTTGACCCATTTATCACATATCACATTTGGCCCATTTATCACATATCACATTTGGCCCATTTATCACATATCACATTTGGCCCATTTACCACATATCACATTTGGCCCATTTACCACATATCACATTTGGCTCATTTATCCAGTCTTAATACTGATTTTTATAGTTTCTACCAAAAAAATGATAGTTACTCCATCTTACTCGATTTCACTAACAAGTGACTAAATCAAGCGATTTATCATTAGTCACAATATAAATATCTATCCCATGAAATATGGTGTGAGATTACACACCTGATTACGGTAAGCACTACACTCTCCTGATCGTTGACACCTAAAAATATGTTTAATGCTCGATTAGAAAAATATAAACGCGATCTAATAAAGCTACTCTAAACAAACGATCTAAGATTTACCCTCGGAATCGCAATTAGTTACGATTCATTGATTTTCCCCGATTGACAGTCCACAACCCTTGGAAAACCCCGAACAACTAATGGCTCAGAACTGCGAGTAACCTCGAATAATTGATTTTCACCAGAGGAGGGTCTAGAACCCGGTGGAAAGTCTCGAATTGCCGAAACATCCCTACGTTTGAATTTAGGAGTTGGGATCGTTAATCCACTCCTTTTGAGATCACCACTAGATTTCCCTTTCAACACATTACTACAAGCCTCCATTCGTTAGATCTTCAATAAATCAATAATCTATTAAAGTATGGACTTAACAAAATGGTATAGATAGGCTTACCACGAAGTTTCGAGTGATCCACGAATAAATCCCTATATAAAATAATTGGTTACTCCTTTCCATACTGTTAATCCTCTTAATAAATAAAGGATGATCATGAAATCCGAGAAGAATTCTTACCTTGAAGGTTTTTGATCCGAATTCTAGTGATTACGAGATAACTTTGAGGAAATGGTAATTCAACCTTTCTCTATTTCACTATAAAGACGAAAAAGAATTTGTCTAAGAGAGAGGTAGATGAGGACATTTTTGGTCAAAAAGACCCTCCCAAGCCAATACTTCTAGCCCCAAAAACCAACCAAGTTCATGGCCAAGAGAGTCAACCTTTGCCAACTATTCTATCCATAATGCATTCCTCAATTTAAGCCACTTGTTCCCCTACATACCTTATCCTATTGATTCCTTTCCCTATGTTCAATTCTTGCCTTAACCTTTTAACCCTCTTGCCATAAAACCAAAAGTCCAACCTTCCAAAAATAAAGCTTGACCGACACATGCTAGATAGGTACAAAAATTTAAGTCACAAAAAGGCATACCAAGGGATTCGAACCTCTTCCCTCAAGACAATGCATGTGGCGCACATCCTCTTAACCAAATACTCACTTATGCTAGATACTAACTCAAAAATTTCCATATTCTATAAATCCACTGACTCCCTCTCTTAAAGTAGCAAATGCTAAAATTTTCACTAGGTCCAAATAGATCCCAAGCCTTCTCAGGACCTCCTTAACAAACAAAATTAATAATCTAACAAGTAAATCACCAATTTAATGCAACACATACAAGCTCAAATTCTAGGGTGTTACAATTCTACCCCCTTAAGAAAATTTCATCCTCAAAATTTACCTGGTTAAAAGAGGTAAGGATATTCTTTGTCGAATTGTGTCCTCGATTCCCACGTAGCTTCCTCTGCTCCGTGATTACGTAAAGAACCTTAACCAGCAGTCTTGACTTCTTTCTTAGCACCTTTACATCTCGATCTAAAATTTGCAATCGGTTCCTCCTCAAAAGACAAATCAGGACTTAACTCAACTTCCTCCATCGGTACAATGTGAGATGGATCGGATCGATAATGCCTCAACATTGAGACATGGAAAACATTATGAATCTGACTCAATTCTGAAGGTAAGTCAAGCTGGTAAGCTACTGGCCCAACACGCTTCAACACACGATATGGTCCAATAAACTGGGGGCTCAACTTACCCTTCCTTCCAAATCTGAAGATCTTCTTCCAAGGTGAAACCTTTAGAAAGACCTGATCTCCCACCGCAAACTCAATGTCCTTACGCTTCAGATCCGCATACAACTTTTCTCTATCCGAAGCTTCCTTTAACTGCGCCCAAATCACCTTTACTTTTTCTTCCGTTTTTGATATCAATTCAAGACCTAATAACTGTCGTTCCCCTAATTCAGTCCAACAAGTAGGAGTACGACACCTACGGCCATACAATGCTTCAAAAGGTGCCTTTTGGATACTAGATTGATAACTATTGTTATACGCAAACCCTGCTAACGATAGAAAATCTTCCCAACTCCCCAGGAAGTCAATCACACAACCCCTCAACATGTCTTCTAAGATCTGAATTACTCTTTCGATGACCATCGATTGAGGATGAAAAGCCGTCTTTGAAATTTAACCTTGTTCCCAAATCTTCGTAAAGCTTTCCAAAACCGTGATGTAAACCTAGGGTCCCTGCGATATAATGACACCTTTGGTACCCCATGCAACCTCACAATCTACGCTACATATAATTTAGCCACACGCAATGAGTAATCCGTCTTAACGGTAGAAAATGGCGATCTTCATTAAGCGATCCACTATTACCAGACGGAATCTTTCTTAGTAGGTGATAAGGGTAACCCACTAACAAAGTCTATCGTTATCCGTTTCCATTTCCATAATGCAATCTTCACCGGTTGTAGCAATCCCGACAGAAATTGGTGTTCTGCCTTAACTTGCTGCACGTTAAGCACTTACTCACAAAATCAGAACTTCCGTTTCAACCACGCCACCAATCTCGATCATGAAGGCCTCAATACATTTTATTTCCCCGGTGCATAGCATAAGGGCTACTATGCGCCTCTCGTAGAATCATTTGTCTTAATTTCGAATATTTGGGCATATAGATTCTTCCGCGAAAACACAATACTCCATCATTATTCAATCCAAAATCCTCTATCACACCACCTTCCACTTGTCAAGTAAGGAACCCGATTTTTCATCTAAGGATCGCTTTTCCTTGATCGATCTAACCACACCGGTTTCACACAAGTTTGGCGAGCAGACTTCCATCTTCATACAAATTGAGATGGCGAACATCGCCTCAAATCGATATCACCTTATGACTCAACGCGTACCGCCCTCACGTTAGCCTTTCCAGATGGTACTCAATTAAAAAGTCGTAATCCTTCAACAGCTCTATCCACCTCCACTGTCTTAAGTTCAACTCCTTTTGGGTAAAGAGGTACTTTAGACTCTTATGATCCGTAAAAATGATCGACTTCTCACCGTACAGGTAGTGTCTCCAAATCTTCAAAGCAAACACCACTGCAACCAGCTCCAAGTCATGAGTGGGATAATTTACCTCGTGCGGCCTTAACTGACGAGATGCATAAGCCACCACCTTTCCACCTTGTATCAACACACATCCCAAGCCCGTGTGTGATGCATCGCAGTAAACAATAAACTCTTTTTCAGCCTCAGGTTGAATTAGTATTGGCGTTTCTGTCAAAGTCTTCTTCAATTTCTCAAAACTTTCTTATTGTTTCTCTGCCCACACAAACGGTACTCCCTTTCGCAACAGTTTTGTTAAGGGTGCAGCAATCAACGAAAACCCCCCAACAAAATGTCTATAATAACCAGCCAATCCTAGGAAACTCTGAATCTCAACCACTGACTTTGGTGGTTTCCAATCCAACACAGCCTCTACCTTTCGAGGATCAACTCTGATTCTTTCAGCCGACACAACATATCCCAAGAAAGTCACTTCCTTCAGCCAAAATTCACACTTACTGAATTTGGCATAAAGTTACTTTTCTCGCAGCATTTACAATACTATGCACAGATGTGAGCCATGCTCTTCTTCATTCCTCGAGTATACTAAGATATCATCAATGAACACCACCACAAACCGGTCTAGGTAGGGTTAAAAGACTCGGTTCATCATGTCCATAAATGCAGCTGGTCCATTGGTCAATCCAAACGGCATCACCAAGAACTCATAATGTCCATAACGAGTTTGAAATGCCGTCTTATGAATATCCGCCTCCTTAACCTTGAGTTGATGTTTTATGAATATCACTTGAATCAGGTAAAGCTAATGTTGTAGCTGATGTTTTGAGCCGAAGGTCTATATGTGCTTTACGAGAAATGAATACTCAGAAAGATCTGTGTAATAATTGTGGTATGGGTCGAATTGAAAGCAAAGCCAAAGTTTGTACATCAGATTTGTGATGCTAGAAAATTGATGGTAAGATGATAACAAGATGAACTCAATGTGGTTTGCATTTGGATTCAGAATTTTGAGTTGATAGTGATGATTATTTGAAATTTAGAGATCGGGGTTGTGTTTCGAAGAATTCAGAATTGATTCAGTTGAATTTGAATAAACTCGTAATAGTCGTTTGAAATAGTTTTATTCGTGGTATGGTATGAAACGAGATATATTTGACTTTGTGTCGAAATGCTTAGTTTGTCAGTAAATTAGAGCTGAACATCAGGTTCTGTCTGGATTGTTACAACTGATTATGATCCCTGAGTGGAAAGGGGAGAGAACTACGATAGACTTTGTGTCAGGGTTGAATAATATATTTCATGTATTGATGCTTTGATGTAACCGATCCAATTCGCACGAGACTAAAGAATTAAGAAACAATAGAATTTCCTTAGTGAAAGTATTGTGGCACAAACACGTAATTGAAGAGGCTACGGGAGTCTAAGAACATTATGAGAGAAATATCTCGCACTGTTTCATCGGTAAGATTTTAGGAACGAAAATCCTAAGGGGGAGAGTTGTAACGACCGATTTAGACCCTAGTCAAAATAGTGGTTTCGAGACCACAAATTTTATATTTGGAATAATATTTTAATAATATTTTTTGTGTGAACAGTGTGAGAATTAGCTGGTGTGAAATTTCGTGTGAAGATTTTATTGATTGTGTGTTTAATTTGTGAAAATGATTTAATCGCATAAATTGCAGAAGCTCTGCGCTATTTGTAAAAGTGCTTAATTGTGGATGTATTTATATTTTGAAGGTTTTATGGTGTAAATAGCCCAAAAATAATGATAGTGGATGGCAATGGACCAATGTAACCTTAATGTTTAAATGTTTTATTTATTAATTAAAAGGTTGATTTAGTAAATGGCATAATAATATATATATGTTATAATAAAACAAAAATCAAGAATAAGTGGGTGTGTTCATCTTCTTCCACCATTCGCAAAAGAAAGAAAATAAAGTGTTTAAGGCTTTGAAACATTTGGCCACTTCAAGCTTCAATTAGTAAGTGTTTTATCTTCGGTTTTCAATAATTTCTACGTTTTCGTAATCGTTGCTTCGTGTTCTAGCTGACCCATGTTGTAATTTTGTGAATTGGTGATGTTTTTGTGATGAGCCATTGATGAATGCTTGAGCTATGTGCTAGTTGATAGTGAATTATGAAAACTTGGTGTTGGGTTAACATAGTTTGTATTGGGATTTTTAGTGAAATTGAGTAATTTGGGCTTAATTGAGAAAATGAGAAATTTGAAGAATTAAAATGTGAAATAAATGAAATGTGTGGACTTGCATGTACATAGAGAGAATTCGGTTAAGCATATGTGTTTTAAAATTTTGTGTATTTGATGATTTTGTGTAATAAGGACTAAAGTGTCAAAATGTGAAAATGTGAGGGCTATTTTTTAAAATGCCCTAAATGTGTGTGTGTGGGCTAAATTGAATGAATTGGTAATTGAATGGATTGAATTTGAATGTGTATAGACCAAGAAAGGAGAGGTTCGGATCGAGATCGAGGTAAAGATAAAGTGCTCGACTAATCGACTGTTTCGATAGTTTGACGTCCGAGGTAAGTTCGGATATAATAGGTGTAATTAGTTATGTTTAAATGTTGTGAAACAAATGGTTATGATATTATTGAATTATAAATGTTATGCGAGAAATGAATCTATGTGGCACTAAGTGTGCGTATTTTGTAAGGTAACCGAGACGATTAGCACTTTGTGTGCGAAATAATAGAAGTTTCAGCTTTGTGATTGGCACTATGTGTGCGATACCGAATTAAGTTTGATTTTGTATTAATTCACTAATTGTGCGATATCATTTAAGATTTGGATATGAATCGAGGCACTAAGTGTGCGATTATAATTAATGAATAGCACTATGTATGCGATATAATAGAAGCTACGACTTTAATGAATAACACTGTGTGTGTGAAAAGATAGAAGTTTCAATTTATCGAATTGGCACTGTGTGTGTGTTACCGATGTAAGTTCGGTTTAACATATTGGCACTAAGTGCGCGATGACTATTAGGCTTTGGTTGTGAAATTGGCACTAAGTGTACAAATTTATTTGAGTAATAGCAAAGGTTGAACGAGAGGTAAAATCGAGAAGTTGAGTTGTATGAATGGTGAGTAACTATGTGTTGATCAAGGTATATTTGAACCTATGTGTTAAGTATAGATTTGAAAGTGGAATGAAAAAATATTTGAGTATGTGGTTGAGATTGATAATGTGCTTAGTTGTGTTGTTACCTATGTGATGGTTGGATAGTATAGTTAGTGAGTAACTAAGTGTTGTCAAAGGTAGGTATGATACCTATGTGGTTAGTGAAATTGAGAGTAAAAGAATGGATTGCTATATGAGTAATGGATAAAGCTGAACTGGTGTACCATTGGTAAATTATTCATGGGATGGTTAAATGTGTATATTGAATTGGTTCATTGAGTTAATTATTTTATAATTCAAACTTACTAAGCCTTGGAAAGCTTACTGTATGATTTATTTCTCTTCTTTGTAGTGCCAGTAAAGCTAGCTCGGATCTGTGGATCATCAGCATTTCAATGACACTGTCGACAATCTATTTTGGGGTATTTTAGAAAGACGTACATAGTTAAAATATGGCATGTATAGGCTAGTTATTTGAATCATGTTTGAGATTTGTAAGTAGCCTTGAGATGTGGCTAGATACGATGGTCCTAAGCATGAATGGCTTGTTATATATGATGCATAATATGGTTTGGCTAGTTGGTGATGAAAATGTCTTATTAATGATAAGTTTAATGATGGATTGATGCTATTATGATTTAGTGTTATAATAGATGAATCATGCTTGGTAATGCATGTGTTTGAGTTGTGAAATTTGGTTTATAAGTTGGCAAAGTTAGAAATGGGATTGGATAGGATGTTATGTGATCATTTGACATGTATTTGGTTGCCAAATTGTGTGAGAAAAAATATATATATTTATGCTTGTAGGGTTGACCCTTTTGGGTGGCATTTTGGTCTTGTAAATAACCTATAATGTCACATAGCCATGGCACACAGGCATGCCTAGTGACCGTGGGGTAAAGTCATGGCCTAGTAGGACACTGCCTTAGCACATGGGGGTGCTTGGTAGCTTTGTAGCCGTGTAGGTTTTGGCAAAATCGACCACAGTCAGGGTATACAGGCATGCCTGGTGGCCATGGCACATAAGTCAGTTTCGACCACGGGGATGACACACGGGTCTGTCTAGTAGCCATGGGTGGGACACGATTTACCCCCACGGGCATGTATCCCCTGTATTTTAGAAAAGTTTTTAAGTTTCCAAGAACTTCTGTATATGTTTTGTTTTAGTCTCGACTCGATTTATAAGCATGCTTAGGGACTCGTTTAGGGGACATTGTGTGTATGTTTGATAAATGAAAAGTATGAATTGTTCTGAATGTCTCCAATCTGTTTGGTAATGCCTTTAATTCTAGTCTGGTGACAGTTACGGGTTAGGGATGTTACATTTGGTTGGTATTAGAGCTATGGTTTAGTCGATTCTCAGACTAACGTAGCATGTGTAAGTCTAGTTATACATGCCATATTATGAAATTTTGATAGTGTGATGAATTCTAATAGTTGAAAATGTGTTTCCATATAGTAATGCATCCCGATCGAGTAGTTACTGAAGACGTAGAAAGTAACGCGCCTACTCCCGCTCAAGGGACAGTGCCTGCCACATTTAGGCCGAATGAAAGTAGTGAGGGAGGAGAGGCTAAGAAAGCCTTCTTCCGTATGATGAGTGAATGGTTTTCAGAATTTGTTCGAATGAATCCGACTACTCCACAACCTCTACCCCCACAAGTACCTGTTGTGCCATAAGTTGTATATCTGAACAGAATGAATAAACCACCTGTAGACAAGATTTGGAAGTATAGGGCCGAAGAGTTTAGGGCCACATCTGATGATGATGCTGAGCGAGCCGAGTTTTGGCTCGAGAATACAATTCGAGTATTTGATGAGATGTCGTTCAATCCTGATGAGTGTATTAAATGTGCAGTTTCCTTGTTGAGAGACACAACTTATAACTGGTGGAAAACCTTGATATCTGTGGTTCCGAGAGAGAGAATTGCCTGGGGCTTCTTTCAAGCTGAGTTCAGAAAAAAGTATATCAGTCAATGCTTCATTGATCACAAACATAAAGAGTTTCTAGAACTGAAACAGGGTCGTTTGTCTGTTACTGAGTACGAGCAAGAATTTGTATGATTGAGTCAATATGCTAGAGAGTGTTTCTACCGAAGCTACTATGTGCAAATGTTTCATAGAGGGATTGAATGAAGACATTAATTTGTTGGTTGGGACACTTGATATAAATGAATTTTTTGTACTAGTGGAAAGAGCATGCAAAGCCAAAGAACTCAGTAAAGAAAAGAAGAAAGTTGATTCTGAAGCTCGTGATGAAAGAAAGAGATCGATGAATAAATTTTCTCAACCTTCTACAAAGAGATACAGAGATGTAAGCAACCGTACAAATGCTTCGTTTGGACATCCAAGTAGAGATCGTTCGAGACAAAGTACTGGTTTACGAATTCAAGCTCCAAATGAATCTAATGTTGATAGTGACAAAAGTAACAAACATGAGTGTAGACAGTGTGGAAGACGACATGTGGGAGAATGTTGGGGAAAATACAACAATAGAGTTTGCTATAAATGTGGATCACGAGATCATTTTATTAGAGACTACCCAAAGATGATTGAGGAAGAAAATATTCAGAATGTGAGATTGAGTAATATGACGGCTAGGGGTAGACCAACCAAAAATGTCGAAAGGTTAGTGGAAGTCAAAGAGGGACAGCTGATACAACTGTGAGATCAGAGGTGAGAGCACCTGCCCGAGCTTACGCTATACGAGCAAGAGAGGATGAGTCATCTCCAGACGTCATGACCGGTACTTAACTCTATTCGATACTGATGTGATTGCATAAATATATCAGGGATCAACCAATTCCTATGTGAGTATGAATTTAGTGTTGCATAAGACTCTACTTGTTGAGTCTACTGAATTTGTGGTTAGAGTATCGAACCCCTTAGGCAAGTGTGTCTTAGTGGATAAAGTATGCAAGAACTGTCCGTTGATTTTTGGAAGTTTTGATTTCCTACTAAATTGATATTGCTATCATTCGATGAATTGATATAATTCTGGATATGAATTGGCTCACTTTGCATAATGCTATTGTGAATTGTAAAAGAAATAGTATTGAATTGAGAAGTCAGATCTGTGAGATAGTTCGAATTGAATCCAGTAATATAAAAGGGTTACCAACTATTGTATCTACGATAAAAGATGAATTATATGAGAAAGGATTGCGAAGCCTATTCGGCATATGTGATAGATACAAAAGTATCAGAAAAGAAGGTTAAAGAATCTGATGTGCCAAAAAATATTTTCAAAACAAGGTATAGATATTATGAATTCTTAGTGATGTCTTTCGAACTAACGAATGATCCTGCAGTGCTTATGAATTTGATGAATCAGATATTCAGACCGTATTTAGATCGCTTTGTTGTAGCATTTATTGATCATATTCTGGTTTACTCTTATGATAAGACACAATATGTCGAGCATTTGAGAAATTTGTTACAAACTTTGCGTGAGAAGTATCTGTAAGCTAAGTGTAGTAAATGTGAGTTTTGGTTGCGTGAGGTTGGTTTCTGAGCATGTTGTATCAGCTGCGGGAATAAGAGTTGATCCGAGTAAAATCTCTACTATTTTGGAATGGGAGCCTCCAAGAAATGTATCTGAATTTCGTAGTTTTCTGGGACTAGCGGGATATTATAGATGGCTTGTGAAAGGCTTCTCGATGATTGCGATTCCATTGACGAAGTTGCTACAGAAAGATGTTAAATTTGAGTGGTCAGAAAAGTACCATAAGAGTTTAAAACAGTTGAAAGTATCTTTATTGGAAACACTAGTGTTAGTTCAACCAGAATCGGGTAAAGCTAATGTTGTAGTTGATGTTTTGAGCCGAAGGTCTATATGTGCTTTACAAGAAATGAATACTCAGAAAGATCTGTGTGATAATTGTGGTATGGGTCGAATTGAAAGTAAAGCCGAAGTTTGTACATCAGATTTGTGATGCTAGAAAATTGATGGTAAGATGATAACTAAACGAACTCAATGTGGTTTGAATTTGGATTCAGAATTTTGAGTTGATAGTGATGATTATTTGAAATTTAGAGATCGGGGTTGTGTTTCGAAGAATTCAAAATTGATTCAGTTGAATTTGAATAAACTCATAATAGTCGTTTGAAATAGTTTTATTCGTGGTATGGTATGAAATGAGATATATTTGACTTTGTGTCAAAATGCTTAGTTTGTCAGCAAATTAGAGCTGAACATCAGGTTCTGTCCGGGTTGTTACAACTGATTATGGTCCCTGAGTGGAAGGGGGAGAGAACTACGATAGACTTTGTGTCTGGGTTGAATAATATATTTCATGTATTTATGCTTTGACCTCTGCGCTCGGTGCTCTCTATCCTTAGCCCATTCCGTTACCACCCTTAGCCTGACCTCGGGCCCTAGGTGGCTACTGAACTACTCTCGGCAGCTGCGTAGCACCAGTAACCGGAGCTTGCATCTGATCAGTTCTTAGCGGACAGTGTCTGACATGATGCTCAGTAGAGCCACATCTTAAACAAGCCCCAATAGTCCTCCAACATTCGCCTAGATGGTGTCTACCACAGTGCCAACAAAACACCTCCCCAGTAAGTGTAATAGGAGGCCTAACTCTCACTGGCCCATCAAATCTGGCCTTTTTCTTAGGCCTTATCACAGAACGTGAGGGCTCTGATTCCCTCTTATTCTTTCCTCTCTTTCGGTTCTGGCACTCAGCTCGCTTAACTTCCTTGGCAATCTTCTCCTCCTCAACCAAAGAAAAAAAAAACATGCTCCATCTGCGGAGCTATCAGAACTCGCAAACTGTCTTTGAGTCCATCATCAAAACGGACGCATCGCTCATACTTAGTTGCCACCATGCCTCACGCATAACGGCTCAATCTCAAGAACTCAGCCTCATACTCGGCCATTGAACAGTCCCTATGTGTGAGATTAAGAAACTCATGCCTCCTAGTATCGATGTAGCTGGCTCCCACATACTTACTCTGGAACACAGTCTTAAAGTAATCACAAGTCAATCAGTCGGTCTGAGTGCCCTTCTTAACCATCAGCCACCACTGGTAAGCTTCATCGCAAAGCAAAGAGACAGCCCCCTTAAGCTTCTGCTCAGTAGTAAATCCAGGTTGTCCATAATTCTTTTCGTGGCCTCTATCCAATATTCGGCCACGCTAGGGGCTATTCCAATGACACCCCTGAATAATTTAGCCCCATTGGACGAGTCATTTCGTAACCAACCCTCGGCCCCCAGATTCCGTGTTGGTCCCACGACCCTCTCTAATATCCTCAACATAGCCTGGGACAGTGCGTCGTTCCCAACCATGCGATCTCAAGATCCAGTCTGTCGCAGATGATATCGGTGTCTCACTAGGATCCATATTAGGTAGATTCCCAGATGATGAGGACCCATCTTGAGCCCTTCTACGGCCTCTACCACGGTATCTAGTACCCCATCTACAGATATCTCTTGTGCTCATCGTAAATTCAGAGTTTATTTGTGTTAACAGTTTTATGCATTAGTTACAGTTTCAATATTTATTAACATATATTTTATACAGAGCAGAATTAGAAGTTCAGAGTCGGTTATCGTGAGTCTCGGTCTTACTACGATTTTTAGTTTACACTACCTAGAGTGTTTTCAGTACAGTGTACTACCTATGGCTATTCCAAGCATGCTAGTAGTATTTTCAGACAAATTTAAACAGAGTTTCAAAACACTTATAGGATCGGCGCCGGAGACTCGGTGTACCACATACCCAGTCCAAAAATATTTCAAATCATTTAAAAATGATTTCTTTAAAACTAATCTTTAAAACCCAATCCACGCTTGAATTTTGCAATCTAGCTCAGATACCACTAAATGTAGCACCCCAGACGACTTAGATGTTATGACCGTATCTGGCGATGTCACATGATAGTGTCTTAGAAATCACAATGACGATAAGACCGTTTCTCCGTTTGTACCACTTTTGATTATCCTATGCTAACTTCAATAACATGTCATTTGTTTTCAAACACTATCCATTTTCAAAACATTATACTTTGCGAAAACTTTTAAAACAATTTGTGTAAACGTGGTATTTTGGTAAAACATTTGTTTCTTTTGAAAACCCGCGCTTTCCTACTCCTAGCAATAAAAACCATCAAACATTGCAAATCCTAATTTTAAATAAAAATCCATAATAGCCATAATTACATAAAAAATTTTCCAAATATAATAAAAACCATAAATAAGTATAAAAATCGTGAATCTATCGTGAAGCAGAAGTAGTGGTCATCGTTGAGACCTCTGCTGCACCAATCCGTCTAATGCTGGGAATAACCTAGATAGATTAAACAGAAAAGAGTGAGTTTCACAATTCAGTGTGTACTCCCCAAAAATATCAACGTACAGTGCAATCACCAGAAATAAGGAATCACAAATTGGGCCGGAGCCTATTATAGAAATAGTTTGGGCCCTAGCCCACTCGGATGTAGAATCAGATATATATAATAGGGCCTTAGCCCGATTAGATACAGAGTCAGAAAAATATTAGGGCTCAGCCTGTAACACCCCAAACCCGGCCCATTCGTTACGACCGAATTTGAAATGCCATTGCGAAAAACGTTTAAAAATATCCTGACTTGTGGTGGAACTTGAAAATTTTGTTCTTATTCAAACACCATGTCCGTTTAAAAATTTTAACTAATATAAGCTTGATAAAAATATCCGAATTAAAACTTTATTATATATATAGATTTAAGAAAATAAAACCATTTGAGAGAGATATCTCAATTGTCAATCCATAATAAAACATAATAATAAAGATACTTAATAAAAATACTTAAGTACTTTAATGGGCCTTATTACAATAAACACTTAATCAAAATACTGAAAATATAAATACTTAATTAATTAAATAAAATGTCTTCTACATGGGCCACCTCGTATCCATTCCAAACCCGGTCCAAGCATCACCTGCGAGGTTGATAAAAATTTGGGTGAGTCACACGGACTCAGTGTGTAATTAATCCATTGAATTCCACCCACATGTTAACCACATATTAACCCATTTATCAGATAACAAGATAACATGTTCATATAATAACACATTCTGGGCTTGGCCCATATTCCGGTCACTTATCAGGTAACAGGGTAATTAACCACATAATTTTCACATATCGGGCTTAGCCCATTTCCACACTATCCACATTCATATACCGGGCTTGGCCCATTTCCACATTAATCCACATATCAATTGGGCTTGGCCCACTTTCACATTAAAACCTCATTTCACATATCAAACAAAATCATGCAAAGTGCACCCAACCCAAACCTAGGGTCTATCCTCTACACACCCCCGTATCCAGCCTACCAAACACCAGGGGATTAACAAATCACCCTCTCCTTTTCACTCCAAAAGGCAATCAATGCCGTCCACATGCAATTAAGCACATTAATCCACAACGCGACCTTAGTCAGCGCCAATCCACGATGTAGCCGTAGCTAACACCAAAACCACGATGGGACACATAGTCACTCATCAACCACGATATGGCACTTAGCCGATATCAACCACGATGAGGCACATAGCCACTCATCAAGCCACGTGAACTAAATCGCAATTAATCGACAACGTGACCTTAGTCAACGTCAATCCACGATGTAGCTTAAGGCTAACATCAAACCACGTACTCGAAGTACACCCGTACCTTCTTTCATTTCATATCCCACCCATGCACATGCAACATGTAATAGTGACATAATAATAAATGCATGCACATGTCATTAAGGTAGACAATCATATTTCCATAGGCATAGTTACATTCATATCGGCACTTTCACATTCTTATCAACAGATAACACTACCCTGATTATCGATATACCCCTTTTTAGGGTAATCACCATATAACTGCCACTGCACTGGTTAGTACATAATCAACACATACAGATATAGCAAGAACCCGAAAAATGGTGGATTAATCACACACCTGATTATTAGCGAAATCCCGAACTCCTAGAATCTAACATGATGAATACGATTTTTCCTCCTCCCTTAATGCCGATTTGGTCTCCTACCCAAATCCGAAGGCTTTGATTATCTCTACCGATTTACCCTCATCAAACCCGAGAACTAATACTAGTTCTTTGAGTAGTCGAAATCCTTGATCTCGAAAATCCCAAAACTTCTTCTTTAATGCTCCTTCTTTTGGCTACACACAAAAAAGACACACTTAATGGCACTAAGACATTCTACCATGCGCTAAAAATCGACCAACCATTGATTGGCACACCCATGAAGAAAGAGTAAAACGATTACTAAGGAAGGATACTTACCACTATCGTTGCTTGCGAAGACTAAAGAGAATGGATCGACTTTTAGAACTTGCGATAGAAGAAAAGAGAATCAAGGCACTTGAGATTCGGCTATGGCCTTTAATATAAATAAAATATAAATGGGAGTATGGTACTTACAAGGTTTGACTAAGCTTTACCAATGGTGATAGAAAATTCGGCCATTAGAGAAAAGTTAGAGAACTAAGGTTTGAGAGAAAGAAAAGGAGAAGAGAAGAAAGTGGGAAGAAATTCGGCAAAGCAACTAAAAGGGAGAAAAAGATGAATGCTAAATTAAAAAGGAATTTCGGACCTGTTTTTCCTCTCCCAAACTCATTCAAAAATAATTGAATTAAGCCAATCTTTATCTCTTAATCACCTATTCAAATAAATAAAATAAAATAGCAATTATCATTTATCTACCCACCTACAATAAATAAAATAACACAACCATTATCTCCTATCTTACTAATTTAAACTAAATAAAACAACCCAACCTTTATCCCTTCATCCCAGCCGAAAATTAAAATAAAGCAAGCTTAATTTTATCAAATTAGAAGTCCAATTTGCTGTCCAATTCTTCCCACCGACGAAAATAGAAGAAATTGCCAAAGTGCAATTTTGGCGACTTGAACACAGGACCCATCGCCTTACCTGCAGTAACGCCTGAGCCACTTTGCCAAGGTGCCGTTTGTGATATAATTCACCTTGAACTTCTTTTAAGACCTCTTTATCTTGCTCCCCTTTAACGCCAAAAATAAAAACTCCCAAATGCGATTCCTGCAGCTCGAACCCCTACCCCTTGGCACTCCCTTTTACGCAACCACCCCTGCACCTTAAGTAGCGTCCCTTGCCACTTTACCATTCCGACTTTCATGTCCGTAAACCTTCCCATTTATTTTTAAGGCCTTCCCAGCCCAATTTCACTTGTTGGTTCAAAAAGGAAAAATAAAACACTCCCATGCCATCACCTGACTCGAACTTCCCCGCCAGGCGTCATTTCCAAGCCCTTAAGTGGCGCCCTTAAGCCACTTTACCAAGCCCCTTTTATGACCCAAAACGCCCACAATTATTCTTAAGGCCTCCTCACCTAATTTCCTCTTTTACACTTAAATCCAAAAATTTTCCAAAGCTTCCTTTTATCCTAGAATTTTAAGAACCCTTAAAACACATCCAACCCACTCACTCAAACCTACTAACTCATACATTTATGCACCAAATGCATAGCCCCTAATCTAGGATGTTATAGTTCTCCTCCTTAAAAATAATTTAGTCCTCTAAATTACTTACTAACGAATAATCGCACATTTTAACTCACCAAGACTACGCTTATGTCACGACTCGATCTTAACAAAACTAACACATTCCTTATATATTATCTCAAGATTCAGATTCAAAGTTCCATACTTCACTAGCATACAAACACGAACTATCTTACCTTCTAGGCACAGCTTCTAAGTTCACATCCAGAGTTCAGGCACTTCACTAGCACATAAGAATGAACTATCTCAAAGTAATAAATAATATTTCAAAATCAAGGAACTTACCCGCTATCACTTCCTTGGTTGCCTCGCATCCAAACCTTCAGCACCTCTGCTTGGCGTTCCACGACCTTGGCCTAAACCATTTCTTCCATGGTTTGGGCCATGAAACTTCGTTGCCTGAGGACAATTCTTAACCAAATGAGCCTTAGATCCACAACGGAAACATACCTTACTATTACCCCAACACTCTCCTGTGTGAGTTCTCCCACACTGAGCACATAGACGACTCCGATTCTCGTAAACGCGCACGGTGTACGTCTGAATTCTCGATCCTTGGTCTTTTTCGAACATCTCCAAATGATGCCGACGGTCCAAAACTTCTCTTATTCCGTTCCTATTTTTTCTCGATTTTCTCTTACAATCCTCTTAACTTCTTCACTATCCGAGCTTTCTCCACTAGAATGGCAAAGTCTCTTTCTCTTTCTGAGCAATCAACTCTTGCAACTCATCTCGTAGCCTATCTTGAACCGGACACACCTTTCATAATCAAGAGCCACGATCCCTTTGGCGATCGACTTAACCGCACAAATTCAAACTTCATACTCTGCACCGACTTGCTTCCTTGAACCAAGTTTAGAAACGCCTTCCTTTGTAGTCTAAGTAGCGGATCCAACGTACTTCCTTCAAACTTAAGCTTAAAATTTTCCCAATCCACTCGATCTGCGGAACACCTTGCTCGACGGTGAGCCACCATCGATAAGCTTCATCTCGAGCAACGAGACAAGACTTTCAGCTTTTCCTCGAGTACAATCCAAATCGTCCATGATTCTTTCAACCGCCTCCAACCAATATTCGCTACATTCGAGCTACCCCGATACTCCTCTAAAAACTTTGGCTCCGCTCGACCTAAGTCTTTTCGACATCGATTTCGAGCTCTATTTCCCACTCGGCTCGCCACACGCTCTAGTACTACGCAACATAGCGCTGACATCTTGCATCATCCCCGTCTGATCTTGCTGTTCAACACCAAAAGCTGGTGGTAGTGGCGGTGGTACCCCATTCTCAGATCCTTGACCCGACCTAACGGGTTCCAATACGGCCATTCTACCTCTACCGCGTCCACAACGACCACGTCCCCTAGAACTCATGTCCAGCATCGCGATTTATCTGATTAAAAATTTATGCATTAGTACTTTTGTTCCACTGATTAACCGCGAACAACTTTATGAAAAGAAGTTCTAGAAGTGGTTCTTTCGATCACACAAAGTTTCAGTTCAAGTTCACTACTCTAATTTAGAGAGTCACATCCATTCCTCAATGGAGGCACATTCATTCATCAACAAGAACACATTCATTCAGTGGTATCTACCACACACATTCACTATTCGGACATTTCTGCCCATTTCTATCCCAGGGGTATTTTTGTCATTTGTCCTACAGGGGTATTTTGGTAATAAATCAGGATCAATTTAAAAATCTCTATAAACCAAAGGTATTTCCTAAACTCGGGGTACTCTTGAAAATTTGTTTTCCAAATCCGAGGTATGGCCAAAATTTCAGGAATCGGGGTTATTTTGGTATTTTTTTAAAATTCAGAGACATTTCAGTAGTTTTGAAATTCGAACGTATTTCGGTAATTTTGAAATTCGGGGGTACTTTGGTAATTCTTCAAACTAGGGTCATTTTGGTCATTTTGCAAAATAAGGGTAATTTGGTAATTTTACAAGTCAGGGGTATTTTAGTAAACATCCAAATTTGGGTATCTTAACATTTTGCAAAAATAAAATTTTCTGATATTTTTGTAAAGTAAGAATATTTTAATAACAGTCGAGGGTATTTTTTGAAAATCTTAAAAACTAAGGGTATTTTTGTAAAATTTTCTCTATTGTGCCTCTCACCTTCTTGACCTCCTCGGCTATTCGAGCTTTTTCCACTAAAACGGCGAAGTCTCTTTCCGATCTTGAGCAATCAAAACTCGACTCATCCATGCAGACCATCTTCAAATCGACACATCTCTCATAATCCGTTGCCACGATGCCCCGAGCATACTGGCTCAAACGCTAGAACTCACCGTACTCCGCTATCGACTTGTTTCCTTGCACCAAGTTAAGGAACGCCTTCCTCGAAAGCATCCACATAGCTCGCTCCGACAAACTTCCTTCAAACTTGATCTTAAAGTAACCCGATCCACTCGATCCGCATGGGTACTTTTCTTAACCGTGAGCCACCACCTTTGGTAGGCCTCATCCCGCAAAGAACAAAACAACACCCTTAAGCTTCTCCTCGGCAGGTTAAGTCGAGATCATCCATAATCCTTTCAATCGCCTCCACCAAGATTTCGCCACATTCGGAGCTACCCCAGACACTCCTCTGAAAACCTCGGCTCCATTCGCCCTAAGTCTCTCGGGTACCGACTTCCGATTCCTATTGCCCACATTGGCTCCTGCCACTCGTTTGAGTACTCGCAACACAGCTTGTGACACTACGTCGTCTCCTCCACCGATCCGCTATTCAACCTCAACAGCTGGTGGTGGTGCATCGCTTTCTGACCCATGGCGTGACCCAACCGGTTCCGACACTGACATCCTGCCTCTACCACGTCCACGAGTATTGCGACCACGCCCCCTAGAACTCATATCTAGCGCCTCGATTTAGTCTGTTTAAAAAGTTTTATGCATTAGAAATTATTGTTTCACTGTCATAACCACGAGCAATTTTATGCAATGAAGTTTCCGAGAGTAGTTCTTTCGAGCAATCAAGTTTCCTTCCCTACCCGAGGTAAATTCGCCATTTTTCCTAAAGAGGGTATTTTGGTAATAACTCGAGTCAATTTTGAAAAATAGTTTTCCAACTTCAAAATTTACAAGATCTCGTGGGTCGCCTCGAAAATTTTGTTTCTCAAACAAAGTGTGTTGCAAAAATTAGAAAAGTAGGGTCATTTTCGTAATTTTGGAAATCATGGGCATTTTAAATTCTCCAAATCGAATATCAACGTATTTCATAAAATAGGGTTTTCGATATTTGGTAAAATAGGAATACTTGAGAGAAGTTGAGAGGAAACTAAAATTTGGAAACCAAGGGCATTTCGATAATTTTTATCAACCAGGGGTATTTTCGTAATATTTTTTTTCAAACCAAGGTATCTTAATATTTGAAAACTCGAGATTTTGGTATTTTACCATGTAAAAAGCATTTTATCAAAAATTGTGGGTAGAACAGAAATTTTATAAAACAGGGGTATTTTTGTAATTTTGCCACTAGGGCATTTTGGTAATTTTGTAAATCGCAGACGTCTTTCAGAATTAGATTTAGGGTTTCACAACCAAAGGGTAAGTTTGAAAAATTTTAAAATGAAAGTTTAAGGCTAATTCCTTTCGGGTTTTAATAATCGGTTTAGCTTTATGAACAAGTCCTCTTGGTTAAGGTGAACCTTAGCTACACACCGGTAGGATTCTGCGAAGAGGAGGTGAGTCCCGTGGATCTGCTTAAGTACCAAACTCTTCCGGATCCAATCCTAGTCATGCGTACCAAGGTTACCACACCTTAACTCGTGACTTACTTCAGGTGTTTGTTTAAGAGCTTTAAGTCTTATGCCATTGTTTGAGTAGTCTAATCCTAGGGTCCAACAGATCCTATTATTCTATTCTACGAGCCCAAACTAAGCCCAAATTAATTCATATAAACAAATCACTTCAAGAAAGTCCAAGTGCTTACAGGTGGACTCGGCCGAGGTACAGTGCCATGCCGAATAACACGAAAACCTTTTATAAAAGCTCTCATTTCAAAAGCCCATTTTGAAAATGTTTTTGGGCCCAAAACCCTCAAAGCCGAAGTTTTGAACCAGGGCTCGATACCAAAGCCAGAACATCCCCAAACCCGGCCCATTCACTACGATCGAATCGGTTATGTTAGTGAAAATATTTTTGACTTAGAATAAAATAGTAAAAATTTATTTGCTCTTGGAAACCATGTTCTTTTGAAATTATAGCCACATGTTTAATAATTCCATATTTGAATAAGTAAGTAAAAAAAAAATATAACCATCTTCACATAGTGTTTCAATTTAAACAAATCATAATAGAGTTAATAATAAAATGATACCAGAATAATAAAATAAATCCTTATTACAACCATCATTTAAATGAAATACTTAATATTTATTATAACCAAAAACATCTTCTTCGGCATGGGCCACCATGTGTCCCTTCGATCCGGTCCATCTCATGAATCACCTGAAATGTTAGGAAAATAATTGGGTGAGTCCACAGACTCAGTGCATAACCACAACACAATTTCCCACACGTATGGGCTAGGCCCAATACCAAACAATTCACATAGCAAGTCATGCACATATGCATCTCACCAACCCACAAACCAACAGTACTCCAACCTTGGCGGACTTCGCCTAAGGCCGTGGATACACCACCACCGATCACATCGTGATCCATAAATCTTACCTCGACAAACTCATTGCCGAGGCCGTGGTGAGCCACCGATCAACCAAAGTGATCCAACAACATATTCTGCCTACGGTGATGCACATAGCCATCGATCACGAGATGGGCACCAAGTTAACATCTCCCTTGATGAGGCACACAGCAACTCATCAAGCGCTAATGTAGCCGGAGCTATCATTAGACCACGTACACATTGTGTACACTTCCTCCTTCATCGAATCAAGCCCCACCTCATGCAAATATATAGATGCTACATGTTAAGTCATTGTATCACTTAGGTACATGAATATACACATATATAAATATACATCACAAATAATCTTACCGTCACCAGGTACTCATCACTTAAGCCATTATATATGGCTACCACACATAACACACAGGTTTAAACTTTAGCAATCAGATCGAGAAATAGTGCGATGATTACGCACCTTAATGATACAAACGATCAGCTCTCGAAATATCACTTGACCAAAACTCTGCCGATACTCCCTTTACAACATCCTTACCTTGATGAATCGGACCTAAGAGTCCTCCCTACCGCTCTTCCTTGCTGGTTACACAAGAAAGAATCACCTTATTAGGACCACAAGAATATTCGGCCAATTCCATGCACCAAGACCACACTTTGGTTAACGAAATACACAAAGAAATAGATTAACAACATAATCCTTACCCTCCACGACGACTAGAGAAAGGACCCAAAAAGTTCCACCCCTTGCTTAAGATTCGGTCAACCACTACGACAACAAGGAAGGTTTCAGCAACGGAAAAGTGGAGAGAAATAAGTAGGAAAATCGGCTAGGTGCCCTTGAAGATTCGGCCAATGTGCATAGGTGAAGAGAAGGAATGTTTTTAGCGTTGGTAGAGTCTGGAAGAAAAATGGATGAAAGCTTTAGAAGTGTAGGCTAAAAATTCGACAAAAGGTTCAAAAGGAAAACAAGAAAAAGCTGCCCATTAAATAGCACATTCGGCACTTGCTTCCCCCTTGAAGAATCCTAATTTCGGCTGCCACCTATGGCCTCTTAATTCAAATTGATTTGAATTAATCAAATCTCTAAATTCACTCCCATCCAATCAATTCAAATTTAAAAAAAACAAAATAAAACCCACTTTTATCCCATATCCCCTCTTCAATTTAAAAAGAATAAAAACATAGCAATTATCCTTACTCCAGCCGAAAGGATAAAAGCTTAATCCCTTTCAATTTAAAAACCATGTGCCACCCAATTGCTTCAAATCACGCCCAAAAAAAAAAACAAAGAAATAAAACTCCAATGTGCCGCCCACTCACGTCAACCAAAGAAGAAAAGAAGGAAAAATCCTCCAAAGACCTCCAAGGCTCGAGCACACGACACTGGGGAACCAATGACCATATAGCGTCCCGAGCCATTCGGCCTAGGCCGCTTTTGTAAAGCGCAACAAATTCTTTAAGCCTTCCCAAAGACTTAACGCTCGCTTGCAAAATATGAAAACTCGCCTCCCTTGCGCCTCGAACTCGCGACCTTTACCAGTAGCCCTTACATGCAGCCACCCACTGCCCACCGCCTTTCATGTCCATAGAGCCCCAACAATTATTCATAAAGCCTTCATACTCGGGCCCAATCGCATATGAAAATAAAAGCGTAAACTAACTGCTGCCTCCACTCGAACCAGTAGCCCTTCTCCCGCTTCAAGCCCAAGTGGCGACGCTAGCCACTTCGCCAAGCTCTTCCTTGTGTCAAAATTACCGAAAAATATACTTAAGGCCTCCTTGGCCGATTCCTTCTTAACCCCCGAAAATCAAAATTTTCCAAAGTCTTCCTTTTCTCCGAAAGCACTCTCAACACCTCTCAAACACATCCAAGCCTACCCAAAACCCACTAGAACATGAGTTATACCCCACATGCATAGCCCCTAAATTAGGGTGTTACAATTCTACCCTCCTTAAAATAATTTCGTCCTCGAAATTATTTGTCTAACAATCCAATTCCTCCCACTACGCTATGGCTGCGCACTCTGATCCTAAAGAGCTAATCATACCTTCTAAGCATCGTTTCTAGGTTCATACTCAAGGTTCCAACTACTTTATGAGCAACAGATCACACAATCACCAAAACGAACAAAACAACAAAAGATATTCCAAACACAAGGAACTTACCAGCTGACACATCAGGCACATCATTATCCTCTCTCCGGCGAACCGCATAAACCAGTCCTGGCTGCCTTGCCTCAGTGCCACCATTACATAGCGATCTCGCTCCCGTCTCTCACCGAACCATTCCTCCATGGTTGGGACCACGACCTCTCGCCGCTGTCGACCACCTCTGCACTGGTTGCACATAACCTTGACCCACTATTCGAGTCCTATTAGGGTTACGGGACAATCCTTAATCGATGAGATTTGGACTTGCATCCGAAGCACTCCGAACCCGATTCCAAAGACTCGCCAACATGATACCTTCCGCATCGCGCATTACCTAACGATCTGGATTTCCGTGGTGGCTTAGCAATATGAACAGGAGTCTCAACCCTCGGTCTTTTCTCGGACCCTCTCAAACACTTCCGCGATCCAACACTTTTCTTATCACGGTTCCTTTCTC
This sequence comes from Gossypium rotundifolium, assembly GCA_025506655.1. NCBI lineage: Eukaryota > Viridiplantae > Streptophyta > Magnoliopsida > Malvales > Malvaceae > Gossypium > Gossypium rotundifolium. The sequence goes on along the minus strand of CP106730.1, from coordinate 24,215,118 downwards.
TATTGTGCCTCTCACCTTCTTGACCTCCTCGGCTATTCGAGCTTTTTCCACTAAAGCGGCGAAGTCTCTTTCCGATGCGAGCAATCAAAACTCATGACTCATTCCGAGACCATCTTCAATCGACACATCTCTCATAATCCGTTGCCACAATGCCCGAGCATACCGGCTCAAACGCAGAAACTTCGACCGTACTCCGCTATCGACTTGTTTCCTTGCACCAAGTTATGGAACGCCTTCCTCGAGCATCTACATAGCTCGCTCCGACAAACTTCCTTCAAACTTGATCTTAAAGTAACCCCATCCACTCGATCCGCAGGGTACTTTCCTTAACCGTGAGCCACCTTTGGTAGGCCTCATCCATGAGAACGAAACAACACCCTTAAGCTTCTCCTCGGCAGTTAAGTCGAGATCATCCATAATCCTTTCAACTACCTCCACCAAGACTCGCCACATTGAGCTACCCGGACACTCCTCGAAAACCTCGGCTCCATTCGCCTAAGTCTCTGGCACCGACTTCCGATTCCTATTGCCCACATTGGCTCTCGCCACTCGCTCGAGTACTCACAACACGACTTGTGACACTACGTCGTCTCCTCCAGTCTGATCCTGCTATTCAACCTCAACAGCTGGTGGTGGTGCATCGCTTTCTGACCCATGGCGTGACCCAACCGGTTCCGACACTGACATCCTGCCTCTACTACGTCCACAAGTATTGCGACCACGCCCCCTAGAACTCATATCTAGCGCCTCGATTTAGTCTGTTTAAAAAGTTTTATGCATTAGAAATTATTGTTTCACTGTCATAACCACGAGCAATTTTATGCAATGAAGTTTCCGAGAGTAGTTCTTTCGAGCAATCAAGTTTCCTTCCCTACCCAGGGGTAAATTCATCATTTTTCCTAAAGAGGGGTATTTTGGTAATAACTCAGAGTCAATTTTGAAAAATACTTTTCCAACTTCAAAATTTACAAGATCTCAGGGGTCGTCTCGAAAATTTTGTTTCTCAAACAAAGTATGTTGCAAAAATTCCGAAAAGTAGGGTCATTTTCGTAATTTTGGAAATCATGGGCATTTTTGTAAATTCTCCAAATCGGAATATCACTGTATTTCATAAAATAGGGTTTTCTGATATTTGGTAAAATAGGAATACTTCAGTAGAAGTTGAGAGAAAGCGAAAATTTAGAAACCAAGGGCATTTCGATAATTTTTATCAACCGAGGTATTTTTGTAATATTTTTTTTCAAACCAAGGTATCTTAATATTTGAAAACTCGAGATTTTGGTATTTTACCACGTAAAAAGCATTTTCTCAAAAATTGAGGGTAGAACAGAAATTTTATAAAATAGGGGTATTTTTGTAATTTTGCCACTAGGGCATTTTGGTAATTTTGTAAATCGACAGACGTCTTTCAGAATTAGATTTAGGGTTTCACAACCAAAGGGGTAAGTTTGAAAAATTTTAAAACAGAAAGTTTAAGGCTAATTCCCTTTCGGGTTTTAATAATCGGTTTAGCCTATGAACAAGTCCTCTTGGTTAAGGTGAACCCTAGCTACGCACTGTAGGATTCTGCGAAGAGGAGGTCATCCGTGGACCTGCTTAAGTACCAAACTCTTAGGATCCAATCCTAGTCATGCGTACCAAGGTTACCACACCTTAACTTCTACGACTTACTTCACTGTGTTTGTTTAAGAGCTTTAAGTCTTATGCCATTGTTTGAGTAGTCTAATCCTAGGGTCCAACAGATCCTATTATTCTATTCTACGAGCCCAAACTAAGCCCAAATTAATTCATATAAACAAATCACTTCAAGAAAGTCCAAGTGCTTACAGGTGGACTCGGCCGAGGTACAGTGCCATGCCGAATAACACGAAAACTTTTTATAAAAGCTCTCATTTCAAAAAGCCCATTTTGAAAATGTTTTGGGCCCAAAACCCTCAAAGTCGAGTTTTGAACCGGGCTCTGATACCAAACTGTAACATCCCCAAACCCGGCCCATTCACTACGACCGAATCTGGTTATGTTAGTGAAAATATTTTTGACTTAGAATAAAATAGTAAAAATTTATTTGCTCTTGGAAACCATGTTCTTTTGAAATTATAGCCACATGTTTAATAATTCCATATTTGAATAAGTAAGTAAAAAAAAATATAACCATCTTCACATAGTGTTTCAATTTAAACAAATCATAATAGAGTTAATAATAAAATGATACCAGAATAATAAAATAAATCCTTATTACAACCATCATTTAAATGAAATACTTAATATTTATTATAACCAAAAACATCTTCTTCGGCATGGGCCACCATGTGTCCCCTCCGATCCCGGTCCATCTCATGAATCACCTGAAATGTTAGGAAAATAATTGGGTGAGTCCACAGACTCAGTGCATAACCACAACACAATTTCCCACACGTATGGGCTAGGCCCAATACCAAACAATTCACATAGCAAGTCATGCACATATGCATCTCAGCCCAACCCACAAACCAACCGTACTCCAACCTTGGCAGACTCCCTGCCTAAGGCCGTGGATACACCACCACTGATCACATCGTGATCCTTAAATCTTACCTCGGCAAACTCGCTGCTCGAGGCCGTGGCTGAGCCACCGATCAACCAAAGTGATCCAACAACATATTCTGCCTACGGTGATGCACATAGCCATCGACCGCCGAGATGGGCACCAAGCCAACATCTCCCTTGATGAGGCACACAGCAACTCATCAAGCGCTAATGTAGCCGGAGCTATCATTAGACCACGTACACCTTGTGTACACTTCCTCCTTCATCGAATCAAGCCCCACCTCATGCAAATATATAGATGCTACATGTTAAGTCATTGTATCACTTAGGTACATGAATATACACATATATAAATATACATCACAAATAATCTTACCGTCACGGTACTCATCACTTAAGCCATTATATATGGCTACCACACATAACACATGGTTTAAACTTTAGCAATCGGATCGAGAAATAGTGCGATGATTACGCACCTTAATGATACAAACGATCAGCTGTCGAAATATCACTTGACCAAAACTCTACCGATACTCCCTTTACAACATCCTTACCTTGATGAATCGGACCTAAGAGTCCTCCCTACCGCTCCTCCTTGCTGGTTACACAAGAAAGAATCACCTTATTAGGACCACAAGAATATTCGGCCAATTCCATGCACCAAGACCACACTTTGGTTAACGAAATACACAAAGAAATAGACTAACAACATAATCCTTACCCTCCACGACGACTAGAGAAAGGACCCAAAAAGTTCCACCCCTTGCTTAAGATTCGGTCAACCACTACGACAACAAGGAAGGTTTCACAGCGGAAAAGTGAGAGAAATAAGTAGGAAAATCGGCTAGGTGCCCTTGAAGATTGACCAAAGTGCATAGGTGAAGAGAAGGAATGTTTTAGCGTTGGTAGAGTCCGGAAGAAAAATGGATGAAAGCTTTAGAAGTGTAGGCTAAAAACTCGACAAAAGGTTCAAAAGGAAAACAAGAAAAAGCTGCCCATTAAATAGCACATTCGCACTTGCTTCCCCTTGAAGAATCCTAATTTGGTACCGCCACCTATGGCCTCTTAATTCAAATTGATTTGAATTAATCAAATATCTAAATTCACTCCCATCCAATCAATTCAAATTTAAAAAAAAACAAAATAAAACCCACTTTTATCCCATATCCCTCTTCAATTTAAAAGAATAAAAACATAGCAATTATCCTTACTCGGTAAAGGATAAAAGCTTAATCCTTTCAATTTAAAAACCATGTGCCACCCAATTGCTTCAAATCACTGCCCAAAAAAAACAAATAAATAAAACTCCAATGTGCCGCCCACTCACGTCAACCAACAAGAAAAGAAGGAAAATCCCCAGACCTCCAAGGCTCGAACACACGACACAGGGGAACCAAATGACTCATATAAGCGTCCCAGGCCATTCGGCCTAGGCGCTGCTTTGTAACAGAAGCGCGCAACAAATTCTTTTAAGCCTTCCCAACACTTAACGCCTGCTTGCAAAATATGAAAACTCTGCCTCCTTGCGCCTCAAACTCATGACCTTTACCAAATACCCTTACATGCGGCGCCACTCGCCCACCGCCTTTCATGTCCATAGAGCCCCAACAATTATTCATAAAGCCTTCATACTCGGGCCCAATATCGCATATGAAAAATAAAGCATAAGCACCATCGCCTCCACTCGAACGGTGCCCTTCTCCCCTTCAATACTAAGTGGCGCATGCTAGCCACTTCGCCAAGCTCTTCCTTGTGCCAAAATTACCGAAAAATATACTTAAGGCCTCCTTGGCCGATTCCTTAACCCCGAAAATCAAAATTTTCCAAAGTCTTCCCTTTTCTCCAGAGCACTCTCAACACCTCTCAAACACATCCAAGCCTACCCAAAACCCACTAGAACATGAGTTATACCCCACATGCATAGCCCTAAATCGTGGTGTTACACCTTAACCTCGGTGACTTACTTCACAGGTTTGTTTAATAGTCCTTAAGTCTTATGCATGTGTTTAAGTGCACTAGCCCTAGGGTTCAATAGCCCTAATATTCTATTCTACGAGCCCAAATAAGCCCATAACAGTTCACATAAACAATCACTTCAATAATTAGAAGTACTTACGGTGGACTTGGTAGGAGACACAGTGCCATGCCAGAATAATCTGAAATAAAAGTCCATATTTGAAAACATTTTTGGACCCAAAACCCTCAAAGCTAAGTTTTGAACCGGGCTCTGATACCAAACTGTAACACCCCAAACCCGGCCCATTTATTTAATCGAATTTGAAATGCCAATGCCAACGAAAAACGTTTAAAATATATCGACTTGTGGTGGAACTTGAAAATTTTGTTCTTATTCAAAACCATGTCCATTTAAAATTTTAAATAATATAAGCTTGATAAAAATATCCAATTAAAACTTTATTATATATATAGATTTAAGAAAATAAAACCATTTCTAGAGATATCTCAATTGTCAATCCATAATAAAACATAATAATAAAGATACTTAATAAAAATACTTAAGTACTTTAATGGGCCTTATTACAATAAACACTTAATCAAAATCTGAAAATATAAATACTTAATTAATTAAATAAAATGTCTTACGCATGGGCCACCTCGTGTCCACTCCAAACCCGGTCCAAGCATCACCTGCGAGGTTGATAAAAATTTGGGTGAGTCACACGGACTCAGTGTGTAATTAATCCACTGAATTCCACCCACATGTTAACCACATATTAACCCATTTATCAGATAACAAGATAACATATTCATATAATAACACATTCTGGGCTTGACCCATATTCTAGTCACTTATCAGGTAACAGGGTAATTAACCACATAATTTTCACATATCGGGCTTAGCCCATTTCCACACCGATCCACATTCATATACGGGCTTGGCCCATTTCACATTAATCCACATATCAATTGGGCTTGGCCCACTTTCACATTAAAACCTCATTTCACATATCAAACAAAATCATGCAAAGTGCACCCAACCCAAACCTAGGGTCCATCCTCGCAAACCCCGTATCCGACCTACCACACACCGGGGATTAACAAATCACCTCTCCTTTTCACTCCAAAAGGCAATCAATGCTGTCCACGTGCAATTAAGCACATTAATCCACAACGTAACCTCAGCCAACGCCAATCCACGATGTAGCCGTAGCTAACACCAAAATCACGATGGGACACATAGTCACTCATCAACCACGATATGGCACTTAGCCGATATCAACCACGATGAGGCACATAGCCACTCATCAAGCCACGCGAACTAAATCGCAATTAATCCACAACGTGACCTTAGTCAACGTCAATCCACGATGTAGCTCAAGGCTAACATAAAACCACGCATCAAGTACACCGCACCTTCTTTCATTTCATATCTCACCCATGCACATGCAACATGTAATAGTGACATAATAATAAATGCATGCACATGTCATTAAGGCAGACAATCATATTTCCATAGGCATAGTTACATTCACATCGGCACTTTCACATTCTTATCAACAGATAACACTAACCTAATTATCGATATACCCCTTTTTAGGGTAATCACCATATAAGCGCCCTTTGCCTTTGGTTAGTACATAATCAACACATACACATATAGCAAGAACCCAGAAAACGGTGGGTTAATCACACACCTGATTATTAGTGAAATCTCGAACTCCTAGATTCTAACACGATGAACGGGGTTTTTCCTCCTCCCTTAATGCCGATTTGGTCTCCTACCCAAATCCCGAAGGCTTTGATTATCTCTGCCGATTTACCCCTCACTGAAACCCGAGAACTAATACTAGTTCTTTGATTAGTCGAAATCCCTTGATCTCTGAAAATCCCAAAACTTCTTCTTTAATGCTCCTTCTTTTGGCTACACACAAAAAAAAGACACACTTAATGGCACTAAGACATTCGGCCATGCTCTAAAAATCAGACCAACCATTGATTCAGCACACCCATGAAGAAAGAGTAAAACAATTACTAAGGGAGGATTACTTACCACTATCATTGCTTGCGAAGGCTAAAAGAGAATGGATCCCGGCTTTTAAACTTGCGATAGAAGAAAAGAGAATCAAGGCACTTGAGATTCGGCTATGGCCTTTAATATAAATAAAATATAAATAGGAGTATGGTACTTACAAGGTTCGGCTAAGCTTTACCAATGGTGATAGAAAATTCGGCCACTAGAGAAAAGTTAGAGAACTAAGGTTTGAGAGAAAGAAAAGGAGAAGAGAAGAAAGTGGGAAGAAATTCGGCAGAGCAACTAAAAGGGAGAAAAAGATGAATGCTAAATTAAAAAGGAATTTCGGACCTGTTTTTCCTCTCCCAAACTCATTCAAAAATAATTGAATTAAGCCAATCTTTATCTCTTAATCACCTATTCAAATAAATAAAATAAAATAGCAATTATCATTTATCTACCTACCTACAATAAATAAAATAACACAGCCATTATCTCCTATCTTACTAATTTAAACTAAATAAAACAACCCAACCTTTATCCCTTCATCCCAGCCGAAAATTAAAATAAAGCAAGCTTAATCTTTATCAAATTAGAAGTCCAATTTGCTGTCCAATTCTTCCTAATCGGCATAAAATAGAAGAAATTGCCAAAGTGCAATTTTGCGACTTGAACACAGGACTGTTGGCTCTTAGCTGCAGTAACGCCTGAGCCACTTTGCCAAGGCGCTGTTTGTGATATAATTCACCTGAACTTCTTTTAAGACCTCTTTATCTTGCTCCCTTTAACGCCAAAAATAAAACTCCCAAATCGATTCCTATAGCTCGAACCCCTACCCTTGGCACTCCTTTTACGCAACCACCCTCGCACCTTAAGTAGCGTCCTTGCCACTTTACCACTCGACTTTCATGTCCGTAAACCTTGCCATTTATTTTTAAGGCCTTCCCATTAATTTCACTTGTTGACGCAAAAAGGAAAAATAAAACACTCCCATGCCATCACCCAGACTCGAACCTCCCTGCTCAAGGCGTCATTTCCAGGCCCTTAAGTGGCGTCCTTAAGCCACTTTACCAAGCCCCTTTTTATGACCCAAAACGCCCACAAATTATTCTTAAGGCCTCCTCAGCCTAATTTCCTCTTTTTACACTTAAATCCAAAAATTTTCCAAAGCTTCCCTTTTTATCCTAGAATTTTAAGAACCCCTAAAACACATCCAACCCACTCACTGAGCCTACTAACTTATACATTTATGCACCAAATGCATAGCCCCTAATCTAGGATGTTACACAGCCCAATTAGATGCAAAATGTAGATCAAAATATCAGAATCCTACCCATCAGCCTCTACACACCATCTCCGTCCAGCCCTACACACCATGTAGGAATATAATCAACCTACACATCCTTACACACCATATTGTACCAAAATGCGGCACATAAATAGAAATTTACAGTTGAGCTGCCAGATAACAGGCTTAAGAGCCTTCCAAATACTTCCTCCAAAAATCATCAACCCACTCCGATGCAATGCAACATACAAAGGATGTCATGCTCATATGCAAATAAAAGTACATACGTTCAGATATCATAATTCATGCTTGGTACAGAAATCAGATAGACAGATCAGTCATATAGGGGTCTAAGTTGGTGCTATCATTAATTTGATGCCTCATAAAATCTTCAAGCAACTTGGTCTTGGGGAACCAAAACCCTGTAGGATAAGTTTCAATTAGTTGATAGATCTATTAAATATCTTAGGGGTATTATTGAAGATGTCCTTGTAAAAGTAGATAAATTCATATTTTGTAACACCCCTCACCCGTATTTAATGCCAAATTAGGGTTACGGAGCGTTAACAGACTTATAAAACAATTAAACATCCACTTAGCATACATTTTCACAATTTAAGCATTCATCATTCAATCTCAATCATATTGTCTCTAATTACAAGCCTATAAGGCCTTAAACATACATCGAGAGTGGTTCGGGATTAAACCAATAACTTTGAAACTTTTTGAACACTAAAGAAATTTTCTCAAAAATAGGGGACACACTCCCATGTGGCAAGGCCATGTCTCTCACACAGCCTCAGACACGCCCGTATCACAGGCCGTGTGGACATTCAAAATGGGAGTACATGGTCGTGTCCCAGCCTGTGTCTGACCTCGTGCAACTTTTGAATTGGGTCACACAACCAACACAGAAGCCCATGTGCCCTAAAAATAGCCATACAAGCACGTGTGTCAGGCCGTATACTAGGTCGTGTCAAACTTGTAGGGTATACTGACTTATGCCACACAGCCAAGTCACAAGCCCGTGTGTGAGGCCATGTAGAGCATACTGACTTGGTTTCTAAAATCACACCATGGGACACACAGCCGTGCAGTATAACCGTGTGTAACACACGACTAAGACACATGCCCGTGTCTCTGCCTGTGTAGATAAAAATAGGCTATTTACCAAGTCAATTTGCCACCCTAAATACATGTAACTACACCACAATTCAAAGGCTCCAACAAGGCATAATAGGCATAAAATCAATCTCATAACAAGCATATACCATACCATTTCATTGTATATATAATCAGTTAATGCTATTTTCTTTTTACTATATGTTAGAAGTGAAATTGACTTTTCAAAGCCTTTTTAACTTCTTAAAACAAATAAAGCTTGAAGCCAAGATTTTCCTACAATTTGGCTTACTAACGTGGCAGGTTGGTGATGATTACATAAGGACTTCACACATGGGGTGGGAGAAATGAAGGAAGAGCACACATGGCCTGGCACATGGTCATGTGTACCAGACGGCCTTGACACACGGGTGTGTTTGAGGCCATGTGAAGATTGGGCTTTTAGTTTTAAATCCCACACAGGCTAAGGCAGCCCCACACGGCTGTGTGGCCTAACATGGGCCTCTACACGATCGCGTCCCCTTTAAAACCCTAATGCCTATTTTGTTTTGTCTTATTACTATCTCAGAGCCCATACACAGCCGTCGTCAACTCTCCCTTTACCAGTCCAGCCACTCCTTTTCGTCCGCTCCTCACATCGTTCGTCTCTCTCCCAATTGCATCCGTAGCTTTTCCCTCGTCCCCTCCCCCTTCAAGCCACTTGTGTTTCCCTATTCCTATTTTCCCCGTCCCTTTCCTCTTTCCCTTCCCATCTGCCCCTAGCCAAACCCTCTTCTCCCCTTCTCCTTTCGATGGCAAGACTACCACTGTCATCGTCCTTCATTACTCTATTTTCTTTTTCCCTTTTTTCTCCAATCTTCTCTCTCTTCGCACTAGCCCCTTCTCCCTTTTCCCTCATCACACCAACCATCAACCCAAACACACTCTTCCTCCCTGCACCTTCATTGACTAGTCTCCCTGTCACTAATCATGTCCGTCGCGTGCACCACCACCCACCACCATTTGCCTTTTCCCTTACTTTTATTTATTTATTTATTTTTATTTTGACTTGAATTTTTATGTTCATTATTCTCTTTTAGTTATTATAATTACTCTTATTATTTTATTATTTTTATATCATACTTAATCTTTTTTACGGTTATGATTATGAGTTGTATTAGTATTTATGTAGTTATGTTAGTAGTTGATTATGTTAGGGTTTGGTTTTCCATTATTATTATTTTTATTATTACTATATTGTGATTTTGGATTTTAGTTGGATTTGACATTTGTTTTATGGTTATTGGAATTGATCCATTGTATTAATTTGTGCTTTTTCTTTGATGCTGAAATCGTTGTTTGGTTATCTGTTATTATAGGTACACCATGACGAACACTAGAGGCAAATTTATGGTCATCGTCCCCGCCTCGAAAAATTGAAAGACTCCGGATGTGACCTCATCGTCGGGCCCCTCTGCTGCTAATTAGGTAGCCATGGAGCAGATTCACTTAGCTGATCGAGTTCGCACACTGATTGCCACAGCTCTTTGGGATCGATTCTTCTCTTTCATTGAGCCCACCTACTCGAAGCTTAACCTCGAGTTTTGTTTGACATTCCTCTTATAGCACATGATGTCGTCCCATGATGAGCTGCGCATTATTACTTTTCGACTCGACGGTACGACACGTCATATGAGTTTCCTTGAATTTGAAGCTACTTTGGGACTCTATACTGAGGAGTTCATGAGTGTTGAGGGGTTCCTCACTTTATACCAACACATCCACTGCTGACCATCTTTATGCGAGGCAGACCATACTGTGATCACGTCACCCTATGACCCGAGTCGATCAAACACGACTTCCCTACCTTCAGCCTTACACTATATTCATGTCATCTTGGCTCACACATTGACTGGTCGGAGAGAGAGAACTGGGGTCGTCGATACATTCGACGCATATTTCTTTTGGAGCATGGCCACGGGGCACACCTATGATCTTGCCTACTTTATCGCCTTAGCTTTCCACCTTCAAACAGAATGTAGTAGTAAGGGTCCTATCTATTTAGGCTCTTACGTGACTCGACTCGCATGTCATTTTACCCTCCTCGACACTCCGGAGCAGTTCTCATCCTTTACACTAGTTGAATAGATGTCCCCATAGGGATTATCAAGTATGAGTCACATGAGGATGATTGAGCAACTGCGTGGAGTAGATCCTCCTCGATATTAATTATCTCATTCTGACCCTTAGGATGAGCATAATGACTTCACTGATGATGACCCTTTCCACCACGATGATCCACCTTATCATCCACCTCTGAGTTACCCTACCACTACTTCTGCTGCCACCATAGCAAACCTCTCCAAGCAGTTCTATTTCGAGTGGCACTAATTTGAGTGGTTCAACATTATTGATGCAACTTTGCAGCAAATCTATTAGCACCTCCATATATCTTCAGCGCCGGTGCCTCATGATCCCGATGCCTCTGACGATGAAGATCATTAATCTTATTTCTTTACTCTCTTTTCAGTTTTATTTTTTTTTATTTTTTATTTTTAGTTATTTTGTTTTTGTTATTTTATTTTTATTTCATAAACTTCTTTCAAACTATGTTTTTTTTGTGGTTGTTTCTAATTGAGTTTGTAACCTCTTAATCTTCTTCATTATTTGTGTTTAATTTATTTTTAGTTCCTCGGAACCATGCACTACATTTTCATTTGCCTACAATTTTTATTTTCACTATTCTGGCGATTTCATCCATATTCAGGGTAGTTTTAGTTTTCTCCCTCTTTTATGATATTCTGCTTATTCTATGTGTATATCTGTTTGTACATTGAGGGCAATGTACATCTTAAGTGTGGGGAGGTTATTTATATAATTATTAGAAAACCCCTAAATTATTTGTGGTACTTAAGTAATTTTCTCAGACTTCCATTAGAGTGAATTTTTATTGATTTGGGATTTTTATTGATGTTGTTTTGGATTAATTTGTAGATATTTGTGCATTGTTTTATTTAAACTTTAAGACATGAGATAATCAAGCATGATAAGTTATTTTTTAGAAATTAAAAATTTTTAGGCTGTTTCCTTGAATTGAGGTGTTATCTTGAAGTTTTAAATTTGCAAGTTTGGCATCAAAACCATGTTCTTTTGTGAGATTTTGAGCCTATAGAGCATACATTTTTCATGTTCATTCTATTATGGGTGTCAATTGGATTTGTTATTCTAGAACTTGCTTCGATTATGCAAGTCGAGATTACACCTTTGATTTGATATACTAAGATGGTAGAGGCATTTAGGTTTTAACCCACTTAACCTTTAAAAAGCCTACCTATTGAATTAACCCTTAGTGAACCCTGTTGAGCCTAACAAACCTTTTCTTGATTAACTCGTGAATGTTAACCCATAACCCATTTTTTCGTTGTGACTCTATTCCGTTTTATTGATTACCATTTTGTCGAGATTTGATTTAGTTAGTTACCTAACTATGTTCCCTTGTTTGAGTTGCTGAATCATATTTTGTTCTTAGTTTGAAAACAAAATAAAAAATATATATGTTGATTAATTCTTTGTTTATTGAGTTTGAACAGTTAATTTCATATTTTATTGAGAAGCTCATTTCTAGTCTTGAATAAGTAGTGATTGATGTACTTGTTTTTAATTCAGCATTTGTTATTTTTCTAGTTTTGTAATTTATCAACTCGATCTCGATTATAACCAACTTTCGGCCTTTTTCCACACCCTTAACCTAAGCCCCATAACAACCTCTTAAAGGCCTCTTGATTTGAATGTCAGACCATTTTATAGTGGTGGGGATTTGATTTTCAAACAAACCTGTGGTAATGACATTTCTTGTTCAACTATTGAGTGCATATTTCTTGAACCTTAAAAGATTTGAGTGCTTTGAGTGAATCTTTAGTAAGGATGACAATTTTTGTCAATTTTGAATTAAAGGTAATTACTTAAATGAAGGGAGACACCTATGTTTTCGTGCCTTAAAAATTTTAGCTTGGACTATTTGAATTATTTTGAGACATTATTGATGAGAATTACTGTAACGCCCCAAATAATTTATTTCTTTTTTGTAAATATTTGACACAACTGTGTATTTGCTTCAGTGGTTAAGTATTCTCGGTGTGTGTGTGTGTGTGTGAGGTCCCAAGTTCAAGCCTTACATTTGGAAAATTTTATTATTTTGGAACTATCTCTGTTCAATGGGCTTATATTAATTTTCCTATAGTTTCATATCAGAATGAGCTTGCTGGTTTGAGTGGTAAGGGAACTGATGTGTTGGAAGTCTGTGTTTGAATCCTGTGCAAGCATAGGAGTTTATTTTTGTTCGTTTGACCGAGAGAGTCTCGGTTGAACAAGAATTCCGATGAGGTTGAGTAGTGGGTTAGTGGGAGTAAATTGAAGGATATACTATCTTTTTAGGATTTTATTATGTTTCCTTTGTTTTTAATTTTATTTTTGTCTTCCCCCAAATTTCTGACATTAGTTCCTTCTCTACCATTTCTTCTTCTTTTCCACTTTTGATTTTATTTTCTTTTGGTCGGCTGTCGTACCTCCGTTCTTGTTATATCAGTTTTCTTCGATCATTTGGGTAAGTAAGGCTTTATTTTGTCCATAAATTGCGTCTTTCCATCATTTATTGCGGTTATACGTTTGTTTTGGGCAGCAACAAATCAGGAAGATCGTGTTTCTTCTCTTGCAGAGTCGTAGTCAGCCACTCGGAGAGTTGGGGTAAGTGATAAGCGTTGATTTGAATTATGGTTGGTTTCAAATTCTTAGTTTAACTGCGTTTTTAAGTCTAATTCTGATCTTTGGTATGCCGATTATAGGTTCTAGTGGTCTCAATATTGTTTTTGCATCGAATCGATACCATGTGTATACCCAAAACGCAGAAAAATGAGATTCATTGAAGCTGAAAAACCCCACTATCAACGCCACACGGCATTGTGGTAGGCCGTGTGGTAGGCTGTGTGCGACGACACAGCCGTGTGATCGATGAAGGCTAAGCTGTGCGCAAGACATGGCCGTGTGATGGCCGAAGAGTGGCTGTATGAGCCACACGGGTTGGGCTAAATTGGAGTGTGGGCCCACACGGGTGTGCGGCATTTGGGCTAGGCTGTGTGATCTACACAGGAAAGGCCAATCGGGCATGTGGGCCCACAGTGTATGGGCCCATTTATTTGAATTTTTCCTAGGGTTGCACGGGTCATTCCAAATGACTATGGGTCTACTGTAGGGTCGGTAAGGGCTAATTAAACCCTAAACTATATGAACTATCTATTTGATATTTTGATTTTATTAGAATTTTGTTGTATGTCTACTTGCACTATTCTGCTATCTATACAAGATCATGAGCATGTAAGCATGTTAGATTATTTTTTCTGCACATGAATATATATGTATCTAATATTGGGGTTGGGATGATGTATATTGGAAGAAGTGTTCTGAAAGGCAATTTATGCTTATTATCTGGTAGCATGGTTGCCTTATATCTGTTATGTGCCGCATCAGTACAACATGGTGTGTAGGGTTGGGTTGGTGTTTTAAACCCTACATGGTGTGTAGAGGATGGAGGTAGGATATCTGATTGTTGATTCTAATTTGCACATCTGTATCTGTATCTGCAATGGGCTTAGGCCCTAATCTGTATCTGACTGATTCTAACTTTCTAGTTGTCTGCATGCTTAATTCTGTGGGGTTACACACTGAGTTTACGTAAACTCACTCTTTTCTGTTTATTCTGGACAGGCAACCCACAGACTTAGGTAGATCGGTGTTGTGGAGCCCTTCGGTGACCACATGTTCAAACTAGTTATAGTACAATTTAAATTTTTATGTTCGGGTTTATTGTGGGTTTATTAAATGTAATTCAGACTTTATTGACTGTTTTAGTTTAACTTGGGTTATACTGCGATTTTACGATTTTATAACTACAAACGTGGTATAACTCAGATTTTACCAAAGCAAGGGTTTTTTTCTAAAATCTTGAATGGTTTTCTAAACGCAACTATTTTAAAAGCTTCTGCTACAAACACGTTTTACCACTAAGCTATTAAATGAATAAGAGCTTTGAAATTATTAATAGTGATAAGGGCTAATAAACTGGTATGGTTTTAACTTAACGACAATAGTTTTCAACCCCATTTCATGTGACACTTCCAGATTTAGCTATAGCGCCTAGGCCGGGTTTAGGGTGGTACAATTACAAGTTGAGAAATATTAAATTTAATGTGAGATGAGGATTTTGCTTCAGGACAAGCAAACCTTAAGTATGGGGATATTTGATAAGTGATAAAAGTAACATATTTTAATATCGTTCTTAATATGGTTTTGGATTATTAATTGTTAAAATTGGTGAATTTGATGTTTCTAATCCTTTAAATTCATATTTCTATACTTAGAAGAGCATTTGGGAGTGAACAGAGTGAAAATGAGCCAAAATCGGACAAATGGAGTAGATTTCAGGATCCACACGGGTTGGCCCTTCCACATGGCCGTGTGAGCCACACGGGCTGGACACATGGCCTTATGCTAGACCGTGTCGATTTCGTGACTTGTATCATAGACATGCGGAAAAACAAAATTTTAAGCTTCTAGAGCATTCTAAAGTTTATAAATACCAAAGATAAGAATAGAGAAAAGAGTCATCAGAGAATATCAAAGAAAACAACTCAATGAGCATCATTGGAGCCAACTCTGAAGCAGATTTCCATCAAGATCGAAGACCTCCTTTTAATTTCTCTTGAAGATTTTATTAGTTACTTTATTTCTTATGGTTGTTATAACAGCCCGATTTTGACCCTAATCGGAATAGTGGTTTCGAGACCACAAATCTGAGTCTGAAAAATATTTTAAAATTATTTTTAGTGTTTATTATGTGTGAATTTGTTTGTGTTAAATTTTCGTGTTTTAATTTCATCGTTTAAGTGTCCGATTAAATAAAAATACTTAATTGCGTAAAAATGTGAAATATGCTAATTAATGTGTAAGTGCTAAATTGCTAATGTCTTTTTAATGTAAAGTCCTTAAAAGACAAATAACCCATTCTCGCATAGTGGACGGCATATGGTCTAAAATGACCTTAATTTATATGTTATAGTTATTAAATATAAAAGGTTAAATAAGTAAATTAATAATAAACTAATATATGTTAAAATAAAACAAAAAAAGTCGTGTTATCATCTTTTACTTAGCCGAATTTAAGCAAAAGAAAAGAAACAAAACCTAGAAACATTCGACCATTGATTGAGCTTGATTCAAAGTGAGTTTTAGCTCAGTTTTTGATAATTTTTATGTTTTTGAGATCGTTACTTTGAGTACTATCTGACCCATGCTAGAATTTTTTATTTTGATAATGATTTTGTGTTTTGCCATTGATGATAGCTTGTGATTTTTGTTGTTTGATGATGAAATATGAAATAAATGAAATGTGTGGATTTGTATGAAGACTATGAATATTTAGCCCTAGCATAGTGTGTTCAAATTTTTGTATTTTTTGTTTTGTGCAAAAAGGACTAAATTGTAAAAATTATAAAATGTTAGGGGTAAAATTATAATTTACCCATTTATGTGTTTTAGATTAAATTGAATAGAATGGTGTTTAAATAAGCTTAATTTGAATATGTTTAGATTAAGAACCAAAGAAATCAGATTTGGACTGGGGAAAAACGAAATTAGTCGATTTGTCGATTTTACCGACCGTCGACATCTGAGGTAAGTCTATAATCATTTAAATGTTGTTAAATTGAGAATATATATATGTTATGTGATGAATTGAATTATTTGAATATATATATTTGTGTACTTTGGACAAATGTGATTTTGAGATAGGGAATTATGTTTCGAGTTTGATTCGATCGAGATTCAACGTCCGAAAGTCTCGTACGAACCTTAGGAATAGATAGGATACATATGTCATGACATAGGATATCCGATATGTGTTTTAGTGTAAGACCATGTTTGTGACATTGGCATCGATTTGTGTTTATGTGTAAGACCATGTCTGGGATATCGGCATCGTATTTAATTCGTGTAAGACCCTGTCTGGGACAGTGGCATCGATATGTGATTACTTGTAAGACCGCGTCTGGGACGTTGGCATTGTACAAGCTTTCGACCATCCGCGTATTTGTTTTAATTCCGAACGGTTCAACGAACAATGTGAAGTTAAAACTGAATGTGAAAGTGAATTAAAAGGCTCAGGTATGTACTTATAATATGTTGTGGAAACGAGGTAAGTTGGTTATTTGAAATGATATTATGTATGTGAATATGATATATGTGTTAACATATTTGAACATATAAGTGATTTTGCCATATGACATATGTACGTGATGGTTAAATGTGAAATAGTTATGAATGATAACTTGTATACAATATTACGTATATTTGGCCTTGTTTACAAATTGTTAATATGAAATTGTTGATATGTATATATGTGTTTTTGCTTATGACTTACTAAGCTCAAGTAGCTTATTGTGTGTGTTTTTGTTTGTCTCTGTTTTGTAGATTTGGAGTCACGTTACGAGCTCGGGGATCGTAGCAAAGCCTATCACACTATCGACTGTTTATTTCGGCATTTTGCTAAGTTGATTATGGGCATGTGGCATGTATAGCATAGATGGATTGTTTGATTTTGGACATGTATATGTTTATATAAATAGCCATGTGAAAATGGCTAACTATGATGTTTAAGTTTATGGAATTTTAGGTTCATGATATATATATATGTGTGTGTGATATGCTTGGTATGATATGCCATCGTGTTTGATATAATTTGATTAAAGAGAATTAGGTATAGTAGGGAATGAGTAATATGAGATATGGTTAGTTTAATGGTTGTGATGTGTATGAGTGATCAAGCCATTTAATGTTTTGTTTGGTATGGTTAGTTGTCTAATGAAATGGTCAAGATGGTAGTAAGCTTATTGATGTAAAATTGGTTTATGTGTTTGAAGAGTAAATGTCATATTGTATTGGTAAAATTGTGAATGATTTGTGCTATGATATGTTTGTGAATAAGTTAAGATAAATGGCATATAAATTGGTATGTTTTGAGAGTTTTTGAATGAGTAAAATAGATGGCCAATTTGGTATGTTTTTGGTTGCCAAAAGTGTTGGATTGAAGCTTGTATGTGCTTGTATGAATGACCCTAGGTGTGGGTGGTATTTTGGCCTTCTAAATGGCCTATATTTTCCCACACAGTTGAGCAGACGGGCATTTGGCTCGATCATGTCCATTGTGGTTGTATTTCAAAACAAGTCAGACTTAACCACGGGCTGGACACACAAGCGTGTGACTGGTCATGTGGTGTAAGTCAGTGTCGACCATGAGTGAGGCACAGGCGTGTCCACGGTCATGTGGACAAGTCAGTATGTATGCCCTATTTTGACATGGCTTAGACACACGGGCGTGTTTGAGGCCGTGGGAGGCACACGGCCTGCCCACACAAGCGTGTGACCTCTGTGACTTTGAAATATTTTTAAATTTCTAAAATCCTTTGTTTGTATTCGGTTTAGTCCCGGCCTATTTCTAAAACATGTTTAAGGTCTCGTAGACCTGTTTAAAGGACACTTGAATTGTTTTGTTGAAATTTGTTATGAAATGACTGTGAACGATTTCGTTTGTTCGGTAATACCTCTTAATCCTATTTCGGCGATGGTTACGGGTTAGAGGTGCCATAGTTTTCTTCCTTTGAGATGTTTTTATTCACAATTATGAACTAATCCCCTAGATACCTAGGGAGGATGAACCCTATGATGAATTCTATTATTTAGTTTCTGTTTTATGTGATAAATATTTTATTCTTCTTCTTAATTATGTGCGCTTATCGCTTGTTTTAATATTTTCGAGATATTAGTTCATGTTTAATGTGCTTAAATCAGAGAAGAAAATAGGACGACATAAATTAAGCAGAGTTGCATGCAATCCTAGAAATAGGACGACATAAATCTACCGGATTAGAGTCAGATCTAATAGGGGAATCCATAGATAGAGTTATTACGATAATAGGGTTTTCATTATAAATAAATTTCAGTTAACCAACCTAGAGTCAGTTTGTAACACCCCAAACCCAGCCCATATGCTTCGACCGGACCTGGTATGCTATGGGTTGTACAATGAAAACTTTTCTCTAAATGGTTTTGGAAAAACTTAGTTTATTTCAGTAGAATAATCCATTAAATATGAGATTTTGTAAATAACTTTTATACTTGCAATGATTGGGTTGAAAAGCCCATTTGTCATTCCGTTTTTTTTTTTAAATAGAAATCATAAGTTTGTAAATCTTGACATAACCTAAATAATAAATCGAATCTAAGTTATGGATGCCTTATTACATAAGTATTCCCAAAAAGAAACTTAAAGAAAATCAAAATTTAATCTATTGAAACAAATGCTTGATGGCCCCTCGACTCAGTCTCGGCCCCCATGTCCACGATCTCCTGCTCATCTGAAATAGTAGAGAAAAAAATGAAAGCGCGAGTCACCAAGATTCAGTGTATAAATCTCGAACACACTGACCTGAGGCCCACAAACACATTATGGGCCTTGGCCCATACATAGAGGCAATAATCATAATACATGATAGACAATATATAATGAATGGCCCAACCCATCCTAGAATTCCATCCTCTACACACCAACCCATACCAACCGTCACACTTTAAGGATTTCTACAATCAACCCTTTGTCCGCTACACACCATAACGACAGCCGTAATGCCCATTTCTGTTATTCAGAAATTATTAAACGTGGCATAGCCACCGATCACTGTGTGATCTAACATTTTATTTGTAGGATTTCTATCACCGGTCATCATGTGACCCATGTTTATATTCGTGGGATTTCTACCACCGGTCATCATGTGACCCATCATGCACTTCCCCTCTTTATCATATTTCCCCCCATGCATACATACATAAGGAAAACATCATGCAGACTTTCACATATTTCGTCATACATAGAGTTTTCTATGATTGCATACCTGGCATCCTTGCCTAACCCTTTTAGGGTTTTATTCGACTGTCTACACAACCACTTTCTGGCTTTTTAGCCCATAACACATAAAGAACAATTAGAAAGTGTGTGTTAGAGATCTATACACCTTATTACCGTTAGGACGAGACCCTCTAAGTCGACGCTATCCGTAGCCAACACCACCACTATCTACCTAAGGTGTTGTTCAGAAGCCGACCCACAACTAGGTGGCCAATCTCAAACAGCAGACACTGCTCGTTTCTTATACTTAGGGCCTATTCCATATTTAAATCCGTCATAAGTCCTTGTCAGAACCACTATCACAACACATGGTCGTTACTCCACATCATAAAGTTAAGATCTCACATACGATAAATGAATCTAATAAGAATCTAGAGAAAACCATCTTACCTTCAATCCAGAAAAATGTGATTCGAATGCTACCAATTCTGGCTTAGAACCCTAGGCGATTTGATTCCCTACAAATCCGAAATGCCACCCAAAGAAAGAGAACACGAGATTAGAAAGAAAATGTCAATCTAAGGATAGACCTAAACACCATCTAGCCATTCAGCTTTGGCTTAAAAGCCGAAAAATAACAAGAACAATAGCACTAGCCAACACTTACCTTTATAGGAAATTCGGCAACTCTTAGGAATTTTTGGCTTTTGAGGAGATCAAGAGGAGAAGAAAATAAGAAGAGATCTAAGTAGTTTCAACTTTCAGTTGAAGGAATCGGCAGAAGGAATAGGATATATTCGGCTATGGAGATGAGAAAAGAGTTCAGGATTTTGACTTTTTGAAAGGGAAGATGTTAAGATGATTGGAAGGTTTCGGCTTTTGAAGAAATCAAAAGAAAAGAATTTTAGAGGAATACTGAGAATTTTGGCACAAGGAAAGAAGAAAAGAATAGAGTTCCAAATGCCGGAATTAAAAAGATATCCCCTCTATTTATAGAAGATTTCAGCACCTACTGTTTAAAATCGAAAACGCCCTTCCTAATAACCAATCAATTAATCAAATAGTATGGGAAATTTCGGCACCCCTTTACCATTAAAGAAGCTGATTTCTTCACTCCTCTAGGTGATGGAATTTCGGCCAACACCTAGCCTTGCAGATAGCTCCTATTTTTTCCCCTTTTATCGTTCATATTATCAACTATAATATCTACATTATCCTATTCACATATATCCTCCTACATTTAAGCCTTGTAGCTTTCCACTCCACCGAACCCTAATGCTAAAAATTAGCTAACTTAAATTAAAAGAGATTGGGCTCCATGAAACTTAAATTTGGGCCTCTTACTCCCCTTGTGTGGCGTCACCTCCTTTCCCCCTAAGTGGCGTCACTGACCACTGGGCCACAAGCCCATTTCGATATTTTAAACACAGATACCACCTTTTAAACCTTATAGTGTCCAAGCAAGAATTTCACCAAGGCCTTGACCACATTCTGAGCCCAACTTGGACCATTAACAGTTAAATTAACACCTTAAACATTCACACACATTAGACGCATATGCCCATTAATTCAGGATGTTACAGTTCTACCCCCTTAAAAAAATTTCGGCCTTGAAATTGCCAGATCAGAAAAGATGAGGGTATTACTGCCGTATCGCTTCCTCTGGTTCCCAAGTTGCCTCTTTAGAACCATGATTCCACCACAGCACCTTAACCAATGGAACTGTTTTCCTTCACAACACCTTGGTATCATGATCCAGAATTTCCACTGGTTCCTCTTCGAAGGATAGATCGGGTCTTACCTCAATTTCCTCCACAGGCACTACATGAGATGGATCCGAATGGTAACGTCTTAACATAGAGATGTGAAATACATCGTGAATTTAACTTAACTCCAGGGGTAACTTAAGTTGATATGCCACTGGTCCTACTCGTTTCAACACCCGGTAAGGTCCGATGAAATGGGGACTCAATTTCCCTTTCGTCCAAATCTTAGCACCTTTTTCCACGATGACACCTTTAAGAATACCTTGTCACCTACTGCAAACTCTATGTCCTTACGCTTTAAGTCAGCATAGGACTTCTATCTATCTGCCGCCTCCATTAGTCTAACCCGAATCAATTTCACCTTCTCCTTCGTCTCAGCGACCAAGTCTGGACCCAAATTCGATTTCCCCTAATTCTGTCCAACAAGTAGGGGTACAACACTTCCGCCCATACAAAGCTTCGTAGGGCTCCATCTGTATACTTGACTGGTAACTTTTGTTGTACGCAAACTCTGCCAATTGCAGGAAGTCCTCCCATCCACCTCTGAAATCTATGACACAACCCCTTAACATGTCCTCCAAGATCTGAATCACCCGCTTCGACTGTCCATCGGTCTGAGGATGAAACGTTGTACTGAAATCCAACTTTATACCCAACGCTTGATGCAACGCCTTCCAAAACCTAGACGTAAACCTAGGATCTCGATCCGAGATAATCGACACAGGTACTCTATGCAACCTCACAATCTCCATTATATACAGCTTAGCCAACCTTTGTAAGGAATGGTCAACCTGAACTGGTACAAAATGAGCTAACTTCGTCAACCGATCAACGATCACCCAAATTGAATCTTTCTTAGTAGGCGTGAGAGGTAGCCCACTAACAAAGTCCATTGTGATCCCTTCCCATTTCCACTGAGGAATCTTCACTGGTTGCAACAACCCTGATGGTAACTTATGTTTTACCTTTACTTGCTGATAGTTTAAACACTTCGCCACCACTTTAGTCACTTCTCATTTTAAACCCGGCCACCAAAACTATTCCCATAAATCTCGATACATCTTACTCCCTCTGGGATGCATAGCGTATGGACTACTATGCACTTCTTGCAAAATCCTTAGCCTTAACTCTGGGTCTTTTGGTATGCACACTCTCCCTTGAAAACATAACAGCCCTTTCTCATTCATACTAAACTCCGTTGGTTTATCACTTGCACCAACCGGAACCTTCCCATTCAGCAACTCATCAGTTCACTGCTTTTCCTTAACCTGACTGACCCATGAGGGTCTCACTTGAAGTTCTGCCAATAAACTCCCATCATCGTATAGACTAAGGTGAGCAAACATCGCTCTCAAGTTAGAGATCACCTTACGGCTTAGAGCATTTACCACCACAATGGCCTTACCGGATGATACTCGATCGAGCAGTTGTAATCCTTTAACAACTTGATCCACCTCCTGTGCCTTAAATTCAACTCCTTCTGAGTCAAATGATACTTCAAGCTCTTATGATCAGTGAAAATGACATATTTCTCCCCGTAAAAAAAATGCCTCCAAATCTTCAAAGCAAAGACCACCGCCACCAATTCCAGGTCATGGGTGGGATAATTTGCTTCGTGCGGTCTTAACTGCTGAGATGCGTACGCTACAACCTTTCCATCTTGCATCAACACACATCTTAATCTCGTGTGTAAAGAATCGCAATAAATCACAAACTCCTTCCCAGCCTCCAGCTAAATCAACAGTGGAGCTTCCTTCAAAATCCTTTTTAACTTCTCGAAACTCTCCTGCTGCTTATCAGACCAAACAAACGGAACTCCTTTCCATAACAACTTGGTCAACGGTGTCGAGATTAAAGAGAATCCTTCGAAAAACCTTTGATAGTATTCGGCCAGACCCAGAAAACTCTGAATCTTGACCACGGACTTAGGTGGTTTCCATTCCAACACCGCTTCAATCTTTCGACGGTCTACCCTAATCCTCTCAGTCGACACAACGTGCCCTAGAAAAATAACCTCCTTCAACCAAAATTCACACTTACTGAATTTGGCATACAACTGCTTTTCCCTTAGAATCTGCAGAACCATTCGCAGATGTGAGTCATACTCCTCTCCCGATCTTGAATAAACCAGGATATCATCTATGAACACCACGACGAACCGATCCAAGTAGGGTTGGAACACTCGGTTCACCATATCCATACATGCTGCTGGCACGGTGGTCAACCCAAATGGCATCACCATGAACTCATAGTGACCATAGCGAGTCCTAAAGGCCGTCTTATGGATATCAGCCTCCTTAACCTGAACCTGATGATACCCTGACCTTAGATCTATCTTCGAAAAGACTGAGGCCCCCTTCAACTGATCGAACAAGTCATCGATCCTCAGTAACGGGTACTTGTTCTTGATCGTTAACTTATTCAACGGGCGATAGTCAATACACATACGCATTGACCCATCCTTCTTCTTAACGAACAAAACCGGTGCTCCCCACGGTGACACACTAGGTCGAATAAACCCTTTGTCCAATAACTATTGAATCTGTGCTTTCAACTCCACCAACTCTTTTGGTGCCATTCGGTATGGAGCTATCGATACCGACGCTATTCTCAGAAAAAATCGATTCTAAACTCCACTTCACAATTTAGAGGTAATCCTGAAAGCTCTTCGGGGAAATATCAGGGAATTCTTTCACCGTCCTAACGTCTCCCACTGTTAGTTCATTAGCTTCCATAGCACGAAAAAACATTAAGACTGCCTTACATCCTTTTCTCACCATCCTTTCTACTCTTAGGGCGGTTACCACATTCGACAAACAGTTCCCCCTTTCTCCTATTAGTAACACTTCGTCACCCTCAGGGGTTTTTAACACCATACGCTTAGCTACGTAATCTAGATTAGCTTGATATTTCACAAGCCAATCCATGCCTAGGATTAAATCAAACTCCCCGAATGGTAATTTCATTAGATCCATTCAAAAACTATCCCCTGAACCTCTAAAGGTATTTCCCGATAAAGCTTATTTACCACCACAGAGTGTCCTAATGGGCATACGATAGTCATCTCCCTAGAGGAAATCTTAGCATCTACAGTTAAAGTTTCATATACCCTACTAGCAACATATGAATGTGTCAATCCGATGACAATTAATGCAATATAGGGCAAACCAAAAATTAAGAATGTAATCGGTTTTGGCATTCAGTGCGTCAACCTCCTCTCGACGTCTGACGGTATAGACTAACCCTGGCTATCTCGCTTCAGTGTTTTCGACCTCTCGGCCTACTGCTTTATAGCCACGACCAAAACCGTTACCACTTCTGGCTGCCCCACGACCTCCTCTACCAGGCTAAAGATTCCCTTGACCTATGGGCCCCTCATTGCCTTTCGGCTGTGGACAGTTCCTAACTTGATGGTAAAAAAACCCACACCTAAAACACTTTCCACTGCCCGCCCTACACTCACCTGCATGGGATTTACCACATTGAGCATATTTCAGTGTCTGATTAGCACCAGTAGGTCTATTATCTCGTCTCAGCCCATCTGGCCTAGGTCTTTTTTGATTACTTTTGTTTGTCCCCGATGATATGAAGTTTCTCTTACCTCTACCCCTATCTCTATCTCGATTCAGCTTTTTCATCCGTTTCACCTCCTCTGCTATCTTAGCCTTCTCCACAAGCACCGTAAATTCCCGCTCTCGTTGCGGAGCTATCAACACACGTAATTCATCCTTCAGGCCATCCTTAAATCGAACACACCGCTTATTCTCCGTGGCCACTATCCCTCAAGCATAATGGCTCAGGCGTAAGAATTTTGCTTCGTACGCCGCTACAGACCTATTTCCTTGAACCAGGTTCAGGAATGCTCTGCATTGCGCATCCACATAGCTCGATCCAACGTACTTGTTCTGGAATGCTATTTTGAAGAACTCCCATGTGATGCGGTCAGCCAGCATACCATCCTTAACCGTGAGCCACCATTGGTAGGCTTCATCCCTTAAGAGAGATATAACTCCTTTCAATTTCTCTTCCTCCGTGAGATCCAAACCGTCCATTATGTGTTCAACCGCCTCTAACCAATACTCAGTTGAGCTCGAGGCTATACCAGAGATTCCCCTAAACACTTCTGCCCCATTACTCTTAAGTCACTCGACACGATTTTGGGCCCACGCCCATACCGCCTCAAGAACTCTCTCCAAAACCCTTAACATAGCTTGAGATACAGATCATCTCCAACCGCCCCGATCTTGAAATTCTGCCTCCACAGCTGGTGGTACTGGTACCTCATTCCCGGACTCGTGACCAAACCCTACGGGTTCTAACACAGCAATCCTGCCTCTACCTCAGCCACACACACCATGATTTCTAGTGCTCATTCTACCGTTTGTAATTTATCTGATTAAAAATGTTATGATTTATTAGTTTTCTTCCACTGATTAATGACGGACAGTCTTGTGGAAAGTAATTTTAACAGTGGTTCTTTCGAGTTCGAATTCTATCTACAAGTTCAGTTCTTAAGTCTGTATTTCCTAATTCTAGAATTCTCATACATTCCACATCAATCAGAGCATCACATACATTCATCAACCACACAAGCAAACATTCATAACTCACATTCCTCACCTAGGGGTATTTCGTCATTTCACTGCCTAGGGTATTTTCATAATAAAATTTCTCAAAATAGGGTTTCATGGTTATTTTTCAAGATAAGGGTTTTTGGTGATTTGGGGGTCTAGAGGTATTTTAGTAATTTCACAGTCATGGGTATTTTGGTCATTTTACAAATCAGGGGTATTTTGGTCATTTTACAAATTAGGGTATTTTAGTAATTTCACAAGTTAGGGGTATTTTAGAAATTTTTCAAAACTAGAGATTAATTTAGTAATTTTACGAAATAGATTGGCTGGTCCTCTCGAGTTTTAATTATAAATTTTGGCCCGTCAACAAGTCCCCATGGCTAAGGTGAACAGTCACTACGCACCAGGTAGGATTCTAGTGAAGAGGAGGTGTGTCACTAGGACTGCTTAAATACCAAGCTCTCCCTTAATGCAATCCTAGACATGCATATGCCTGTTGTCACACCCTAATCTCGCAACTTGTTCACAGGTTTCTTTGGTTGGATTAAATCTTATGAGATTGAAGAGTTGTTTAACTGGGCCTAAAATCCATCACTAATATCATCCTAGTCTACGTCCATAAAGCCCATCAACCCAACAAGTATATCACAATAAGTGTTAGGGTACTTACCTGCGTGGATCGGGTGCCGATAGACTCGAAGGCCATATCTTCCAGAATTTTTGTTCAAATCCATATTAAAACATTACTAGACCCATTTCACAGCCTAAGTTTTAAATTGGGCTCTGATACCAAAAATGTAACACCCCAAACCCGGCCCATACACTTCGACTGAACCTAGTATGCTACGGGTTGTACAATGAAAACTTTTCTCTAAATGGTTTTGGAAAAACTTAGTTTATTTCAGCCTAATAATCCATTAAATGTGAGATTTTGTAAATAACTTTTATACTTACGTTGATTGGGTTGAAAAGCCCATTTGTCATTCTTTTTTTTTAAATAGAAATCATAAGTTTGTAAATTTTGACATAACCTAAATAATAAATCGAATCTAAGTTATGGAGGCCTTATTACATAAGTATTCCCAAAAAGAAACTTAAAGAAAATCAAAATTTAATCTATAGAAACAAATGCTTGATGGCCACTTGAGTCTGTCTCGGCCCCCATGTCCACGATCTACTGCTCATCTGAAAGAGAAGAGAAAAAAATGAAAGCGTGAGTCACCAAGACTTAGTGTATAAATCTCGAACACACTGACCTGAGGCCCACAAACACATTATGGGCCTTGGCCCATAGATAGAGGCAACAATCATTATACATGATAGACAATACATAATGAATGACCCAACCCATCCTAGAATTCCATCCTCTACACACCAACCAGTACCAACCGTCACACCTTGGGAATTTCTACAATCAACCCTCCGTTCCGCTACACACCATAACGACAGCCGTACTGCCCATTTCTGTTATTCAGAAATCATTAAACGTGGCATAGCCACCGATCACTGTGTGATCTAACATTTTATTTGTGGGATTTCTACCACCGGTCATCATGTGACCCATGTTTATATTCGTGGGATTTTTACCATCGGTCATCATGTGACCCATCATGCACTTCCCTCTTTATCATATTTCCCCCCATGCATACATACATAAGGAAAACATCATGCAGACTTTCACATATTTCGTCATACATTGAGTTTTCTATGATTGCGTGCCTGGCATCCTTGCCTAACCCTTTTAGGGTTTTATTCGACTGTCTACACAGCCACTTTCTGGCTTTTTAGCCCATAACACATAAAGAATAGTTAGAAAGTGTGTGTTAGAGATCTACACACCTTATTACCGTTAGGACGAGACCTTTTAAGTCGACGCTATCCGTAGCCAACACCACTGCTATCTGCCTAAGGTATTGTTCAGAAGCCGGCCCACAACCAGGTGGCCAATCTCGAATGGCAGACATCGCTTGTTTCTTATACTTGGGGATTCTCTCCTTCGCCTGATCCATATTTAAATCCGTCAAAAGTCCTTGTCAGAACCACAATCACAACACATGGTCGTTACTCCATATCATAAAGTTAAGATCTCACATACGATAAAATAATCTAACAAGAATCTAGAGAAAACCATCTTACCTTAAATCTTGAAAAATGTGATTCGAATGCTACCAATTCCTGGCTTAGAACCCTAGGTGATTTGATTCCTACAAATCTCGAATCGCCCAAAGAAAGAGAACACGAGATCAGAAAGAAAACGTCAATCTAAGGATGGCCCTAAACACTATCTAGCTATTCGGCTTTGGCTTAAAAGCCGAAAAAATAACAAGAACAATAGCACTAGCCAACACTTACCTTTATAGGAAATTCGCAACTCTTAGGAATTTTTGGATTTTGAAGAGATCAAGAGGAGAAGAAAATAAAAAGAGATCTAAGTAGTTTCGGCTTTCAGTTGAAGGAATCGGCAGAAGGAATAGGATATATTCGGCTATGGAGATGAGAAAAGAGTTCAGGATTTCGGCTTTTTGAAAGGGAAGATGTTGAGATGATTGGGAGGTTTTGACTTTTGAATAGATCAAAAGAAAAGAATTTTAGAGGAATACTGAGAATTTCGGCACAAGGAAAGAAGAAAAGAATAGGGTTCCAAATGCCAGAATTGAAGAGATATCCCCTCTATTTATAGAAGATTTCGGCACCTACTGCTTAAAACCGAAAATGCCCTTCCTAATAACCAATCAATTAATCAAATAGTATGGGAAATTTTGGCACCCCTCTGCCATTAAAGAAGCCAATTTCTTCACTCCTCTAGGTGATGGAATTTCGGCCAATGCCTAGCCTTGCAGATAGCTCCTATCTTTTCCCCCTTTTATCTTTCATATTATCAACTATAATATCTACATTATCCTATTCACATATATCCTCCTAATTTAAGCCTTGTAGCTATCCACTCCACCTAGCCCTAATGCCGAAAATTAGCTAACTTTAATTAAAAGAGATTGGGCTCCATGAAACTTAAATTTGGGCCCCTTACTCCCCTTGTGTGGCGTCACCTCCTTGCCTCCTAAGTGGCATCACTGACCACTGGGCCACAAGCCCATTTCGATATTTTAAACACAGATACCACCTTTTAAACCTTATAGTGCCCAAGCAAGAATTTCAACAAGGCCTTGACCACATTCTGAACCCAACTTGGACCCTTAACAGTTAAATTAACACCTTAAACATTCACACACACTAGACGCATAGGCCCATTAATTCAAATTGTTGCACAGTTGCTCTTTCTCTTGAAAGTGATATCAGCATAATTTAGGGATTTCTACGAATCATGATACCAAGTGAATAAATCATTTAAATCAGATTCATAATAATATATGAAGTCTAGCTAGATTTTTAACTGGGTATTGCTTCTCTCATTGGTTAATTCAATTATTTTTCTAGCCCATTCTCTGTTGAGTTCTTTAGTTAGATTAATTTAGTAATTTCAGTATAAATCAATCACTCTAATTTTTCGGCTAAATAATAGGAAATGGTAATTACTAATACTTTTAGTCCTCATGGATACGATATCTTCACTCACCGTAGCTATACTACTTATAGATAGGTGCACTTGCCTTAGTTGTATTTTTAGTTAGTTACGTGAACATACATCAAAGCCTGATTGTATTAAGATTGATCACGAATTCATAGGGTTTGATTGTCTCTATAATATAGATCTCTCACAATAGAATAAGAATAAATGAAAATAAATCTAACCTAAGAAAAGAGAAAACTAAATTAGAATTAGAAGACTAAATCTAGTCTAACTAAATGGTTCCCTTTCCATGTGACAAAGGAGTCTATTTATAGATTTCAGGTTGTAGTCATCCCTAACCCTAGGTTAATTGACATTCTCGAGCTTTAAGTTTGATTGTACGAAGTAAAACACCCCCTACCTCATGTAATTTTCATTCTAAAGTCGATGAATGATAAACCATAATATTTTAATCCAACATTTAGCATGTTTTTGGATGATTCATCCCTTTAATTATGGAAATAGGTGCTCCTAATCCTTTGCTTTCATGTTTTATACTCAGGAGAGCACCGGAGGATGAAAAGAACGAATAACGGGCAGAAAATAGAGAAAATGAGCCAAAGCGTGAAATCCACACGGCCTGGGCCCAAGACCACACGACCGTGTCGTGCAAGAAAAGTTGACCACGGCCTGGACCCCAAAAATACGATCGTGCCTCATCAACAGGATCGACCACGGCCTGGCCACGATTTACATGGGCGTGCGCTGTGGGCGTGTCTCTATCGTAGGAAATAAGAATTCTATTCAGATTAGGGTACTTAGAGTCAAAGAAACATATTAGGAAAGCCTATATAAAGACCTTAGAGACCAACCTTTAGGGGGCATTTAGCTAGGCCAAAGAGCCGAGCTAGAGCAGTTAATTTCGGGGATTTACTCGAAGGAAGCTAGTTGATTCATCTTAAGAAGCCAGAATCATACTCAAGACGGAGGATCTTTCCTTCAATTCCTTTAGGGGTTTTAGGGATTTCTTATGTTTTGTTTTATCTTTTATTCTGAGATGTTTTCTTTTACAATTATGAACTAAACCCTCAAATACTTAAGGAGGATGAAACCTAAGACGGATCTTGTTATTGCTATCTGAGTTGTATGATAAATACTTGATTTGTTCTTAACTATGTGTTCTTAATTCTTGTTTTGGTATTTTCGGGATATTAATTCAAGTGTGATGTGCTTAAGTAGAGGAGGAAGAGACCCTGTCTAAGAGTCGATCTAGCATAGTTAAGCATAATTGCTCACGCGCCTAGAGATAAGGTGACAAAAATATATCGGATTAGGGTTAAACCTAATATGGGAGTCTATAGATCGAGTTAATGCAATTCTAGGGGTTTTAATTAGAAATAGATTTCAATTAATCAACCTAGGGTTAGATGTTCGTAGCCTTGAAGAGAGGTATTAATATAAATTAGGAAATCCTTCGGATCAAGTCAAGTGAATAAATCGTCTGGTTCAGAGTTAGATAACAAGTGAAGTCTAGGTGGATTCTTCCTCAAGTGTTTTCTAAATCAATCAGTTTTCCTTTCAAGTCCTTCCCCAATTTCTTCTATGTCTTAGCATCTTTAGTTTTGTTGATTAGTTAATTTTTATATTAGACAAAAATTCCTTTAATTAGTATGCTAAATAATATAAAGGGATTTAATATTAGTACTTTTGGTTCCTTTGGGTCCGACAATCTGGTCTTGCTGCTAGCTATACTATTATTCGATAGGTGCACTTGCCTCCATCGTTGTCTTAGTTAGTTTTCAGGTTTGATCATTCTTTTTATAAATTTTTAAGACTCGACAGACACAATAAATGCAACAACACTCCAGGACCTGTGTTATAACATAGCAGGTAGTGTACTCCTCCGGGGACATCTTCAGGGGTATGTCGCGACACTACTAGTCTGTGTCATGGCATCAAAGGCAGTTTCATGATTTCTCCATTTTTCTCCTTACGTTACGACATCGAGCATTCCTTGGTGTGACATAACAACCAATATATGTAACACCAATATGCGAAGGACGAGGAAGTTGAGAATGTAACACCAATACGCGAAGAATGCAAACCATCAATACCATATTCGAAAAAGTTGAAGAAAGACCGTCTAGACGCCTAATACGATAAATTTCTTGAACTTTTTTAAAAAAATACATATCAACTTACTTTTGTTGAAGCTATTTCACAGATGTTGACATACGCAAAATTTTTAAAAGAGCTTCTAATAAATAAAAGGAAGTTGGAAGAAATATCAACAGTGGAGCTTAATAAAGAATGTTCAACTATTCTCCAAAACAAACTACCAACCAAATTGAAAGATCCAAGAAGTTTCACTATTCCCTGTTTAATTGGTAGTTTAAACATAAAGAAAGAACTAGCTGATCTAGGTGCCAGTATCAATTTAATGCCCTATAAATTGTTCAAGCAACTTGGTCTCGGGGAACGCAAAACCACTAGGATGAGTATTCAGTTAGCTGACAGATCTGTTAAATATCCTAGGGGAATTATCAAAGATATTCTAGTAAAAGTTGATAAATTTATATTCCCTATTGATTTTGTTGTGCTTGATATGGATGAGAGTGTTGAGGTGCTTTAAATATTGGGACGCCGCTTTCTAGCTACTGATAGGGCTGTTATTGATGTAGGTAATGGTAAACTTGCACTGAAGGTAGGCGACGAAGAAATTATTTTTCAAATTTACAATGCTATGCGATATTCTAGACAACAAGATAATTCTTGTTATTTTATTGATGCTATTGATCATTCTATTCAAGATTCTTTGTAGGAAATCATACATAACGACTCGTTGGAACTATGTCTTACTCAAGGTGAAGGGGTAGATGATGATACCGACGAATCAGATTCTAACACATTTCCCCCTAGACAAACGGAAGAAGAAGGCATTGAAATTAATGAAAAACTAAAACAAAAACCCTCTATTGATGAACAACCCAAATTAGAATTAAAACAGTTACCAAAACACTGAGAATATGCATTCCTCGGGGATAATTCTACACTACCAGTGATCATCTCTTTAGAATTGAAACCCAAAGAAAAGGATGAGTTGCTACAGGTACTAAGGGAACATAAAAGGGCCATAACTTGGAAAATTTCTGACATTAAGGGTATTAGCCCATCATTTTGTACCCACAAAATTCTAATGGAAGAGGAGTATAAACCATTCGTGCAATCTCAGAGACGATTAAATCCCAACATGAAAGAAGTTGTTAAAGCTGAGGTAATTAAACTTATAGATGCTTGAATAATTTATCCTATTTCTGACAGCACTTGGGTAAGTCCTGTACAGGTCATTCCAAAGAAAGGAGGCATGATTGTTGTATAAAACGAGAACAATGAATTGATTCCTACAAGAATAGTCATAGGATGGAGATTCTGTATTGACTATAGAAAGTTGAGCGACGCAACCAGAAAAGATCACTTTCCTTTACCCTTTATTGAGCATATGCTAGAAATATTATCTAGGCATATGTACTACTATTTCCTGGACGGGCTTTTCGGCTACTTCCAAATCCCGATAGCCCCTAAGGACCAAGAGAAAACTACATTTACATGTCCATACAGTACATTTGCTTATCGTATAATGCCTTTTGGATTATGTAATGCCCTCTACTTTTCAAGGCTACATGTTAGCCATATTTGATGAACTTGTGGAAGACATTATGGAGGTCTTTATGGAAGATTTTTTCGTATTTGGTAATTCTTTCCATCTTTGTCTTAAGAATTTAAAATGAGTACTAATAAGGTGTGAAGAGACGAACCTTGTTTTAAATTGGGAAAAGTGTCACTTTCTGGTTCAAGAGGGGATTGTATTAGGACATAAAATTTCTAGTAAAGGGATTGAGGTAGATAACGCAAAGGTTGAAACCATAGAAAAATTACCTCTTCCTAGCTCAGTTAAAGCTATTAGAAGCTTTTTAGAACATGTTGGATTTTATAGAAGATTCATTAAAGATTTTTCTAAAATAGCTAAACCTTTAACGAAACTACTAGAAAAAGATGTACCTTTCAATTTTGATCAGGAATGTTTAGACGCATTTAATACCCTTAAAGATAAATTAATAAATGCCCCAATTATAATTGCTCCCAATTGGAACTTACCCTGTAATATCCATGGTTCGGGGGTTGTGCATATTTTAATTTGTATTTGTGTGTTAGTGTGCACTATATGTCAATTGGAAGTATTTGGGGGTTTCGGGAAACCTTGGGCTTGGATAGAGGGCATAGGAAAACTTTTGTCTTAACCTGAGTTAGGGGGAAACAGGGGAGCTAAGCCTTATGGACATTATGTGGGACTTATGACACAAGGAGTGAGGTGGTGGAGTGGCATGGGACGCTACTTAAGTTGCAGGGAGTGTGCGTCAACAAGGGGAGTCAAGGGGGAGGAGGTTCGAGCTACGAGGATAGCATTTTAAGTTGCTTTTTTACGTCAAGGAGGAGGGAGAGTTGGACGGAATGTGGACTCTAGAAAAGATGAGGTATAGATGGGGTTGGAGAGCTTGAGGATTCCGCTAAGTAGGAGGGGAACAAGGGATAAGGGAGAGAGAAAAGTAAGTGGCCAAATATGGGACTCTAAGGGGGTGCATAATTGGTTTTGAGGTGTGTAGGGGTATGTGCCAAAATTTAGTCTTAGTAGGTGCTGAATTTAGTTTTCTCTTTTCTTTGAAGTAAGAAATCAAAAATTAAGTAACCATTTGGGCATTTTTGTGCGTTTTGGGTGATTGCTGAATTCTTCTAGTCTCCCTCTATTCTCCTTTTATTTCTCTCTTCTTTTCTTTTCTCCCCATAACTCTCAATAGCCGAACCTCTATTGAACCTCCCCACCACTTCTTTTCTTCTCTTGTTCTCTTCAAAGTCGAAAGTACCATTGACCGAGATCTGCTCCAGTCATTTCTAAATAGTGGTAAGGGTCTTCTTTTTCTTCTCTTTGTCCATTCTTATCATCATCTTCCCGAAACCATTCTTTTTCTGTCTGAAATACTTCTTGTTAGTAGCCGAAAGTGGCCGAACCTATAAGGATAATACTGTCGATTACTTTCTTTTAGTCTCTTCAAGCAAGCGTTGGTAAGTACCTTTCCCTTAGCAATCGATTTGATCTCTTCTTCATTGGTGGCCGAAATTGAATGGTTGGCTTTGGTTATTTGGGATGGCCGAACCTTAGTAGGACCTTGATTTTGTGTTTCTTTCATGTGTAGCCAAAAGAAGGAAGTGCTAAGGATCTCTTGGGTTCGATTGCATAAGGTAAGGGGTCTAGATATTCGGCCAAAGGCCATATTGTCTATTAAGGTTGGCCGATTCTGACTATGGTCTTTTAGGGGTAGTTCGACAAGTGGAAAATAAAGCAAAAGCCTTCGGGTTATCAGGTGTGTGATTATTACGTAATTTTCTGAGCATATATAAAATATTTGTTATAAGTGTGATGATTAGTGCAGTGGCAATAATGAGATGGATACCCTTAGTGGGTATGTCGATAATCAGGTCAGTGTTAAATGTCGATAAAATTATGGTTATTGCTGTATGTATGTGTTGTGTGTTTTGATTTACATGTTCATGCATTATATCATTATATCTCTATCGTATGTTGCATAATCATGGGGTAGGATTTGTATATTTGAAAGAAGGACAGGGTGTACATTTATGTACGTGGCTTAGTGATGGCTATGAGCCTCACATGGATTGATGATCGGCTCAGTGCCTCATCATGGTTGGTATCGGCTTTGTGCCATATCGTGGTTGGTGATGGCTATGTGCCTCATCGTGGATTGACGTTGACTACGATCACGTTGTGGATTATGTTGTGGTTTGATCACATGGATCAGTGGCTCGACCACTTGGTGGATGGCATGACTTGTTGAATTGGTGTGTACCGGTTGGAGGGTCGATTTAGTAATCCCTTGATGTGTGGTGGTTGGGTACAGGGGTGTGTAGAGGATGGACCCTAGGTCGAGTTGGGTGCATTTTGCATTATTCTCTGTTATGTGGATTGGTGT
The DNA here is from genome assembly GCA_025506655.1 of Gossypium rotundifolium. NCBI lineage: Eukaryota > Viridiplantae > Streptophyta > Magnoliopsida > Malvales > Malvaceae > Gossypium > Gossypium rotundifolium. Next base: position 24,179,384 of record CP106730.1, on the reverse strand, counting down.
GGTTTTTGGCCAAGCCCATATGTGGAAATCTGTGGACTAATTACACACTGAGTCTGTTGACTCACCCAATTTTTACCAAACAATGCAGGTGATTTGTGATGTTGGACCGGGTTGGATGGGATTCAAGATGGCCATGCAGACACAGTTTCTATATTTAGAGACTTTACTTTTAATTTCAGTTTATTTGGGATGTTTTGTTGTAATAAGGCCATTTAACTATTTTGGGTTTTCATTGTGGTTTATGTTAGACTAGACATGGATTAGTAGTTGCAAACAAAGTTTCAAATTATGACGCTTTTATATCTTAAAAATTATATAAACGTTTTAAATCCGGAAAGAAATTGTAACAACATAAATTTTACTTAGAATTTCAAAGGTATAATGTTTTATAAGTACGGAAAAATTAACATGTTTTCACCCTTATGTCAAGTTCTTTTCAAACTATTTCCTCAGTAGCATTTTGAATTCGGCAGTAGTGTTTTAGGCCGGGTTTGGGGCATTACAAATTGGTATCAGAGCCCAGTTTCTACACTCGGCCTATGGATTTTTGAAGCCCATAAACGATTTCATTTTGTGTTTTAGGGGGTTAAAGAAAATTTTCAGGAAAAAGGGTTTTGTGGAGCATGGCACTCGAATCGTCCGGCCCGAAGTCCACTAGGTAAGTACCCCTAACCCTTGTGTGATTGGTATGTGGGAATTATAGGGACGTAGATTAGTAGATTAGGAGTTATTGAACCCTAGGATTAGCTTACTTCAACACTGAATCACATAAAATTTAAAGTCTAACAAAACAAACACGTGAGTGAGTCGTAGGAGTTAAGGGTGTGGCAACCACAGCGCATGTCTAGGATTGGATTTAGGGGGAGCTTGGTATTTAAGCAATCCTAGTGACTCACCTCCTCTCCGCTCGAATCCTACCTGGTGCGTAGTGATGGTTCACCCTAACCAAGAGGACTTAATCACAGGCTAAAATCAATAATTAAAACCCGAGAGGGACCAGTCACCTTGTTTTATACAACCTTAAAATTAAACACAGGTTTGAAATTTCCAAAGAACCCTTGGTTCAAAAATGACCAAAATACCCACGATTTGTAAATTGACCAAATTTCTCTAACTAGCGGATGGACCATTAGGATTGGGTTTGGGTTGTATAAATTACCAAAATACCTCGGTATGGAAAGTTGCCAAAGTACCCGAGTTAGAAATTTCTAAAATACCCATATTTCGAAAAACCACCTGGAACCATATTTTGCAAAATTATCGAAATACCCCTGATTTGTAAAATTACAAAATACCTCGGTTTATAAAATTACCATATTACCCTTGAATCTTCTTACCAAGTATTCTTATTTTGCAAAATATCAAAATCTTTATTTTTAAAATTTTCAAATACCTTGATTTGGAAAATTACCAAAATACCCCTATAGGACAAATTACGAAAATGCCCCTGGGTAGTGGAGAACAACAACAATGAAACCACAACACTTTTTTGTGATGAACGCAAGTTCATGAATGGTGATGATTGAATGAATAGACTTGAGACTGTGTGTATGTATGAATTCGAAAGAACCACTCTTTAGAACTATTGAACATAAGACTGTTCGCGATAAATCAGTGGAACAAAAAACTAATTCATAAAATTCTTAAGCAAACTAAATCACGAACGTAGACATGAGCTCTAGGGGACATGGACGTAATGTGCGAGGGTGTGGTAGAGGCAGAATGACTGTGTCGGAACCAGTTGGGTCTGGTCAGGGTTCCAAAAATAAAGCACCACCACCGGCTATAGAGGCAAAATTTCAAGAGCAAACAGGAGGAGATGACGCAGTATCGCAGGCTATGCTGTGAGTTTTAGAGTGAGTGGCTGGAGCGAGTACGAGAAATAGGGCTCGAAAGTAAGTATCTGAGAGACTTAGAGTGAATGGAGCTGAGGTTTTTAGAGGAGTATCGGGAGTAGCTCCGAATGTGGCAGAGTACTGGTTAGAGGCAGTTGAAAGGATTATGGATGATTTGGATTTCACTGCTGAAGAAAAGCTAAAGGGTGTTGTCTCGTTGCTCCGGGACGAGGCTTACCAATGGTGGCTCACAGTCAGGGAAGGTACCCCTGGGGACCAAGTGGACTAGGGTTATTTTAAGATCAAGTTTGAGGAAAGTACGTAGGAGCTAGTTAGCGAGGAAGGCGTTTTCAATTTAGTGCAGGTGGCAAATCGGTAGTTGAGTCGAGGTAGAATTTCGTGATTGATTTGGTATGCTCGGGTATCGTGGCTCTTGATTATGAGAGGTGTGTCCAATTCAAGATGGGTGAGAGATGAGTCAGTGTTCATTGCCCATGGAGAGAAAGGGACTTTACTATTTTAGTAGAGAACGCTCGGATAGCTGAGGAGGTCAAGAGGACTGAGAGACAGAACAGAGGTAGAGATAGAAACAGAAATAAGAGGAGTTTTGGGCTGTCAGCATCATCTAGGGGTTTCCAGAAGAGACCAATCTATTCGTGCATCGGTACCGATTACCGGGAACCAGAGTCGTCCATGTGCTAAATGCTGGAGAGCTCATGTAAGAGAGTGTTGGGGACAAAGTAAGGAATGTTTCTGGTGTGGGTCCAAGGCTCATTTGGTTAGGAACTGTCCTCAGGAGATGGAAAGGGCTCGGACAGTAGGCTAGGGATATGTGCAGTCGGGCAGAGGTGGTCAGCAGACGATAAGGGGTCGTGGTTCGAACCATAGAGGGAATGGTTTTGACAGAGGTCGTGGAGCACCAGGCAGAGGTGCTAGGGGTTTAGGTGCGAGACAGTCAGGGTTGGTGTATGCTGTTAAACGTCGTGAAAAGGAAGATGCACCAGATGTTATCACGGGTACGTTCCTTATTTACGGATTACCCTTTATGGCTTTAATTGATGTTGGGTTAACTCATTCGTACATTACTAGTGTGGTGTCTGGAACTTTAGAAGTGAACTCTGAAATTGTCTCTAGGAAAATGACTGTACTCAGTCCTTTAGGGTAATCTATAGTGGTAGATAAACTCTTTAGAGACGTGGCTTTAGAAGTTCAGGGGGTAGTGTTTCCAGCTGACTTAATAGAACTACCATTCGGGGAGTTTGACCTAATATTAGGCATCGATTGGCTAATGAGGTATCATGCGAATCTAGACTGTGCTGATAAGCGCATGTCGTTGAAAACTCCCGATGACAAAGAGATTGTAGTGATAGGGGAACGGAGAAATTACTTGTCGAATGTAGTGTCCACCCTTAAGGCAGAGAAGATGGTGAGGAAAGGATGTGTGGCTATTCTGATGCTTGTTAGTGCCTTGGAGGCTAAGGGAGCAATGTAGGTGAGGTCGAGACGGTGAAAGAGTTTGGGGATGTTTTTAGGAGGAACTGCTGGGTTGCCTCCGGATCGCGAGGTGGAATTTGGGATTGATTTGTTGCAGTGCGGCACGGTATCTATCGCTCCGTATAGAATGGCATCAAAGGAGTTGGTTGAGCTCAAGGCTCAGATCCAGGAGTTGCTTGATCGTGGGTTTATCCGACCTAGTGTGTCTCCATGGGGAGTACCGATCTTATTCATAAAGAAAAAGGACGGGTCTATGTGGATGTACATAGACTATCGGTAGCTGAATATGCTGATGATCAAAAACAAGTACCCGCTGTCGAGAATAGATAACTTCTTCGATCAGGTTAAGGGGGCTGCGGTATTTTTGAAAATAGATCTAAGGTCGGGATACCACTAACTCAAGGTGAAGGAAGCGGATATCCATAAAATAGCTTTTCAGACTCGATACGGGCATTATGAATTCCTAGTGATGCCGTTCGAGTTGACGAACGCCCCAGCTGCGTTCATGGATATGATGAATCGGGTTTTCCAACCCTACCTGGATCGATTCGTCGTTGTGTTCATCGATGACATCCTGGTGTATTCCAAGTCTGAGGAGGAACATGATGAGCATCTCCAAGTGGTGTTGCAAGCGTTAAGGGAAAAGAAGCTATATGCCAAATTCAGCAAGTGTGAATTCTGGCTGAGGGAGGTTACTTTTTTGGGTCATGTGGTGTCTGCGGAAGGGATAAGGGTGGATCCCAGGAAGATTGAAGCGGTGTTAGATTGGAAACCACCTAGGTCAGTGGTAGAATTTCGCAGTTTCTTGGGATTAGCAGGCTACTACAGGAGATTTGTAGAAGGGTTCTCGTCTATAGCAGCACCATTGACAAAATTATTGAGAAAGGAGGTACCTTTCATGTGGACAGACAAGCAGTAGGGAAGTTTTGAGAGATTAAAGAAGGTTTTGACTGAAGCTTTGGTTTTAATTCAGCTTGAGGCAGGAAAGGACTTTGTGGTGTATTGTGATGCTTCCCATACAGGATTGGGATGTGTCCTTATGTAAGAAGGGAAGGTTTGTGCCTATGCGTCTCGGCAGTTAAGGCCTCATGAGGTTAATTACCCGACGCATGACCTGGAGTTGGCTGCTGTGGTTTTTGCGCTAAAGGTGTGGAGGCACTATTTATATGGAGAGAAGTCGGTGATCTATACGGACCACAAGAGTCTTAAGTATCTGTTGACCTGTATGAGTGAATCGAGGCGTGAAGGTGGGTAGGAGTTGTTGAAAGATTATGATTGTTCTATAGAGTATCACCCGAGCAAGGCGAATGTGGTGGCGGATGCCTTAAGTTGAAAAGTAGTGTTGTATCTGAGGACGATGTTTGCACATCTTAGCCTGTATGACGACGGAAGTGTCGGACACCTACTTATTAAACAGAACTGGGTGAACGTCGTGTTTTGGGACCAGAGATGGTGGCAGAGTCAGAAGAAAAGGTTAAGGTAATTCGGGCACGATTGAAGGAAGCATCTAATAGGCAAAAGTCATACGTAGATCTTAAGAGAAAAGAGATAGAGTTTGTAGTAGGTGACTATGTGTTTTTAAAGGTTTCGCCATGGAAGAAGGTAATGAGATTTGGTCGCAAGGGAAAGTTGAGTCCCCGGTTTATAGGGCCTTATCGGGGTTTGAAGCGAGTTGGACCAGTGGCATATCAATTGGAGTTACTTTTGGAGTTAAAGTAGTTGCATGATGTATTCCATGTCTCGATGCTACGTCGTTACCGATCGGATCCATCTCACGTGGTTCCAGTTGAAGAAGTGGAGTTGAGACCAGACTTGTTCTACGAGGAAGAACCAATTCAGATTTTGGAACGGGATGTGAAAGTCTTGCGTAGGAAATCAGTTCCTTTAGTTAAGGTGTTATGGCATAACCATGGATCGGAAGAAGCATCATGAGAGCCAGAGGAAGCAATGCGGCAGCAATACCCACACTTATTTTGATCAGGTAATTTCGAGGCCAAAATTATTTTTAAGGGGGTAGAACTGTAATATCCAAGGTTTGGGGGTTGTGCATATTTTAATTTGTATTTGTGTGTTAGTGTTCACTGTATGTTAATTGGAAGTATTTAGGGGTTTCAGGAAACCTTGGGCTTGGATAGAGGCCATAGGAAAACTTTTGTCTTAACCTGAGTTAGGGGGAAACAGGGGAGTTAAGCCTTAAGGACATTAGTGTGGGACTTATGACACAAGGAGTGAGGTGGTGGAGTGGCATGGGACGCTACTTAAGGTGCAGGGGAGTGTGCGTCAACAAGGGGAGTCAAGGGGAGGAGGTTCGAGCTGCGAGGTTAGCATTTTGAGTTGCTTTTTTTGCGTCAAGGAGGAGGGAGAGTTGGACGGCATGTGGACTCTAGAAAGAATGAGGTATAGATGAGGTTGGAGAGCTTGAGGATTCGGCTAAGGAGGAAGGGACCAAGGGATAAGGGAGAGAGAAAAGTAAGTGGCCGAATATGGGACTCTAAGGGGGTGCATAATTGATTTTGAGGTGTGTAGGGGGGTGTGTGCCGAAATTTAGTCTTAGTAGGTGTTGAATTTAGTTTTCTCTTTTCTTTGAAGCAAGAAATTGAAAATTAAGTAGCTATTTGGGCATTTTTGTGCATTTTGGGTGATTGTCGAATTCTTCTAGTCTCCCTCTATTCTCCTTTTCTTTCTCTCTTCTTTTCTTTTCTCCCCATAACTCTCAATAGCTGAACCTCTATTGAACCTCCCCACCACTTCTTTTCTTCTCTTGTTCTCTTCAAAGCTGAAAGTACCATTGGCCGAGATCTGCTCCAGTCGTTTCTAAATAGTGGTAAGGGTCTTCTTTTTCTTCTATTTGTCCATTCGTATCATCATCTTCCCGAAACCATTCTTTTTTTGTCATTTTTCTAAAGCCGAAATACTTCTTGTTAGTAGCCGAAAGTGGCCGAACCTACAAGGGTAGTACCGTCGACTACTTTGTTTTAGTCTCTTCAAGCAAGCGTTGGTAAGTACCTTTCCCTTAGCAATCAATTTGATCTCTTCTTCATTGGTGGTCGAAACCGAATGGTTGGCTTTGGTTATTTTGGATGGTCGAACCTTAGTAAGGCCTTGATTTTGTGTTTCTTTCATGTGTAGCCAAAAGAAAGAAGCGCTAAGGATCTCTTGGGTTCGATTGCATAAGGTAAGGGGTCTAGATATTCGGCCAAAGGCCATATTGTCTATTAAGGTTGGCCGATTCTGACTATGGTCTTTTAGGGGCAGTTCGATAAGTGGGAAATAAAGCAAAAGCCTTAGGGTTATCAGGTGTGTGATTATTATGCAATTTCCCGAGCATATATAAAATATTTGTTATAAGTGTGATGATTAGTGCAGTGGCAATAATGAGATGGATACCCTTAGTGGGTATGTCGATAATTAGGTTAGTGTTAAATGCCGATAAAATTGTGGTTATTACTGTATGTATGTGTTGTGTGTTTTGATTAACATGTTCATGCATTATATCATTATATCTTTATCGTATGTTGCATAATTTTGGGGCAGGATTTGTATATTTGAAAGAAGGACAGGGTGTACATTTATGTATGTGGCTTAGTGATGGCTACAAGCCTCACATGGATTGATGATCGGCTCAGTGCCTCATCATGGTTGGTATCGGCTTTGTGCCATATCGTGGTTGGTGATGGCTATGTGCTTCATCGTGGATTGACGTTAACTACCGTCATGTTGTGGATTACGTTGTGGTTTGATCACATGGACCAGTGGCTCGACCACTTGGTGGATGGCATGACTTGCCGAATTGGTGTGTAGAGGTTGGAGGGTCGATTTAGTAATCCCCTGGTGTGTGGTGGTTGGGTACGGGGGTGTGTAGAGGATGGACCTTAGGTCGGGTTGGGTGCATTTGCATTATTCTCTTATGTGGATTGGTGTGGTTTTGGGCCAAGCCCATATGTGGAAATCGTGGACTAATTACACATTGAGTCTGCATTGACTCACCCAATTTTACCAAACAATGCGGTGATTCGTGATGTTGGATCGGGTTGGATGGGATTCGAGATGGCCATGCAGACGCAGCTTCTATATTTAGAGACTTTACTTTTAATTTTAGTTATTTGGGATGTTTTGATGTAATAAGGCCATTTAACTATTTTGGGTTTTCATTGTGGTTTATGTTAGACTAGACATGGATTAGTAGTTGCAAATAAAGTTTCAAATTATGACGCTTTTATATCTTAAAACTTATATCAACGTTTTAAATCCAGAAAGAAATTGTAACAACATAAATTTTACTTAGAATTTCAAAGGTACAATGTTTTATAAGTATGGAAAAATTAACATGTTTTCACCCTTATGTCAAATTCTTTTCAAACTATTTCCTCAGTAGCATTCTGAATTCGGCCGTAGTGTTTTGGGTAGGGTTTGGGGCGTTACATACCCTTTGAACTAATGTTTGATGTGAGTGATTTTGCAATAGGTGCAGTTTTGGGACAACGATACTTCTAGCCAATTTACTACGCTAGCAAGACATTAATGGCCACACAAGAAAATTACACAACCATAGAAAAAGAATTGCTAGTTGTAGTCTTTACATTTGATAAATTTAGACAATATTTGATCCTATCTAAAGTTGTCATCTACACTAACCATTCAGCTATTCGTTATCTTTTAACTAAACCCGATGCAAAACCTCGACTTATAAGATGGATTCTACTCTTACAGGAATTTGAATTGGAAATTCAAGATAGGAAAGGAGCTGAAAATCTTGCAGCAGACCATCTTTCTAGAGTTGAAAACCCGCATATCAAAGAACTCGACGAAAGTGAGATAAACGACTCATTTCCTAAAGAGTAACTCTTTTCGATAACCAACTCTGAGGTACCTTGGTTTGCAGACATTGCCAATTACTTACCTGCTAACGTCTTACCAAAAAAAGTTAACACATCATCAAAAGAAGCGATTCTTTGCTAATGTGAAAAACAATTTCTGGGAAGATCCTTTTCTTTTCCGCATATGTGTAGATCAAGTGATTCGAATGTACGTTACAAAAGAAGAAGCGAGCAAAATCCTAGATCATAGTCATTCAGGACCTTCAAGAGGACATTATAGTGGGATTAAGACATCACACAAAACACTCGAATCAGGTTTTTATTGGCCAACTTTATTTAAAGATGCCAACAGGTATGTTGCTTCATACGATAAATGCCAAAGAACAGGTAATATCTCTAATCGCGATGAAATGCCTCAAAAATATATACTATCATGTAAAATATTCGACGTATGGGGTATTGATTTTATGGGTCCATTCCTTAGTTCATTCGAAAATAAATACATTTTAGTAGCAGTAAATTATGTGTCAAAATGGGTGGAAGCCCAAGCTTTACCTACTAACGATACTAGAATTGTAGTAAAATTTCTGAAGAAACTTTTCACTTAATTTGGAACACCTAGAGCAATTATTAGTGATAGGGGCACTCACTTTTGTAATACTAAATTTGATAAAGTCCTAAAGAAATATGGAGTACACAGACAGCTACCCCTTATCATCCTCAAACCAGCGGACAAGTGGAAGTAGCAAATCGAGAACTTAAGCGCATCTTAGAAAACAATTGAAGCAAACAGGAAAGATTAGGCAGTAAAAGTAGACGATAATCTATGGGCATATAGAACGGCATTTAAAACCCCCATAGGAATATCCCCATACAAACTCGTTTATGGAAAAAGCTATCATCTACCATTTGAGTTAGAGCACCAAGCTTTCTGGGCTATAAAATTCCTAAATTATGATCTTAAACTTGCGGGTGAGAAGAGGATGATGCAGTTGAACGAGTTAGATGAATGGGGAACCAATGCCTACGAGAACTCACGTTTATATAAGGAAGCGACAGAGAGACGTCATGATGCTCATTTAAAGCAATCAAAGCAATTCGAAGTAGGCGACTTGGTCCTATTGTACAATTCAAGATTAAAACTGTTCCCTGGAAAGCTTAAATCGAGATGGTCAGGTCCATTCGTGATCAAAACTATTTTTTCTTATGGCACAATCGAGGTAACCCACCCAACTCGTGGCACATTCAAGGTAAATGGTCAGCAACTAAAAATTTATACTGGAAATGATTTTTGCGATATAACAGAGGAGCTTCAGCTCCGTGAACCTTCATTTAGAAATGAAAATAGGGTAAGTCTAGCTTAATACTCTAAACGAGTGCTTCTCAGGAGGCAACTCGAGCATTAAATTTACTAATATTATATTGTTAACACCTAAACTGCAGGTTTCCTTATCACACGACCTTGCACACGGGCGTGGCCGTGGCAGTGTGAATACCACGAATAGCCACATGGGCGTGGCAAAGATGGTGTAAAAATAGGACAATAATTTTTCCAAGCCATGGACTCGACTAAATGGAATGACCGTGTGACTTGACCGTGGACAAAACTGAATAAAGAACACGGGCTTGAGAGACGCCTGTTCCTCCAACCCGTGGTCGATCTTGAGTAAACGACACAGGCAATTAAAATGCATGTGCCTCGAGATCGTGGATGACACTGATTTATGGGCACGGGCGTAGGACCAAAAACACTGGTGTGGGAGAAGCGAACAAGGCCAGGAACACCCAGGGAACAAGGGCGTAGACAACATTATGAACAGGCCCAAATTTGAAATCGAGAAAAACACGGGCTAAAGAAATGGGAACATGAGCGTGCCTCGAGGCAGTGTCCCCCACCCCCTATTTAAAGCAGCACATGGCCGCGCATTCTCCCCCAAATTTTCTCTTCAACCCTAGCCACCTCTCCCCCAAAATCCCTCAAGAAACTCCAGCCACCAGCACACCCTCCCACCCCCTCTTGATTTCCTCCACCCCTTACATCTTTCCCCCTTCCAAAACACATAAAAGTAAGAACATGACTGTGCCAACACACCACGACAGCCGTGCTCCCCTGTTGAGTTATAGCACACACCCGTGTAGCATCCTCTACCGCCGTGCGCTGACCAGTTGTGCAACTCCTCTCCAAGCACTCCACCGGTCACCTCTCCTCTTTACATTTACCCCTTTAAACTATTTATCACTTAAATTTAGTTCATAAATAGTTCATGCTTATTTCTTAATATTAGTTTTATCTTTTTCTATTTTGTTCATTGTTTACTAATAGCACTTAGAGATTATAGAAAATATTAGTTTATCATTGTTATGATAGTTGTTTTCTACATGATATTTTTGAGCTATTCAAGATTGTGCCATATGACTAAAAATGATACTTGAATCGATAAATATATGTGATTTTCAAGAAAACAATGCCGTGATCCTGAGGAAAGAAAACTGCGGTCCCGAATTCTAAAAAATGAAAGGGACCCGGCTCGTCATTAGCCAGCGCATCCACTGAAATACGACACCCGTTCTTGCAATTCCCGCAAGGACCCCAGGACAACCTCTACATGATACTCCGCGGACGACCCCTCGGAATAGGGAGGTGCATTGATTGGGCCGCTCTAGAGTAGGTCTGATTAGCCGATGATGTATGAGTTCTCTTAACCACGGATCCATGGGGCCAATTCTTCACAATCATCGAGCCCACCTATTTGGAGCTCACTCTAGAATTATGCTCCATGTTCCACCTCTAGACAGTAATGAAAAACTACGATGACCCCGGCACAATCTAGTTCTGTCTAGGAGGAATCGTGAGAGAAATGAATGTACCAAAATTTGGAGCCGCTCTAGGACTCTACAATGAGGAATTTATGGAGGAACATGACCTCTCAGAGCTCCATTGCCACCTTCACAACACTCCGACAAGATGTTGGTACAATATAGCCCCCAGCTCAAACTCATATGACCCTAGTCACTCGAAAGCAACAGCTCTTGCCCCATCTCTATGATACTTAGACACCATACTAGCCTACACATTGACAGGACGGTGCGAGAGCACCGGCGTCATCAACACTCACGATGCTTATTTCCTATGGTGTATGGAAAACAACCAAGTTTTTGACCTCGCATATTTTATAGCCCGTGGCATCAAACACCAAACAGAGCAACATAGGAGGGGGTTATATCTATGGGCCCGTACATCACACGATTAGCTCGACACTTTGGGCTCCTCACCACCGCTGCTCAAGTCTCCTCACTGACACTGATAGGATAGATGTCCCCACAGGGCATCCAGATAATGCTACATATGAGGATGATCCAACGACAACGTGGGACCGATCCTCCCCAATATCGACTAGCTACTACTACTGAGAAGAAGGATTTGAGGACATTACTAATGATGTCCCACACCCATATGAGGAGCCACCACCGAGCCATCGTACTTCTCATACGGCTCCATCGCTTTTAGACATTTCTGGACAGCTCACTCAGTTCGAGCAATATTGCACCCAACAATTCAATAACACCGCTCGAAGATTCGATGGCATTGAAGCAACCCTTCAGCAGATCTGTCATCACCTCCACATATCACCGCCGCCTCCACCTATCGATCCAACTGACGACGAGGACTTTTGAAGCCCTTATTATTTTATTATTATTATTTATTTTATTATTATTTTTATTTTTTACCTTATTTTATTTAACTTATTTACTTCAGCTTTTTGTTATTTTGTTTCAAACTCTTATTATTACAATTTTATTTTTGCTATCTAACCATCGAATATCCCTAACATCATCAATTAATTAGTACCCCCTAAAAATTTAACTAATGAATTCGCAGTTTAAAGGTTCAATGTGCCACTCCAAGAAGGGAAAACATCATTTTCAACACCACATTTACTTTTGTTTAAGTTCCCACATTTCCAACTCAAGGAATCCATCCAAAATTTAGGAAGTTTCACCTCTCTCCCTCTCTTTTGATTTTCTTATTTTATGATTATTATCTATCTTTGTACATTGAGGGCAATGTACATCTTAAGTGTGGGGGGTGAAAGTTTATTAGAAAAAGTGCCTAACTTTTTGCATTATTCTCAAATCCCTAAATGATATTCCGTCTTAAAGTAATTTTCTCATATCACTAATTAGACTGAAATTCCTATTGATTCATGATTTTTATTGATATGTTTTAGATTAAGTCATTGATAATTGTGCAATGATGATTTAAACTTTAAGATACTAGATAATCAAGCATGATGAGTTTATTTTCAAAAATTAAAATTCTATTAGGTTGTCTACCTGAATCTAAATTGTTACCTTGAAGTTTGAAATTTACGAGGTTGACATCAAAGTACCCATAATTTTTGTGAGATTTTGAGCCTTTTAGAGCATACATTCTTTTTGTGCTCACTTTTTTGATTATGAGTGTGTCAACATTGATTTGTTATTCTAGAACTTGCTTCGATTATACATGTTGAGACCACACTATTGATTTGATATACAGAGATGATTAAGGCACCTAGGATTTAACCCACTTACTCCACTAAAAGCCTACCTCATAATTGACCCTAGTGAACCCTTTGATCCTAACAACCCTTTTTATTGACTCAACCCACTAATATTAACCGAAACCCATCTCGTATTTGTTATCACCATTCCTTTTGATTACCCTTCTATCGAGATTTGTTTTTATTAGTTGCCTAATTAGATTATTTCAGTTGTTAAAATTTTACTTTATATTGATTTGTTCTTAAAAAAATTTAAAGTATATTCATTATTATCAAAGTATATTAATTATCAGTTCTGTTAGTAAGTGAGCCTCTACGTTTAATTCCAACATCTTAAAGAAGAAGCTTGTATTATTAGTATTACAAGTTTTCAATTGATGTAATTATCTAGGTTATTAGTCATTTTCTTTTTAGTTAGGTAATTTGTAAATCCAATCTCGATTCTAACCCTGCTAATTTAGCCTTTATCCACACCTTTAACCGAGCCCCGTTACAGACCCTTTTAAAGACCTTTTGATTTGTGTATCATCTCATTTTACAGTGATGGAGATTTGATTTTCAAGCAAGCCTATGGAAATAGCTTTTCATGTTCGACTTTTGAGAGATTAATTTTTGAACCTTAAACACCTTGGGTGATTTGAGTGAATCTTTAATGAGGATTTCAACTTTTGTCAATTTTGAATTAAGGGTGATTATTTAGGTAAGGGAAAACACCTATCCTTTTCATGCTACAAGCTCATGACTTTGATTGTTTGAATCTTTAGGACTCTTTGAGTTAAATTATCCATGTATAAATTATCTATGAATTATAATGAAAAATTATTGATGAATATTATGAATTGAGGAAGTTCGTTTTAATTATGAGTTGATAATTTTGCTTGAGGACAAGCAAAAGCTTAAGTGTGGGGGTATTTGATAAACCGTAATAGTAATATTTAGCATGATTTTGGATGATTTATACCTTTAATTATGGAAATAGGTGCTCCTAATCCTTTGTTTTCATGTTTTATACTTAGGAGAGCACCGAAGGATGAAAAGAACGAATAACGGGTAGAAAACGAAGAAAATGAGCCAAAGCATGAAATCCACACGGCCTGGGCCCAAGACCACACAACCATGCCGCGCAAGAAAAGTTGACCATGACTTAGACCTAGAAAAATATGGCCGTGCCTCATCAACAGGATCGACCACGGCCTTACCACGATTTACACGGACGTGTGCCATAGGCGTGTCTCTGCCACATGAAATAAGAATTCTATTGAATTAGGGTACTTAGAGGCAAAGAAACATATTCCAAAAGCCTATATAAAGACCTTAGAGGGCAACCTTTAGGGGTCGTTCAGCTAGGCCAAAGAGCCGAGCCAGAGCAGTTAATTTCAGGGATTTACTCGAAGGAAGCCGGTTGATTCATTTCAAGAAGCCAGAATCATACTCAAGACGGAGGATCTTTCCATCAATTCCTTTAGGGGGTTTTAGGGATTTCTTATGTTTTATTTTATCTTTTCTTCTGAGATGTTTTCTTTTACAATTATGAACTAAACCCTCAAATACTTAAGGGGGATGAAACCTAAGACGGATCTTGTTATTGTTATCTGAGCTATATGATAAATACTTGATTTGTTCTTAACTATGTGTTCTTAATTCTTATTTTGGTATTTTTGGGATATTGATTCAAGTGTGATGTGCTTAGGTAGAGGAGGAAGAGACCCTATCTAAGAGTAGATCTAGCATAGTTAAGTGGAGTTGCTCGCGCGCCTAGAGATAGGGTGATGAAAATCTGTCGGATTAAAGTCAAACCTAATATGGGATTCCATAGATTGAGTTAATGCAATTCTAGGGTTTTAATTAGAAATAGATTTCAATTAATCAACCTAGGGTTAGATGTTGGTAGCCTTGAAGAGAGGTATTAATATAAATTAGGGAATCCTACGGATCAAGTCAAGTGAATAAATAAATGCAGTTCAGAGTTAGATAACAAGTGAAGTCTAGGTGGATTCTTCCTCGTGTATTGTCTAAATCAATCAGTTTTCCTTTCAATTCCTTCCCCAATTTATTCTTTATCTTAGCATCTTTAGTTTAGTTGATTAGTTAATTTTTAGATTAGATAAAAATTACCTGCCTCCATCATTGTCTTAGTTAGTTTCTAGATTCGATCATTCTTTTTATAAATTTTTAAGACTCGACAGACACGATCAATGTAACAACACACCAGGACCTGTGTTATGACATAGCAGTTAGTGTACTCCTCCTGGGACATGTTCAGGGGTATGTCGTGTCACTACTAGTCTGTGTCACGGCATCAAAGGCAGTTTCATGATTTCTCCATTTTGCTCTTTACGTTACGACATCGAGCATTCCGTGTTGCGACATAACGACCAATATATGTCTATTACGCCTTCTTTTGGTCTTCTGCACAGCTCACCTTTAGGCCTCATTCGGCCCCTGAGGTCAATAAAAGACTCAATTTGTACATTTTATTAACTTAATGAAAACTTACAAAAACATAATTAAAACCTAATCAAAATACTTGTTTTCAAGCTCTTAAAGTACGGAAATTAGTTTAATCTGCTACACTGAATTATGGCGAGGTCAAGCTAGTATATAGAGAAAAAAATTGTATTTGGATTAAACTAGTAGAAATATTTGTGTGTAACAATTATTTTTAGTTATTAATTGTCCATACGCTTCCAGCAATGTATTTCTTCAACAATAACCAAATCATTGTGATAATGTGATTAATTAGCATATTTAAGTTTTAAATGAGATTTCATTAATTTTGAGCTTATTATTTGATTTTTGATTGGATGTGGAGTAAACTCGAGAAATTAGAGAATAGTAAAAAATGTGGTCCGTCAAAAGATTTTTGGACATAAGAGCAATTAGTGAACGTACAACACTTTGGATATTTTTATTTTATTTTGGGGTTTATTTGTAAAGATAATACTTTTAAAATTTTCATTAACATTATATTTTCTTTCTCATCTTTTATCTTTTATTTTAGATACCTTCTCAATCTTAAATTAAGGAGTTTAAATAGAATTAAGATTTTATTACTTTTATAAATATATGTCTAATAAAAGGAAGGGGTTGATCCCTTTACTTTAGTTTTTTTCTCAATTGAAACAAATTTTAATTACCTTATTATTACCGCAAGCAATTTGGCCATTCCTAGGCCAATAGAACTAGAGAGAGAGCCTTGAGATCTGGAATCACATTTAAAAATCTTCATTTGATATTTGTTGTCTCTTCAGTTTAGAAGAGAGACATCGTTGCCTCATAAACTTGTATTGATTCCAAGTAAAAAAGAACTCATTGATTTGGTGTTTGATAGGCATGCAATTGGAACTATCGAGTTGATCATCTTTCATATTCGGTCTACCGAAAAACACATTGGCGTGTTCAATTAAGTCGTTGGTTTGATTCCGTAAAGGGAAATAGTAATATGATTTAAACAACTCGAGCATTGAGGTCGTTGGCTCAAGTTGGGCCCTTCTAGTTCAGACGGCTACATGAGAGCTAAATCATGGACGCGTGTTTCATGGTTGTTTGTTCAATAATGGTTAGTTGTTGGGCAGTCCCATAATTAATTTACACATGTCGTGGGCCTAACAACTACTTGGCACACAACCTTGTTAATTTGAAATGACAATTTAAGATATCTTAGTCTCTATAGGGTTGACCCTACTCCCTATAATGCTATTTATTTTCTTAGGCGTAGGAATATTATTTTTGGTAGATTTGACATCCACTAATTTTTTGCGCCATTATCGGGGACTAGTGCTAACTAATTTAGTGTTTTCTTTTTTATCAAGTCTAAATGTACCGATCACTTGAGCATGATTTAGAAGTAGAAAAGAATGCTCATGCAAAAGTAAAAAAATGAATGATCAAATTTATTCTTACACTACAAATTATCAACCATTTAGATTTATGCTTGATTACTCGATGAGAACACAAGAGGTAAATGTATCTTCCATGGAAAGTAAACTTAGTGATATTGTTAATATTTTTCATCGTATTGGTGCAAGAAATATGATGTTGGTTACAGTGTGTGGTATATGTACTTCACCTAGCCATGCAATGAAGTGTGTTCTATCTTGGAGGACGATTATCCGGGACAAGTCAACACCATCAGAAGTTTCAATGGACCACCTCAAGGGCGATACGACTCATTCTTCGAGACATACAATTATGGGTGGATAGATCATGCCAATTTAGGCTATGGAATGAGACCCTAATTTGATCTTATATTTATATTAACATTAGCTTAGTTTAATTAATCATACTTAATTAGTTAATTAAAGCGTTAATATACGTATTTTAGTCATAATTAAAACTAGTGGAATTAATCATCATCATCATCCACTAATTCATGTTAAATAATGGTTAAATAACCATTTTGGCCTTTTGAATGGTTTCTATCTAGGTCCTCAAGCATTTTCTAAATTAAAACTTAATACTGATTGAAATTTTACAATTTAGTCCCTGATCTTTATTTAACTATTTTCTCAATTAAATTATTTAACAAATTTCCAATATATTTTTTATAACTATCTTAATCTCTATATTTCATCCTCCGAACTTGATTTACAAAAATGAGGTTCTGAATCCGTATTTTCCAACACCACTTAAAACTGAGCCATTGACTTGTCACCAAATGTTGTGATAGTTTGAGTACATTTCAACACTTAAGGAGCTTGTTTTCTAGCCATTTTATATTTAATTATCGCATTTTCAGCTTTTGTATTTTAGGTTTAATTATTTGCAAAATAAGTGTTTTTATGCAACAATTTATGTTAGTTGACCTATTAGGCCAATTCGGGTCTTAGGTAGTTCTAATATGTTTAATTGAGTGTGCAGAATGTGTATGTAGTAGCCCGAAAGCCTTAGGGATGACACCCAAGTGTAGCACAAGCTTCTTGAGACACAACACGTAAAGCCAGAACTCTTAACTTGAGAAATCGTTGTCGTGTCACGACATACCATAACTATGTCACAACACAAGTCTGAACATGGGGTACAATACCTAATAATGACACGTAATAGACCTAATTAGGGTTTTAAAAATTAATATAAATAGAACGATTATTGCTAATATATAAGCAAGCCTTTAGGAGTTGTATTTAGTAGAATTATGTTTTAGTTCGTTTTATTTTCCTTTTCGAGATACTTTGTTCTTTTCGACTAGGTTCAGTTTGAACCTAAGTTTTTTTATATTGAAATATTTTGTAGTTTATTTTAATGTTTTTCTGCAAACATCAAGATAAGTTAATTGTCAAGAGAGTATGCAACATCGAGCACATCCATTTCAATCAATTGTGCAATGTCTTACCTTTCTCATATTTTAATTTATTTTTGTTCTTTTGCATGTTTAAATTAAATCAAAGAGTTATGATAGGTAGATCCATGAGAGGCTAAGTCTCTAGGAGGATTAATGAGTGGATGTGAGAGTAGTTAATGGAGGAATGCGGGTTTCTCATACGAATTAACTAGTTTTAAATTTACATGTGCCTGAACCCTAGGAGTGATGACAATAGGAAGTAATCTAGGTTAAACAAGGTCAGGATATAAGTTTGCTGAGTAAATCATAGTTTTTCTTGATGGGGAAAGTGAGGTCGGGAGATAAGCCAGTATCTGTTAATTAGTTAATTAATAGAGGCTAGGAGGTAAAACTAGTTAATTAATAGTTAATTACATTTAAACCCAAATTTTGAAGTTAACTACAACCACTGAAATGAGTTAATCTTCTACCTGTTAACCTGATTTAGTTGTTTGTTTATTTTTTATTATATAATTTAGTTTAATTTAGTTTATGATTTTTATGATTTTGAAGTTAACACAATTACTGATCGTGTGTCAGAGTCTTAAAAATTTATAAAAAGAATGACCGAACCTGGAAACTAACTAAGACAATGATAGAGGCAAGCGCACCTATCGAACAGTAGTATAGTTTAGTGGCAAGACCGAATTGTCGAACCCAAAGGAACCAAAAGTACTAATACTAACTTTCTTTTTATTATTTAGCCTAAAAATTAAGCGAATTTTTGTTTATTCTAAAATAACTAACTGCTAAGCTAAAGATGCTAAGACACAAAGAAGGAACTGGGTAAATACTTATGGGAAGAACCAATTGATTAAGACAATACTCGAGGAAGAATCCACCTAGACTTCACTTGTTATCCAACTCTGAACCAGATGATTTATTCACTTGACTTGATCCATAGGATTCCCTAATTTATATTAATACCTCTTTATAGGCTACTAATGTCTAACCCTAGGTTGATTAATTGAAATCTCTTTTAATTAAAACCCTAAAATTGCACTAACTTGATTTATGGACTCCCATATTAGGTTTGACCCTAATCCGATAGATTTTCATCATCCGAATAAGGGTGGATCCTCAAAGATTGAGGCGGTGTTGGATTGGAAACCACCTAAGTCGGTGACGAAAGTTTAAAGTTTCTTAGGATTAGCAGGCTATTATAGACGATTTGTGGAAGGGTTCTCGTCGATAGCCACGCCTCTGACAAAGTTATTAAGGAAGGAAGTGCCTTTCATATGGATGATAACAACAGAGAGCTTTGAGAAGCTTAAAGGGTCTTGACCAAGCTCCATTTTGATTCACGAGGCGGGAAGGATTTTGTAGTGTATAGTGATGCTTCCCACTGAGATTGGGAGGTGTCCTTATGCAAGACTGAAAGGTAGTTGCTTATGCGTCTCGACAACTAAGACCACACGAGGTTAACTACCCGACGATGACTTGAATTGGCGGCAAGGTTTTTTCCCTTAAGGTATGTTAGTCATTATATTTATGGAGAAAAGTCGGTGATTTACACATACCACAAAAGCCTTAAATATCTGCTGACTCAGAAGGAGTTGAATCTGAGACAGCGAAGGTGGGTGGAACTATTGAAGGACAGCGATTGTTCCATAGAATATCACCCAGGCAAGGCCAATGTAGTGGCAGATGCCTTAAGTCGAAAAGTTGTATTAGATCTGAGGGCAATGTTCGCACATTTGAGCTTGTATGACGATGGAAGTTTATTGGCAAAACTGCAAGTTAAGCCAACGTGGTTGAATGAAGTGAAAGAGGGACAGTTGGTGGATAAGGACCTAAGTGTTAAGTTGCGACAAGCGCTGAATGGAGAGTTGGAAAGTTATGGTGTTAATGACGATGGAGTATTGTGCTTCAAGGGTAAGGTCTGTATGCCGAAGGACGAGGAGCTTAGGCAAAGAATACTTTGGGAATCGTATAGTAGCCCTTATACTATGCATCCCGAAGGTAGTAAAATGTACAGAGATTTAAGGAACAACTAAATTTGAACACCAAGTCCCGCCAGATTGCTTCAGCCAATATAGTTTCCCCAATGGAAGTGGGAGAGAATTACCATGGACATCATTAGTGGGCTTCCCCTTATGCCCACTAAGAAGGACTCGGTATGGGTGATAGTGGACTAGCTGAAAAAGTCCGCGCATTTCTTACCTGTACGAGTTGATTATTCATTACAGAAATTGGCAAAGTTATATGTGGCAGAGATTGTAAGGTTACATGGAGTGCAGATGTCAATTATCTCGGATAGGGATCCGAGGTTCACATCTCTATTTTGGAAGGCATTACATTAGGCTTTAAGCATTAAATTGGATTTCAGTACGGCTTTCCATCCACAGTCGGACGGCCAATCTGAATGAGTAATCCAAGTGCTAGAGGATATGCTAAGAGGCTGTGTGATAGACTTCAAAGGAAGTTGGGAAGAGTATTTACCTCTAGTGGAATTTGCATACAATAATAGCTATCAAGCTAGTATTCGTATGGCACCGTATAAAGCGTTGCATGGACAAAAGTGCCGCACTCCTACATGTTGACTAAGTAGGAGAATGATGAATTTTGGGTCTAGAGTTAGTAGCATAGATCTTTTCTTAATTATTCAAAATCGAAACTAACCCTTAAGTGATCTAATGCTAGCCGATTACAAGGTAGAAGGATTTCAACGTTTTGGGATTTGACTAGTAGTAGAATCGGCACCAAGGTAATTTTGAGTTATAATCCTAGAAGGATTTGGTTTTATAATGAATGGCTCTTTACTAATATGAATAGGATTGGCCAAATATAGGCATTAAAGATCTAAAGCAAGAGATTGGATTTTTGGATTTAGAGTGAATTGCTAATAAATCGGTGTGTAACCACACTAAATCTCGATAGATTTACGATTTTAATTTATTATATGTGTTAATATGAAAGCGTAAGAATATGGCTAAGTTACCATGCGATGGTACAAAGTGCTCAGGTACGTTTTCTTACTCCTACTCAGAATATAAAATGATCTATCATGGCACATAAGTGCGACGTATAAGAATGTGAATAAAGGCATAAGGCATAACATTTGCATGTTTTGTATGACATGGGGCATATGGGTGATATGAAAAGGGGAAGTGAATTGGTGGTTATATACCCCAATAAGTGAATGTGGTGACTTATGTCACAATTATGTGAATGTGGTGACTCATGTTACATTATAAGATTGTGGTGACTTATGTCACGATTTTATATCTGGTGGCTATGCCACAAAATTATAAGGGCGGCGAGCACGTCAACTGCAGCGACTGCCTTCGATGGTGTGTAGCGGATGGAGGGTTGACTTAGTAGTCCCCACGGTGTGACGGTTGGTACGGGTGATGTGTAGCGGATGGATATCTAGGTTTGGGTTCGGGATTGCATCATTATTATATATGATATTATGTATGATTTGATATGCCCGAATTTATTTGAGTTTGGGTGTTGGTTGTACACATTGAGTGCATTTGACTCACCCTTGTGGGACTATTTTTCGTGTGATGATCGGTGATGGACCGTCGGCAGGAGCTCAAGGGTGGCCATGCAAATTTCATCCTATCTCTAGGGTTGTGATCAACTCCGCTTAACTACACTAGATCTACTCTTAGGCAGGGACTTTTTCTCCACTACCTAAGCACATCAGTACTTGCATCAATATCCTGAAATACCAAAACAAGAACTAAGAACACATAGTTAAGAACAAATCAAGTATTTATCATACAGCTCAGAAAACAATAACAAGTTCGTCTTAGGTTTCATCCCCTTAGGTATTTGAGGGTTTAGTTCATAATTATAAAAGCATACATCTCAAAAGAAAATATAAAACAAAACATAAAGAAAACCCTAAAACCCTTGAAGGAATTGAATGAAAGATCCTCAGTCTTGAGTATGATTCTGGCTTCTTGAGATGAATCAACTGGCTTTCTTCGAGTGAATCCCACAATTCAACCTCTCTGGCTTGGCTCTTTGGCCTAGCTGAACACCCCCCAAAAGGCTGGCCTCTAGGGTCTTTATATAGGCTTTTGGAATACCTTTCTTTGCCTCTAAGTACCCTAATCCAAATAGAATTCTTTTTTGTCATGCAGGACACGCCCATGTGGCACGCCTGTGATTCGGTCGTCGCCATGGTCTGTCATTTAAGAGGCACGGTCGTGTGTTTCAGGGCCCAATCCATTTGGAATTTTGTGCTTTGGCCCATTTTCTCCGTTTTCAGCCTCGTTTCTTATTGTTTTCATCCTCTGGTGCTCTCTTGAGTATAAAACATGAAAACGAAGGATTAGGAGCACCTATTTCCATAATTAAAGGGATAAATCATCCAAAAATATGCTAAATGTGGGATTAAAATATGTTCATATTATGGTTTATCAAATACCCCCACACTTAAGCTTTTGATTGTCCTCAAGCAAAATTCTCAACTCTTAATTAAAATGAACTTCCTCAATTCATAATATTCATTGATAATGTTTCATCATAATTCATAGATAATTTATACATGGATAATTTAACTCAAAGAGTCCTAAAGATTCAAACAATCAAAGTCATAGTTTTGTAGCATGAAAACATAGGTGTTTCCCCTCATCTGAATAATTACCTTTGATTCAAAATTGACAAGGGTTGACATCCTCACTAAAGATTCACTCAAATCACTCAAAGTGTTTAAGGTTCAAAATTTAAGCACTCAAAAGTCGAACATGAAAAGTTAATCCCATAGGCTTGCCTGAAAATCAAATCTCCACCACTATAAATTGAGATGATTCACAACTCAAAAGGTCTTTAAAGGGTTGTAATGGGGCTAAGGTTAAAGGTGTGGATAAAGGCTGAATGAAAGGGTTAGAAATCGAGATTAAATTGACAAATTACCTAACTAGAGAAATGAACTAATCCTAAATAATTACATCAATTGAAAATTTGTAATACTAATAATACGAGCTTCTTTCTCAAGATGTTGAATTTAAATGTATAAGCTCACTATATCACAGAACTAATAAATATACTTCAATTTTTTAAGAACAAATCAATAAATACATAATATAAGAAAAATTCAACTACTGAAATAAAATAATTAGGGATCAAATCAAGTCTCGATAGAAGGGTAGTCAAAAGGAATGGTGATAATAAATACAAGATGGGTTTTGGGTTAATATTAGTGAGTGAGTCAATCAAAGGGTTGTTAGGATCAAAGGGGTTCACTAGGGGTTAATTGTGAGGGTAGGCTTTTAGTGGAGTAAGTAGTTTAAATCCTAAGTGCCTTTATCATCTCTGTATATCAAAACAAAAATGTGGTCTTGACATGTATAATTGAAGCAAGTTCTAGAATAACAAATCAATGTTGACACACTCATAATCAATAAAATGAGCACGAAAAGAATATATGCTCTAAAAGGCTCAAATCTCACAAAAATTATGGGTTTTTGATGACAACCTTGTAAATTTCAAACTTCAAGGTAACAATTAGATTCAGGTAGACAGCCTAACAAAATTTTAATTTTTGAAAATAGACTCATTATGATCGATTCTCTAGTCTCCTAAAGTTTAAATCATCATTGCACAATTATCAAGGACTTATTCCAAAACATATCAATAAAAATCATGAATCAACAGGAATTTCATTCTAATTAGTGGTATGAGAAAATTACTTAAGACAAGGTATCATTCAAGGATTTGAGAATAATGCAAAAAATTAGGCACTTTTTTAAATAAACTTTCACCCCCCACACTTAAGATGTACATTGCCCTCAATGTACAAAGATAGATAATAATCATATAAGAAGAAAATCAAAAGAGAGGGGGAGAAGTGAAACTTCCTAAATTTTGGATGGAGTCCTTGTGTTGGAAGTGTGAAAACTTGATTCGGAGGTGAAAGATAAGATGGAAGGGGCACCTCTAATTCTGCGCTAGATGAAGAAATTGGGAACCTCGTGAAGAGTTAGCTAGGAAATAATAATAATGTAAATTATACTAATTATATAATTAAAGAAAATAAAGATAACAAGAAAGAATATAAGAAGTAAAATAAGACTAAAAGAAAAGATTATTGGACTGGAAAGTCCTTATTGCTAGATGGTTTGCGAGGTGGGTGTGGTTTCTAAGGCCGTGGTGTGGTGATTCCCTAGCAACCTTTAGAACCTAAAACCAAGAAACTAAAACAAAATAAACCAAATTTAGTATAAGAAAAATAAAGATAAGGAAAATAAAGGAGAAGAGAAAAGTAAAAGAAAGTTTAAATAGACTCAAAGGTCTTTTTCCTGTCGAGTTAATGAAGTGGCCGGCATGAACTTATGTTGATCGGTCTCATACAGGGAGACTGGGCTAGGATCTTTCAATTTCTTCGGCATGGATGAAATGTGGATCAAGAGTTTGGAGAATGAAGAAGGAGAAAAATGAAAAGGGAGGAGAGTGTAAAGGTTATGGAAGAGTGATGGGGAGTGGGTGAGAAGGGGAGAGGTGTGTTTTAAATAAAAATTTTTAGCTCTGGTACATCCCCACGCACGTGTATCATGGGAGTGTTGTGGTACACGGCCGTATCGCATGGTTGTGCGGTGGTTCATTTGTTTCTCCCACACTTGGTATGTAGGTCATCACGTCGTGTTGGTAAAACAGTGTCAGCCACAACTATGTCGCACGGCTGTGGTGTTAGTTAAAGCCCATGACTTGAAGATATTTCGTCCTGTTTTGTACTATCTTTGCCATGCCAGTACTAGCTTCCGTAGTATCCACACAGCCATGACCATGGCAGTGTATAAGGCCGTAGGGTGCAAAAACTGGCTTCATTAACTTGGTTGGTCTGTAGTTAGGTGCTAAAAGAAAGAGAATAAAAATAAATGAGGTTAGTACTCAGGTTGCCTCACGAGAAGTGATCGTTTAAAGTCTTAACTAGACTTACCTCTCATTCGCACATTCATGGTGGTTTGATGTAACATCCTAAAAATCGAGTATCGATATATTGCATGTTTTTAGTGCTTAGCTTGTGAATGATTCAATTTGTGTGCTTAATATAGTCTTGAGAAGGCTCGGGATTTATTCGAAATTAGAATAAATTTTAGTAATGAGTACTTTATTGAAGTGGATCAAGTGACCTTGATGTTTAAGGAAAATTAAGTGTCAAAAACTAGCATAAGATAAGCTAGTAGTAAAGTGGAGTTGACACCATAAGTGTTGCTTGAGGAAAGAGGTTCGAATACCATGGATTGCATTTTGGTGACTTTTATTTTTGCACCTTTATAGCATGTGTCGGTCAAGCCTTATTTTTGGTAAGGTTGGACTATTTCTTTTATGGAAAGGTGGCTAATGGTTAAGGTAAGCATAGAACTTGGGGAAAGAAATCCTAAACTTATGGAATGTAGGGGGAACATAAGGCACTTCTTAAGGAATGTGTTTTGGAAAGTTGGAATGGCCAAGCTTGTCCATGAACTTGGACGGTTTTGTGGACTAGGGGGTGGCCGAATTTTTGTGGTAGACTTTGGTGTGAAGTTAGTGTGTAATCCCATTTGGTCATTTTTGTTCTCCCAAAACACCTTTTCTTTTCATCTTTTTCTCTCATAGCCGAATGTGCTTGATGCTTTGGGTAAACATCTTTGTTTTTCTTCTTTTTGTCTTCTCCTTTTGACCATTTGGTCATATTTTGCCAACCTCTCAAGTACTTCATTTTGTGATTCTCTCCTAGTGCCGAAAATATCAAACACAGAAGCCATTTCTTTTTCTTATTTCTTCCTCATTGCCGAATGCACCATTGTCCCAAACTCTATTCCTTGCTCTTCTCTTACCTTTGAAAATCGAATCATAAACCTCTCATCATTATTCTCTTTCTTTCTCCATTTTTCTCATCCTTTAAACACATTTCTTCCTTCATATTTCTTCCATGGCCGAATGTTAGAGACCATCACCATAGCTGAATCTTTTTCCTTTCTTTTATATATATCATAGCCGAATCTTCCCTTCCTCATAGATTTATTCTCAATCATTTCTTCTATTCAAACTTTGGACCATCGACAAGAATCATCTTTTTTGTTTTCTTTTTGCTAATTGGTCACCTTGGCCGAATCTATAGGTTGTCTTGGAAGAGTCTTTTAAATCGAATAATAGTTCATTCTCTTAGACGATTTCTTACGTTATTTTTTAGTGAATTAATGGAGAGCCAAATCATTATCTCTTCAAAGTCATCTTGAAATCATTCGAATTTGGATCATAAATTTCAAAGGATTCTTTTGGAATCATTCAGAATTTTAAGGTAAGCCGAATTCACCCTTTTAAACCAATAGTCTTAAATTCTGATATATTGTTAGGACTAATAATCTTTTGTCAATGGAGGCAAATAAGATAGGGTCGAAAAGAGTGGTGAATAGTATTCGAAAGAGGGGTGGATTCGCTATTCCTCTAGATTCAAGCGAAGGGCTATTTGATGTCCGAGATTTTCCACCACTTGTGTGGATCCTCCCGGTGAAAATCAATTATTTGAAGTCATTCAAACTCTGAACCATTGACTGCTCGTGGTTCTTCAACGGGTTATGAACCATCAATCAGGGAGAAACCACCAATAGTTGTTGTTCGAAATTCTGAGGGTAAAAATCTAGATCGCTTATCTTTATTATAAATTTATATTAAGTATTAGTGTTCTAATCAAGTGTGTCACATATTTAGGTATCGACGAGCGGGAAAGTACAGTTCTCACCGTAATCAGGTGTGTAATTTCACACTTATCTCATGGGTTAGATATTATACCATAAGTATTAGAATAAAAATCGTAAAGTTGATAAAGTCAGAAAATACGGTATATTAACACTTTCTGTGTAAATGCATTAAATCAGTATTAAAGTTATGGAAATTACGGTATTGCCCTTAATGGGCTATTATGTTAAAAATTGATATTTTGGGCCTCATGTGACAAATGGGCCATACAAATTATTTGATAAATTGGCCAAGTGTGAAAATTGTGAAAAAGGGCCTCATGTGACAAATAGGCCATACGAATTATTTGATAAATTGGCCAAGTATGAAAATTATGAAAAGGGCCTCATGTGATTAATGGGCCAAATTGCTAGATTGATTAATGGGCCAAATTGTTAAGATCGATTAATGGGCCAAATTGCTAGATTTCTTAATGGGCCAACTTGTATTATGGGCCTTATGTTGAAATTATTATATCAATATTGTTATGCTTTGTATATGCATACATGATTGCATGGGTTGGGATAAAATTGAAGAGAAGTTCTGGTGGCTCTGCCACAATCTAGTTCAGGTGGCTGTACCACAATCTAGTTCGGGTGGCTCAGCCACAATCTAGTTCGGGTGGCTCAGCCACAAACATTTTAAATGGCTTTATGCCTGCGATTGGTGTGTTGGCGGGGTGGCTTGACTTGATCCCCACAGGTGTGCTGGTTGGTATGGGTGGTGTGTAGCAGATGGAAATTAGGCTTTGTTGGGATTTGCATATCACATGCATTTTATGTTTGATATATATTGAAACACCCCAAACCCGGCCCACGAGCTTTGACCAGATTTGGTATGTTCCTCAAGTAAACTAGTTTCAAGTTCTTTTGTAACTTAGAGAAAACTTGTGTGATTCTAAAAAAATTATTGTTTTGGGTTGGGCTTGTGTTGAAACGGATTAAATTTCATTTTGAAAACCCCTTTTAATATTATGTGATAAAATATATATAGTATATTAAAAAAATGAATTACCTAGTCTTTAACTCAATAAAAATTTGTAACATAATTAAACAATAAACAAAAATAAAATGGTTCACCATGGCCTTATGGCCTTATTACATCAAACAAATCCAAATAGTTCAAAGTACTTAAATGAAATAAAAATGTCCATTAAAAATAAAACTTCCAAGTTGAGCATGGCCACCACAAGTTCTCGCCGTCCGGTCCATCAACTATTCATCACCAAACATGGTCCCATTAACGGGTGAGTCAATGAGACTCAATGTGTACACAAAGACTAAATCATAATCGAATCAAGCATAACAATTATTACACATTCATATCATAGCATACAAATTATGATGCATTCCCAAAACCCAAACCTATTAAGCCATCCGCTACACTTCCCGCACTCAACTTTGCATACACCGTGGGACTACTAAGTTGACCCTCCTTCCGCTACACTCCATATCGCGGTCTTACGTCACCGCATTCGTGGTCTTAGGTCACCATGTTTAGATTTCGTGGTCTTAGGTCACCACATTTAGATTATCGTGGTCTTAGGTCACCACATTCGGATATCACGGTCTTAGGTCACCGTGTTTGTGGTCTTAGGTCACCACATTCACTTCCCCAAAAATAAACCCATATGCCCCATATAATAGTAATATGCATAAATATGCCGAGTTCACATTCTTATTCTTATTCTCATGTTACAATTAACATATTTCATAATCCTAGCAGAGTAGGAAACGCACTCGAGTACTTTGTACCATAACATGGTACCTTAGCCACTTTCATATTCTTAATATCACATATATTAATTAAACGTAGCCATAAAACATATTATGATATAGTGTAGGGTACACACCGATTCGCTTAGCAATTCCTCGAGATCCCTAAAAGCTTAATCTAATGCTTAGATCCTTAATCCCTACATTTGATTTATCACTTATTACTTTAATAAAAAGCCATTCGCCATAATTCCAAATCCCAGTAGGATTAGTATTCTTAAACTTACCTTTGGTGCCGATTTGATGATTATTCAAATCCTAAAATTGCTGCTATGCTTCTTCTTGTATTCGGCCAAGCACTAAATCTCATCAGGGGTTAGTTTCGGCTTTTTAAACAAATTAGAGAATAGATCTAAATACCAAATCAAGCCTTGGCCGAACATACCTATATGCTTACCTTCCAAATCTTAAATCCCAAATAGATCCTTGCTTTCTTCACCGTCGAAAATCCTATAAGCACATGTTAGATTGATTTCTAACACTTAATCATCATTAATTGGCCTATGGCTGAATATCGGATGTCTTACCTTGAAGCTTTAAATCCCGAAAAATCCCTTCTCTTGAAGTCGACAACTATCAAAAATCCCGGAGTTCCTCCTTTAATATTCGGCCAAGAGACAACAAGGATCGGTGGCCGATCTCGATAAAAGAAATTGAACAACAAAATCCATTATTCTTACCTTAATACCTCAATGACTTCACCCTTGCATTGAGTCACAAAGATTCAGCTTTTGAGGCTTAAAAGAAATCGATTTCACTAGAGGCTATTGGTAAATTCGGTTTGACAAAACAAAAGAGAGGAGAGGATTTTGCTAGGGAAAAAATTCGACAGAGAGAAGAGGAGGAAGAAAATTTGATGAGTAGCCCTATTCTCTTCCTTTTATAGCCAAAATTACTAGGCCAAGAATCCTTTGCTTGGTCACCACTCTTCCTTATGTGATAACTTTATCTCTTTAATCTAAAAAAAAATAAAGAATAATCCTTATCATCTCTTACAAATAATCCAAAACAAAATCCTTTATTTATCCCCCTAATTAGCGAATTTAAAAGAGAATGAAACTCCTCTTTTGCAAGCCTTGTGCCATCCACGTCAGGTTTCTAGAAGCAAAAATAAAACTTCTTTTATTTGCTTCCCATGTGACTCGAACTCAGCCCAACACCCTTGAATGTGGCGCCATTTCTAGAGGCCCTAAGTGGCATCTTCGAGCCACTTTTCCAAGCCTGTTGTGTGTCAAATTTCACATACTTTTCTCTCAAGGCCATCTTGCCTTAATTTCTCTTTTAAACTTTAAAACTCGAGGTTCTAAGTCATTTCTAAGTTTCCAAAATTTTCGTTTGGCTCTTTAAACTTGACATTTCCTTACATTTCCAAGTTTCCGTAAATGTTCACTTTCCTCTTTTGAATCATTTCTAAATCATTTTCCTAGTTTCCATAAATGTTCACTTTCCTCTTTTAACTTAGCATTTCCATACATTTTTCAGTTTCCAAAATGTTCAAAATTTATTCTTAACACATAAAACATGTCACTGCACAATTAACCCGAAAATGCATAGGCCCTTTTCAGGATGTTACATATATTGTACATTTGTAAATGGGCTCAAGCCTAATTAAATAGTTATATGGTTTTGGCCCAGTGGATGCGGTAAGTGGGTTACACACTGAGTTCTAAGTAACTCACCCCGTTTTCTTACCCTTCTCAGGTAATGATAATTGATGGAGGCATGGGCCGGGGATGAGTTCGCGTGAAGGCCATACTACGAATGATGAGTTATATAAACTCTGAACTTCTTTTAAGTATTTTTATTTAAGTACTATTTCAATTGCAATGTAATAAGGCCTCGGTATTATTTTTATGGATTTTTATTCGTGGATGGATTTTACTATGTTTTAAATACTAAAAGGGACTATTTTAATTTTATAATGTTTTCCTTAATTTTTCGTATAAAAAGGGGTTTTTCTTAAATATTTCAAACTCATAAAATGTCTGTGAAAACTCTTTTATAGATTTTGTTTCCAAATCTCTTGTGAATTTAGTTTTAAACTTCTTTAAAAATCGGAGCTTAATGCATTTCTCTGAGATCAATTTTTAAATTCTTATGCCCTAAAAAAAACATAGATTTCAAATTAACCTCGATTTTTGATGAACTTCACCTCCAAAATAGTTTTTGAAAATCTGTTTTCTTTAAATTATTGATGACTAGATGTATGTTTGATTTGTGTGGCATGCCAGATATGGTCTTAACGCATAGGCCGGGTTTGGGGTTTTACATTTTATGGTATAAGAGCTAGTTTCAAAACTCGACTGTGGTTTGGGTTCAACAACAATTTTTGTTTAAAAACTTTTTAAATTTCTAGACTTTATGTTTTAAAGGTAGTATGGCACCACGAGCATCTGACACCAAGTATGTATTTGTATATTGAATGTTTATTATTGTGATATGATCATAGGAACACTCTAGAACTTCTAGTTTTAAGTGTTGAAACGATAGAGATTGAGACTATAGGATGTGATTGTGAAAATAACTCTATCTTTTATAACTCATAAAATATCGTTAATAAACACTGAAATAATATTCTGATTCATAAAACTTGTAATCAGATTAAACCGAATTAGTCATTATGAGCACTAGAGGACCTGGACGTGGTAGACTCTAGCGCTCATTTTTAGTATTTCGGTTTAATCTGATTACAAGTTTTATGAATCAGTATACTTTTTTAGCGTTTATTAACGATATTTTATGAGATATAAAAATAGAGTTGTTTTCATAAACGCGTCTATAGTCTCAATCTCAATAGTTTCAACATCTAAAACTAAAAGTTCTAGAGTGTTCCTATAGTCATTTCACAATAATAAGAATTATTCAATTCATATACACTTACTTGACTTGGTGCCAATACTGTGGTGCCATACTACCTTTAAAACATAAGTTCTATAATTCAAAACAGGTTTTGTACCATAAATGTTTTTGAACCTAAACCACAGTCGAGTTTTGAACTAGGCTCTGATACCATAAAATGTAACACCCCAAACTCGGTCTATGCGTTAAGACCAAATTTGACATGTCACACAAAGAAAACATACACCTAGTCTTTTAAAGAAATCAGATTTTCAAAAGAAGAAACATTTTGACATAGAGTTATTAAAAGCGAGGTTGATTACTAAATCTAATAATTTAAGACATATAAGTTGAAACTTAGAAAAATTGGATTTAATAATTTGAGAAAAATTTAAAGAATTCAAAGTAATTTGGAAACAAAAATTTAAAATATTGTTACAAAAAATTTTCGAGTTAAAAATATTTAAGAATGAAATCCTCTTCAGACGCTCATTTAAGAAAATCATTTATTCCTATTTTTAGAAAAGAAATCCCACTTAAGTATTTAAAGCGTATTATAAAATCCATCCACAAGTAAAACATCCATAAAAATTAACCAGAGGCCTTATTACAACTTAACTTAAATAGTAAACATAATAAAAAGTACTTAAAAAGAAATCCGGTATATAAATAACCCATTATTCGTAGTATGGCCTCCACTGAGTCATCCACGGCCCAAGCCTCCATCACTGGTCATTTCCTGAGAAAGGTAAAGAAAATGGGGTGAGTTACTTAGAACTCAGTGTGTAACCCACTTACCATTGTCACTGGGCCAAAAATTCAATTAAGCATTTATTGGGCCAAAGCCCATTTACATTCATAACATAATATCATATATAACATGCATGTGTTATGCAATTTCCCAACCAAACCTAGTTTTCCATCCATTACA
Organism: Gossypium rotundifolium; assembly: GCA_025506655.1. NCBI lineage: Eukaryota > Viridiplantae > Streptophyta > Magnoliopsida > Malvales > Malvaceae > Gossypium > Gossypium rotundifolium. Next base: position 24,147,154 of record CP106730.1, on the reverse strand, counting down.
CACCACCCGTACCAACCAACACACCTGTGGGGAGCTTTAGTCACCCACCTCGCCAACACACCAAACTGGGCATTAAGTCATATATCAAACTGGGCATTAAGCCATATATCAAACTGGGCATTAAGCCATATAAATTTTGTAGCAAAGCTACAAGAACTTCTCTTCGTCAAATATCCCAACCCATGCAAATCATGTATATAATATGCATATTCATTTACAACAATCCATTCATATAATTATTACAAACCTACGGCCCATTATAAAAATTTTCACAATCTGGCCCAGATCATATTTAGGCCCATATAGCAAATATCACATTTGGCCCAGCCTATATATCAAATATCACATTTGGCCCATATATCAAATATCACACTTGGCTCATATATCAAATATCACATTTGGCCCATATATCAAATATCACATTTGGCCCATATAGTCATTTATATCGATTTGGCCCTTGAGGCCAATTTCGTAATTTTCACAGTCTTAATACCAATTTTAAAGTCTTTACCAATCAAGTGATAATTATGCCATTTTACCTGATTTCACTAACTTTTGGTTTAATCAAGCGATTGATATGATATAGTTATCTAACCCATGAAGTACGATGTGAGAATACACACCTGATTACGGTAAGCACTACACTCTCTTGATCGCTGACACCTAAAAATATGTTTAACGCTCGATTAGAAAAATAAACGCGATCTAATAAAGCTACTTTAAACAAATGATCTATGATTTACCCTCGGAATCGTGAATAACTACAATTTGTCAATTTTCCCTGGTTAATGGTCCACAACCCTTTGGAAAACCCCAAATAGCTAATGGCTCAGAACTGCGAATAACCTCGAATAATTGATTTTCACCATAGAAGGGTCCACAACCTGGTGGAAAGTCTCGGATCGCTGAAATAGCCCTTTGTTTGAATTTAGGAATTGGATTCGTCAATCCACTCCTTTTGAGATCTCCACTAGATTCCCCTTTCAAAACGTTACTACGAGCCTCCATTCGTTAGATTTTTAGTAAACCAATAATATAATAAAGTATGTACTTATCGAAAAGGTAGAGATTGGCTTACCACAAAGTTCCGAGTGTTCCACAAATAAATCCCTATATATAAGAATCGGTTACTCCTTTCCATACTGTTAATCATCTTAATAAATAAAAGATGATCGTGAAAACCGTAAAGAATTCTTACCTTGAAGGTTTTGATCCGAATTCTAGTGATTACAAGATAACTTCGAGGAAATGGTAATTCAGCCTTTCTCTATTTCACTATAAAGACGAAAAAGATATGTCTAAGAAAGAGATAGATGATGATATTTTCGGTCAAAAAGAACCTCCTAATCCAATATGATGATTCGACAAAAGAGAAAGAAAACAAAGAATTGAAGAGGGTTCTTATCGATTGTTCAAAGGTGACCACTCGAATGAAAAAGAGAGTTAAATGGAAGATGGAAGATTCGACTATAATGGAAATATTGGAGAGGATGATGATCAATAACATTCGGCCATGGTGAAGAATTAGGGAGAGAGAAATGTTTGAGAGTTTTTTTGTAAAAAGTAAAGAAGAAAAAGAAATAGGAGATAAGATGTTTGTGTTTTGGTTTTCAAAGATGGAGAATGAACAAAGAAGAAGTTTTGAGATTGGTGTACAATTGGCCAAAGAAGAAAAAGAATAAAATGAAAGAAAAATGCCCCCTTCTATGGTAGTATAGTTTGAAAGTACCAAAAAGGGATGATAGTGTGGTTGACTTCACCAATGATCCTCTGAGCCCGTAGCTGGACCAAAATCTATAAAACAGAACATTGAACATAAACGGAGTAAGCTTACTAGCTTAGTAAGTCTCAAGCAAGTTTGATACACAACTAAACATTCGAGCATTATATAAATATAATTATCAATTTGGACATGATATCAAATACAATAATTTAACACATAAACATCACAAGGCCGTATGTTATTATCCCCATTTAGTATTTACTGACCACTCACTTTAAGCATAACAGCTCTCTAAAACATTTTTATACCAAGGATATTTGCATGATCAAAGGCTTTTAGCTATAATATGCATTTTAACTACATACGACTAGTCAACCACATATATAAGCATATCCCTTTGTTCCCACATTTAACATTTGTACTTATGCCGAATCTCAATAGCATAGCCAAACTGATAATTCAATATACATATCATGCTCATTTTTCGATGTGAGTAATTCACACTTAAACGCTTCACTACAAGCTCTAACCATACCACAATTTACTTAATTTAAAAGAATATATATATACATATACTTACCTGATTTTCTTGCATCTAAACAATACTTTTACTTACCCGAACATTTATCTTATTGCAGTAGCTACGTTCCACTTTGTATACGATCCATTGCTTCTCTATTTAAATATGTCACCGGTATTAAGCCTGCTAGGCATCAAAGCTCGAGATACACACTGGCAATAAGCCTGCTAGACCCAAGGTCTAAAATTTAATCACAAGCACAAGGCCTGCTAGGCATTTAGCCCGATATGATTCACCGGCACTAGGCTTGCTAGGCTCGAAGCCCGAATATCAACGCAATTGTCCATTCAATACACATCACTTAATGATAAGTCGCAAACATTACATATACTTCATTTTTTTTTACTTTCGCATTTCAAACCGAATAGGCTTATTCACAATACAATTAATCAAAATCATTTTAACTCAATATCAACCCCACATTCGGCTATCACACATATTTTTGTTTAAAATTGCTAAATTCCATCATTTACTATGTTCATAAATAATTCTTTGACATATATTTGCTTAAGAACTTACCTCGACTATCGACGGATAGCGTAGACCGGCTATTCGATAACCTTCGCCTTTCCCTGATCCAAATCTGTTTTTCTTTGTTCTAGATCTAAACACATTAAAATTTAGCTCATTCAAGCACATTTCATCTCAATTTAGTCCCAACACACATAAATGGGAAAATTACCATTTTACCCCTAATGTTTCACATTTTTACAATTTAGTCATATTTGCACAAAACACAAAATACTCAAAATTTCACTATAACACCTTAGGGACGAATGTTCATAGGGACTATATGAGTCCATTTCTTTCATTTATTTTTCATTTTAGCCCCCTCAAAAATTCATTTTTGTAATTTAGCCCAAAATACTCAAATTCACTAAAATTTCCAATACAAAACAAGTTAATATTTAACATAACTTTAATATTTTTCCATTAAATATCATGAATCACAAGCATCTAACCATGTCTGAATATCAAGCATGCTCAAATTTAAAAATTTTAACATGGGTCAGCTACTGTTCGAAGCAACGATCTCAAAAACGTAAAAATCAACAAAAACCGAGCTAAAATTCATACCTAATTAAGCTTGATAAGTGCCGAACTTAGCTTGGCTTTTCTCACTTCTTCATAAGCATATATTCGGCCAAAAGAAGATGGAATAAAACATGTTTTTATTTGTGTTTTAATTAACATATATTAAGTAATTGTTGAATTACTTAACTAACCTTTTTACTTTAATATAAAAACAAATAACACTAAGGTTATTCTTTGTATATGCCGTCCACTAACTCATAAAATGGTCTAATTGCCCTTTTAATACCCTAAATTAAAAAGCCATTATCATTCTAGCACTTTTTACTATAGTTTGCAACTTTTACATTTTGCGCGATTAAGTCCTTTTTCTAAATTAAACACACAAACAATTAAATTTTTCTACGAAACTTTCACACACTTTAATTCACATATAATAAGCACATAATATATCATTTAAATATTTCTCAGACTCAGAATCGTGGTCTCGAAATCACCATTCTGATTAGGGTCAAATTCAGACTGTTACAACTTCCCCCTTAGGGATTTTTGTCCTCAAAAATTTTACCGTTAAGCAAAGTCAGATATTGTTGCCTCATTGAATCTTCAGGCTCCCACGTAGCCTCTTCAACTCCGTGACAATTCCATAATACTTTCACTAATGAAATTTTCTTGTTTCTCAACTCTTTCATTTCCCAGGCTAAAATTCGAATCGGTTCCTCCTCGTACATCATATCGGATCAAATTTCAATTTCGGACAGAGAAATCACATGTGATGGACCTGATCTGTATCTATGGAGAAATCACATGTCTTTATGTTTTAAACCAGCATAGGGCTTTTGACGATCTGAGGCAGTTTCCAAACTATCTCTGATTATAGCCACTTTCTGTTCAATCTCTTTAATCAAATCAACCCCGTGTATCTTATTTTCACTGAGCTCAGTCCAATACAACGGTGTACGACACTTGCGACCATAAAGAGCCTCGTATGGTGCCGTTTTGACACTAGATTGAAAACTGTTATTATAAGCAAATTCAATCAAAGGTAAGTATCTTTCCCATGCACCTTCAAACTCAGGGACGCAACATCTCAACATGTCCTCAAGTATCTGAATGGTTCGTTTAGACTGACTGTCTATCTGCGGATGAAAGGCTGTACTAAAGTGCAGTTTAGTATCTAGAGCATCTTGCAACTTCTTCCAAGACCACGATGTAAATCTCGAGTCTCTGTCTGAAACAATGGAACTCAGCACACCATGTAATCTCACAATTTGAGATACATATAACTCAGCAAGTTTATCGAGCGAATAGTCCGTATGAAATGGAATAAAGTGAGCTGATTTGGTTAGTCTATCTACTATAACCCAGACTGCATCTTTCTTGCTCGGTGTTATAGGCAAACTGGATTTAAAATCCATAGTAATTCTATCCCATTTCCATTCAGGTATCATGATTGGCTGAAGTAACCTAGAAGGCACTTGATGCTTGGCTTTTACTTGCTGACATATTAAACACTTGGAAACAAATTCAGATATATCCCGCTTCATGCCCATGCCACTAATAAAACTATTTCAAATCATTATACATTTTGTGCTACCGGATGTACTGACAATCGACTATTATGAGCCTCTTTAAAAATCATCTAAATCAAATCCATATTCCTCGAAACACATATACAACCTTTGAAGTTCAAACAATCGTTTTCATCAATTCAAAACTATGACTCTGTATCACTTTCACAATGAACTCGTCTAGCAACCATATATTTGTCAATTTTTGTGCATCACAAATTTGCTGAATGAATAATGGTCTTGCCTTCAACTCAGCTGTGATCGAACCGTCACCAGACATAACCATATGTGCATTCAACGCACGTAGAGCAAATAATGATTTTCGACTTAAGGCATCCGCAACATCGTTGGCTTTCTCCAAATGGTAATCAATCACTAATTCATAATTTTTTAACAGTTCTAACCTTTTGCGTTGTCTCAAGTTCAGGTCTTTCTGAGTCATCAAATACTTTAGACTTTTATGATCCAAATAAACATGACATTTCTCACCGAATAAGTAATGGCGCCAAATTTTCAATGCGAAAACAATGGCTGCTTATTCTAGATCATGAGTCGGATAATTCCTTTCATGAGGTTTCAACTATCTTGAAGCATAGGCTACTCCTTTGCCTTCTTACATTAGGACACAACCCGAACCATTCAAAGAAGCATCACTGTACACAACGAATTCTTTACCCGATTCAGGCTAAATTAACACTGGAGTTTCGGTCAATAAAGCTTTCAACTCTTTCAATTCAGTAGGTGCCATCCGATACGGAGTTATTGAAATCGGAGTCGCTCCCGGCATTAATTCAATGCCAAAATCAATCTCCGAACTAGTGGTAGATTCGATAATTCTTCAGAAAATGCATCTCGGTATTCACACACAACTGATACGGATTCAATCTGCTTCTAGACACTTTATTATCTAACACATAGTCCAGGTAAGCTTCACATCCTTTTCTCACATACTTACGAGCTAACATCGATGATATTATTGCTGATAACCCATTCAGATCATTAGATTCAACCCGGATGATCTCACCATTCTGACATCTTAAATTAATGGTTTTTCTTTTGCAACCCACCACAGCATCATGCAAGGTTAACCAGTCCATTCCCAGAATTATGTCGAACACGGCGAAAGGCAATAACATTAAATCAGCTGGAAAGAAAGAATCCTGAATCATCAACGGGCAATCTTTACACACTTTATCAATAAGTACACATCGACCCAAGGGGTTGGACACACGAATCACGAACTCAGTAGACTCAACAGGCAAAGTCTTACTAGATACTAAAGTTTCACACGCATATGAATGAGTCGAATTAGGATCAACCAATGCATTCACAGTCGTATCATAAAGACTGAAAGTACCAATGATAAAATCTGGGGAAGAAGCATCTGATCTAACTGCAGTGTCTTTAGTTCCTCTCTAACTGCCACTAACATTTCCCGAGTGCCTAAGTGGTCTGCCTCGCACTGACACATTGCTCAGTCTGATATTCTGGGTCGTATTTTGCTCGGCTAACATCGGGCATTCTCTGATAAAGTGATCTGACGATCCACATTTAATGCAGGATCGATCATGGAATCTACAACTCCCAGAATGCCATTTACCACAATGCTTGCATTCAACTCGATTTTACTGGGCATTACCAACACTGGTTATCGAAGTTGCTTGGGAACCCACAGGAGATCGATCTTATCTAGACAGGTCTGAAGTAGCTTTATGTCGACCAAAGTCATCTCTAAACTTCTTAGATACAGATTGAAATGTCTTACTCGATGATCTTTTACAAGTGTCTCTAACTTCCATTTTAGCCTTTCTTTTCTCTTTCCCAAGTTCTTCAGCTTTGCAAGCTCGCACGACAAGTACTATGAACTCTTTAATTTCAAGAATACTAACAAGTAACTTTATGTATTCATTCATAACGTCTTCAAATCTTTTACACATAATTGCTTCAGTTGATATACACTCTCGGGCATATTGGCTCAATCTGACAAATTTTAGCTCATATTCAGTCACAGTCATGCGACCCTATTTCAATTCCAAAAATTCTTTCTGTTTCTGACCGATGAACCTTTGACTAATATATATCTTATGAAACTCGATCTGAAAAAAAATCCCAAGTCACTTTTCCTTTTGAAACCACCGATACCAGTGTATTCCACCAGTGATATGCAGTGTCCCGAAGTAAAGATATAGCACACTTCAGGCATTCATCTGGAGTACAGGATAGCTCATCGAGTATCCAAATAGTGTTATCAAGCCACATCTCAGCTCACTCTGCATCATCATCATCATTAGCTTTGAATTCTTTGGCCTCATATTTCCTGATTTTATCAATAGAAGGCCTACTAGATCTCATCGGATTTATCATCGGAGGTGGTAAAGGTACCGGGGTTAGATTATTCGGGGGTGGAGGTTGTTGTGCAGTCGGGTCAGTATGAATAAATTGGGTAAACCATTCATTCATCATCTGGTAGAAGGCTTGCTTAGCCTTCCCCTCATGGCTACCGGAGACAGGTCGAGAGTCTATTAGCGCTAATCCGTGTGCGAGGTCAAATGCTACACTCTCTACATCATCTACTATGGCTCTGTCAGGATCGAATCCATTTACTTTATAAAACACAATTTGAAATGTCAGAGGTCACCACATTATCATTTATATATATAAAGGCATGTATAGCTAGACCCACACGTGCTACGGTAGTCTTAGAATTGACTAAACCGTAGCTCTGATACCAATCAAATGTAACACCCCTAACCAATATCCGTCACCAGATTAGGGTTATGAGGTATTACTAACCAAAGCACATCTCTGCACAGTGATAATTCACATGCTTTAAGAACTCCTCCATTTGAATCATATATGTATACTTCTCATTTATGGCATTCGAATAATCAAAGTACAAAATAACTTATTATTTACAATTTAGTAGCGCATACTTTAAACATGCAAACATATATCATTTCATTTCATATAGCTAATATGTACCAATATGTTTATTTCATCAATCAAATATTAACGTACCATTTTTTTTATTTATCACAGCACATGAGTATATTAAAAATCATTCAATCATTTCACACCAACTAATGTTTAAACTCATATGCAACCTTAGTACACTCAATTACCAAACCAGATTACATATATTTAACCTTTCATCTCACTATTTATTCAGCTAGCTAATTTAACCTATCATTATGACATTTGTATACCTACCATAGCAAAGCATATCACATATATGTATATAAATATTTTACTAGCATATGCCGAATATACCATCAACTTAACCTTTTTAGCTACCTAAATAAATTGACCAAAACATTCAAATAGTATATTCACTATTTATCATTTCTAAACTAAAATACTCATGCAAGCTTGCCATTTCAATCAGACATAAAAACACATTCCTTAATCAAGTTTTCATAACCTAACTTAGTCCACAAGTCCAATACCATAATTTTAACAACATTTAATGACATGATTTTAGCACCATTGCCGAATCATAAATAACTTATAACCATAACCTATATTTCATCCTATGAACCATACTTAAAATGTAAATCCCAAATAAATCATTTACAAGGTCAAACAACCTTAACCTTTTTCTACTTGAAATCGACCTAAACCAACCATTTTAGGAATACAACCATGAAGCATACTTTAACATCATTTTGAATCATGACTTAATACATGTAAAGTTTAACCAAAATTTCAAAACACGTGACTAACTTAACACAGACATTGGCATTACAACCAAGCGATTATATAGAATGCATGATACGTAAGCTTGAAATAAAGAAACAGACCATAGCTGGATTATTGAAACTAAACATATTAATCACCTAGTCAAGAACAAATAGAGTCGAACTTAAAACGAATGTTTAAGCCATTTTTGCATGGCTAGTATACATATGTGAACAAAACATCCTTCAAACATTTAGCTAGCCTATACATGCCTTTTGATTCAAAACTAGTTTGAAAGTACCAAAAAGGGATGATAGTGTGGTTGACTTCACCAACGATCCTCTGAGCCCGTAGCTTGACCAAAATCTATAAAACAGAACATTGAACATAAACAGAGTAAGCTTACTAGCTTAGTAAGTCTCAAGCAAGTTTGGTACACAACTAAACATTCGAGCATTATATAAATATAATTATCAATTTGGACATGATATCAAGTACAATGATTTAAAACATAAACTTCACTAAAGCCGTATGTCATTATCCCCATTTAGTATTTACTAACCACTTACTTTAAGCATAATAACTCTCTAAAACACTTTTATACCAAGGATATTTGCATGATCAAAGGCTTTTAGCTATAATAAACATTTTAACTACATACGACTAGTCAATCACATATATAAGCATATCCTTTTGTTCCCACATTTAACATTTGTACTTATGCTGAATCTCAATAGCATAGCCAAACTGATAATTCAATATACATATCATGCTCATTTTTCAATGTGAGTAATTCACACTTAAACGCTTCACTACAAGCTCTAACCATACCACAATTTACTTAATTTAAAAAATATATATACATATACTTACTTGATTTTCTTGCACCTAAACAATACTTTTACTTACCCGAACATTTATCTTATTGCAGTAGCTATGTTCCACTTTGTATATGATCCATGACTTCTCTATTTAAATATGTCACCGACATTAAGCCTGCTAGGCATCAAAGCCTGAGATACACATCGGCATTAAGCCTGCTAGACCCAAGGTCTGAAATTTAATCACCGGCACAAGGCCAGATAGGCATTTAGCCCGATATGATTCACCGGCACTAGGCCTGCTAGGCTCGAAGCCCAATTTTCAACACAATTGTCCATTCAATACACGTCAATTAATGATAAGTCGCAAACATTACATATACTTCATTTTTTTTACTTTCGCATTTCAAACCGAATAGGCTTATTCACAATACAATTAATCAAAATAATTTCAACTCAATATCAATATCACATACGGCTATCACACACATTTTTGTTTAAATTTGCTAAATTCCATCATTTACTATGTTCATAAATAATTCTTTGACATATATTTGCTTAAGAACTGACCTTGACTATCGACGGACAGCGTAGACCGGCTATTCGATAACATTCGCCTTTCCCCGATCCAAATCCATTTTTCTTTGTTCTAGATCTAAACACATTAAAATTTAGCTCATTCAAGCACATTTCATCTCAATTTAGTCCCAAAGCACATAAATGGGCAAAGTACCATTTTACCCCTAATGTTTCACATTTTTACAATTTAGCACAAAACACAAAATACTCAAAATTTCACTATAACACCTTAGGGTCGAATGTTCATAGGGAATATATGAGTCCATTTCTTTCATTTATTTTTCATTTTAGCCCCCTTAAAAATTCATTTTTGCAATTTAGCCCAAAATACTCAAATTCACTAAAATTTCCAATACAAAACAAGTTAATCTTTAACATAACTTTAATATTTTTCCATTAAACATCATGAATCACAAGCATCTAACCATGGCCAAATATCAAGCATGCTCAAATTTAAAAATTCTAACATGGGTCACTCTTTGTTCGAAGCAACGATCTCAAAAACGTAAAAATCAACAAAAATCGAGCTAAAATTCATACCTAATTAAGCTTGATAAGTGCCAAACTTAGCTTGGCTTTTCTCACTTTTTCATAAGCATATATTCGGCCAAAAGAAGATGGAATAAAACATGTTTTTGTTTGTGTTTTAATTAACATATATTAAGTAATTGTTGAATTACTAAACTAACCTTTTTACTTTAATATAAAAACAAATAACACTAAGGTTATTCTTGGTATATGCCATCCACTAACTCATAAAATGGGCTAATTGCCTTTTAATACCCCAAATTAAAAATCCATTATCATTCTAGCACTTTTTACTATAGTTTGCAACTTTTACATTTTACGCGATTAAGTCCTTTTTCTAAATTAAACACACAAACAATTAAATTTTTCTACGAAACTTTCACACACTTTAATTCACATATAATAAGCACAGAATATATCATTTAAATATTTCTTAGACTCGGATTCGTGGTTCTGAAACCACTATTCCGATTAGGGTCAAATTCAGATTGTTACAAAAGGCTAGGAATGCTCCATACCCTTTTCGCACCAACTTTTCTGTTTTTAAAGTAGATATCACATTTGCTAAATAGTTTCTCCATTCGCTCATCATTACCACTTCCTTATCTTCCAAAGTCCTTATCGACATCCATTTTGTAGTACAATCCAAGTGTGCACCAACCAGTCTATGCCCAAAATAAGGTCGAACTCTCCAAAAGGCAGTTCCATCATATCCGCCAAAAATATTTCTTTGAATTTCGAAGGGCACGTCTCTAAACAATTTATCCATTATCACAGACTATCCTAAAGGACTTATTACCGTCATCTTTTTATCAATAATCTCAGATCTAATGTTCAGGTTTCCAGATATAGCGCTAGCAACATACGAATGGGTAGATCCGATATCTATCAAAGCAGTAACAGGTACATCAAAGATGAAGAACGTACCAGTTATCACATCAGGTGCATCACTATCCTCACGGCATCTGACCGCATAAACGAACACTGACTGCCTCACCTCCGCGTTACCCCTGAAGCCATTACCTCTGCCTGGTGCACCTTGACCACGACCACCACCATTACCACCTCGACCTGGCCCACAGCCTCTCGGTGGCAGTTGAGCGCCTCTAGCTAGCTGTGTATCAAGGTTACGAGTCTCTTGAGTTGGAGCAGCCCATCGAGGACAATTCTTAAGGTGATGATCCTTAGAACCATATTTGAAGCACCCACCGGTTCTTTTCCAGCATTTAGCTGGGTGACATCTCTCATAGTCAGCACATGGTTGAATCTGATTGGTAGCTGCAGGTGCTCTAGCTTGAGCTGGCTCATCATTCTTGGGCCTCTTCTGAAACCTTTTAGCGGAACCCGAGTACTTAAAGTCCCTCTTGCCTCTGCCTCTGTCTCGACTCTGGCGTTTTGAGTTCTTGGCCTCTTCAGCTATTTTGGATTTCTCCACAAGCTTGGCAAAAGTCCTTTCTTGTTGTGGGGCTATCAGTACCTGCAACTCATCATTCAGCCCATGCTCAAAATATACACAGCGCTCATGATCAGTTGGCACTATTGTCCGAGCAAAACGGCTCAAGCGTAGATATTCTGCCTCGTAAGCCACCACCGTCTTATGTCCTTGGACCAGATTCAGGAATTCCTTCCTCCAGGCATCCACATAACTTGCCCCGACATACTTTTCGTAGAATGCACTTTTGAAGAAATCCCACATAACATGTTCAGCCTGAGTGCCTTCTCGAACAGTAAGCCACCATTGATACGCCTCATCCCTCAACAAGGACACAGCTCCTTTTAGTTTCTATTCGGTGGTGCACTTCAAATCATCCATGATTCGCTCCACTGCCTCGAGCCAATACTCTGCTACATTTGGAGTTACACCCAAGACACCCCTAAAAACCTCGGCACCACTTGATTTAAGTCATTTTGATATTGATCCACGAGTTGCTGGCCCAGTTCTAGCCCCAACAACCCTTTCTAGGACTCAAAACATTGCTTGGGTCAAGGCAATGTCCTCTCTCGTATGGTCATATGATCCAGTCTCAGTCCCAGGTGATGTAGGTGCGTTCATTTCTGGTATATGTCCCGATGCTTCAGATGCAACCCTAGCACCTCGGCCTCTACCACGACCACGTCTACCACGTTCGCGTCCTCTAGCGCTCATTTTGAGTATTTCAGTTTAATCTGATTACAAGTTTTATGAATTAGTATACTTTTTCAGCGTTTATTAACGATATTTTATGAGATATAAGAGATAGAGTTGTTTTCGTATACGCGTCCTATAGTTTCAATCTCTATAGTTTCAACACCTAAAACTAAAAGTTCTAGAGTGTTCTTATAGTCATTTCACAATAATAAGAATTATTCAATTCACATACACTTACTTAACTTGGTGCCAGATACTCGTGGTACCATACTATCTTTAAAAACATAAGTTCTATAATTCAAAACAGTTTTGTACCATAAATATTTTTGAACCCAAACCACAGTCGAGTTTTGAACTAGGCTCTGATACCATAAAATGTAACACCCCAAACCCGGTCTATGCTTAAGACCAAATTTGACATGTCACACAAAGTGAACATACATCTAGTCTTTTAAAGAAATCAGATTTTCAAAAAGAAGAAACATCTTGACATAGAGTTATTAAAATTGAGGTTGATTACTAAATCTAATAATTTGAGACATATAAGTTGAAACTTAAAAAATGGGATTTAATAATTGAGAAAAATTTAAAGAATTGAAAGTAATTTGAAAACAAAATTTAAAATATTGTTACAAAAAAAATTTTTGAGTTAAAAATATTTAAGAATGAAATCCTCTTCGTACGTTCATTTAAGAAAATCATTTATTTCTGTTTTTAGAAAAGAAATCCCACTTAAGTATTTAAAGCGTATTATAAAATCCATCCACAAGTAAACCATCCATAAAAATTAACCAGAGGCCTTATTACAACTTAACTTAAATAGTAAACATAATAAAAAGTGCTTAAAAAGAAATTCGGTATATAAATAACCCATTATTCGTAGTATCGCCCCCACTGAGTCATCCACGACCCAAGCCTCCATCACTGGTCATTACCTGAGAAAGGTAAAGAAAACTGGGTGAGTTACTTAGAACTCAGTGTGTAACCCACTTACCATTGTCACTGGGCCAAAACTTCAATTAAGCATTTATTGGGCCAAAGCCCATTTACATTCATAACATAATATCATATATAACATGCATGTGTTATACAATTTCCCAACCAAACCTAGTTTTCCATCCGCTACACACCACCCGTACCAACCAACACACCTGTGGGGAGCTTTAGTCACCCACCTTGCCAACACACCAAACTGGGCATTAAGCCATATATCAAACTGGGCATTAAGCCATATATTAAACTGGGCATTAAGCCATATCAATTTTGTAGCAAAGCTACCAGAACTTCTCTTCATCAAATGTCCCAACCCATGCAAATCATGTATATAATATGCATATTCATTTACAACAATCCATTCATATAATTATTACAAACCTACGACCCATTATAAAAATTTTCACAATCTGGCCTAGATCATATTTAGGCCCATATAGCAAATATCACATTTGGCCCATATATCAAATATCACATTTGGCCCATATATTAAATATCACATTTGGCCCATATATCAAATATCACATTTGGCCTATATTGTCATTTATATCGATTTGGCCCATTGAGGCCAATTTCGTAATTTTCACATTCTTAATACCGATTTTAAAGTCTTTACCACTAAAGTGATAATTATGACATTTTACCTGATTTCACTAATTTATGGTTTAAACAAGCGATTGATACGATATAATTATCTAACCCATTAAGTACGGTGTGAGATTACACACCTGATTATGGTAAGCACTACACTCTCCTGGTCGCTGACACCTAAAAATATGTTTAACGCTCGATTAGAAAAATAAGCGCGATCTAATAAAGCTACTCTAAACAAACGATCTAAGATTTACCCTTGGAATCACGAATAACTACAATTTGTCGATTTTCCCCGATTAACAGTCCACAACCCGTTGGAAAACCCCGAATAGCTAATGGCTCAGAACTGCGAATAACCTTGAATAATTGATTTTCACGGAGGAGGTCCACAACCGGTGGAAAGTCTCGATCAACAAATTTCTTCGTTTGAATTTAGGAATTGGATTCGTCAATCCACTCCTTTTGAGAACTCCACTAGATTCCCCTTTCAAAACGTTACTACGATCCTCCATTCGTTAGATTTTTAGTAAACTGATAATATAATAAAGTATGGACTTATCGAAAAGGTAGAGATCGACTTACCACAAAGTTTCGAGTGCTCCACGAATAAATCCCTATATATAAGAATCAGTTACTCATTTCCATACTATTAATCATCATAATAAATAAAGGATGATCGTGAAAACCGTGAAGAACTCTTACCTTGAAGGTTTTGATTCGAATTCTAGTGATTATGAGATAACTTCGAGGAAATGGTAATTCAGCCTTTCTCTATTTCACTATAAAGACGAAAAAGATTTGTCTAAGAAAGAGATAGATGATGATATTTTCAGTCAAAAAGACCCTTCCAAGCCAATATGTTGATTCGGCAAAAGAGAAAGAAAAACAAAGAATTAAAGAGGGTTCTTACCGATTGTTCAAAGGTGACCACTCGAATGAAAAAGAGAGTTAAATGGAAGATGGAAGATTCGGCTATAATGGAAATATTGGAGAGGATGATGATTAATAACATTCTACCATGGTGAAGAATTAGGAGAGAGAGATGTTTGAGAGTTTTTTGTAAAAAGTAAAGAAGAAAAGAAATAGAGATAAGATGTTTAGGTATATGTTTCAAACCCTACCCAAATGTTTAAACCGGATTTGGTTTGATACTGAGAAAACTTTTGAAATCTATTTTAAAACCAATTTAAGATTTGTTGAAAACTTCTCGTTTTAAGTTATCTTGCTGAAATCATACTTAGACTAAATTCGAAAATTTAATGAAGTCAAGTTATTATACAAATTTCAGATGTGCTCGATGGCACGATAAAACATTTTTCGTGTTAATTTGGAAAACGTGTGATTCAAATTTATAGTTAAAAAAAATATCCAACATATAAGAAAATCGCTAAAGTAAAGTATATGGAGGCCTTATTACATCCAAAACAAAACAACCCAATAATAAAATTTATCATAACTAAATTAAAGTTCATTTAATTCTAAATCCACCGCATGGCCACCTCAAGTCCCTCCGGCTCCATATCCGCGATCTATGCATCACCTGAAAAAAAATAATGGAGAAGGTGAGTCACCAAGACTCAGTATGCAACCCTTCCCCGTTTTAAAACATTTTTCATACACAACACATAACAATTAATATGCGGAACATTAGATACCCATCCTAGCCATCCAAACGCCACTGTCTACCCCGCTGTGGTACCAAACCACTGGTGGTGCCAAACCACTGGTGACATATAGTCACAATGTGTTACCAAAACACCGTGTCCATAGACACAAATCATTTGATGGGGCCAACCCATCTTGTGATACCAAATCACCGCGACGATCCCATATCTCAAGTGGGGCCAACCCACGGTGGTGTTAACCACGTGGACAAGTCGCTATGAGGTGCCAAACCTCCTGGAGGTACCAAACCTCCGTGACCGTAGTCACGGTGTGTTACCAAAACACGGTGCCCGTCTACACGATTAATACCGCCTCCACTCATCAATCCCGCATCAATCACATACTTAAATCTCATGTATCAATGCATCATGCTTACCAAAAGCATCAAATAACAAATTCAGATAATGTGTACTTTACCCGAATCACCATCCATACCGATATGGTATATTATCAATGCTACATAAAAATCAAGATAGCATTCACAACAAACAAGATATTAACAAATTATATGTGTGTATGTACACACTGTCTCCACCGATTAGTCTAAATCCTCAATGAAGAAGTCGGTCACACTAGATCTATCGCCTTATATTCGCCAAGACATGAGTTAGTACATTCTACCAAAACAAATAGTTTAAAAGGGTTCTTCTTTTGAACCCGAACTCTTACCCTTACGCTTTTGGATACTTAATCACAATACTCGATTCCCGAATCTGCTTCACCAATTACCACCGGTTAGTAAACAAAGCCATTAGCCTTCGACTTTTAAATATTTGCAAACTAAACCCATGAAAACCGATTCTTACCAACACTTACCACTTGATTGGTCACGAATGACGGCTTGCTTTGTCGATCTCCAAAATCCCGGAACACCTAGATAGATTCGGTTTTCAAACAGATACTTAGCACCTTGTAAATAAATGCCAATATTGGCCCTTAATTCTTAAAAAGTCGACAAAGATAGGGAAAAAGGGAGCATAGGCATTCGGCCAACTCTACTTACCATACAATTGATTGAACACTAGCGAGATCCCGATGTGCCTATGCCACTATACCATTCGCCAAGGTAAGAAAATAGGAGAAAAGAAAATCTCCACTTGCAAGGGAGTTATTCGGTCAAGGGGAGAAAGAAATCAATGGAAGAGGATGGTGTTAACAATTTAGGCTTAAGGGAATTTTTGAGAAGAGGAGAGTGTAAAGGAAAGGTGATTTTGGTTTGACAATGAAGAGAAAGAAAAGAGTAAAAGTTTTGCTAGAAATCAAGAATAAGAGAAGTGATTGGCAATAGAGAAAATTTGAGAAAGAATGAAAAGAAAAAGGATTATCACCAAGTGAAGGCTAGCCTTAAAATAACCTTAATAATTTCGCATTATCCCTCCCCAAAGTCCTTGCCATCCACTCCACTAAGGAGTTCCAAATACTACCAACTTCTTAATTGATTTGAAAAAAATAATTTGAATTAATCCTACCAATATATTCTTTATCTCCTATTATCCTTCTTTAACTTATTATTTATCATCAATAAATAAATAATAATAAGAGTTTAAAGAGAGGAAAACTCTCCCCTATGCCGTCCAAAACATGAAAGAAAAAGGAATTACATGACTCGAACCATGGCTCTCCTTGTTCCTTAGTGGCGCCACTTGTAGCACTTAAGTGGCCTCCTTTGCCACTTTTCCAAGACTTATTTCATGTCAAATGTTCCCCATTTATTCTTATAACCCCTAACTACTAAGGCTATCCCCTTTAAAGCTTACAAATAATATTTTCTACTATTCCGAGCCAACTCAAGGCCTTTAATTAAAGCTTAACATGCCATAAATATTATCTTAGTCATTCCACACAAGAAAAATGATACAAATACAAATAACCCCATTTTTAGGATGTTACGTTCTACCCCTTAAAAGAATTTCGTCCTCTAAATTACCCGGTCAAGAGGTGGGGGTATTGTCGTCAGATCACATCCTCGTGTTCCCACGTAGCTTCCTCAAAGACCATGGTTCCGCCATAGCACTTTCACTAAGGGCATCGACTTCCTACGTAGAACCTTCATGTCTCTATCCAAGATCCGGACCGGTTCTTCCTCAAAAGTTAAGTTCGAGTTGACCTCGATGTCACCACAGCACCACGCATGCGATGGGTCCGACCGACACTGCCTCAAAGATTGATACGTGAAAGACGCCATGTATCCGACTCGCTTTGTTGGCAACTCTAGTCGATAAGCTACCGGTCCCACTCGCTTTACAATCATATATGGCTCGATGAACCTTGGGCTTAGCTTCCTTTTCGCCCAAACCTTAGTACCTTCTTCCAAGGCGACACCTTCAAGAAAACCTTATCCCCATCAGATACTCCATTTCCTTGCGCTTAAGATTAGCATAGGACTTCGTCTATCTCGATGCTTCCTTAAGTCGGGCTCGAATCACCTTCACTTTATCCTCGCCTGTTACCAATTCGACCCAACACTGTTGCTCACCCAACTCCGCCCAACACGCTTGAGTTCGGTATTTTCATCCATACAAGGCTTCAGATGGTGCCATCTGAATACTCACTTGGTAACTATTATTGTAGGCGAACTCGGCTAAAGGTAAAAATTCTCCCAACTACCTCGAATTCCAAGACACAACCCTCAAAGATATCTTCTAAGATCAGATGACCCTTTCTGATTGCCGTCTGACCGAGGATGGAAAGTCTTTGAAATCTAATCACGCATCTAACGCTTGATGTAATGCTTTCCAAAACCTCAAAGTGAACCTTGGGTCCCTATCTGAGATAACTGATATGGGCATACCATGCAATCTAACTATCTCACCACATACAACTTTGCTAGCTTCTGGAGTGAGTAGTCCATTCTCACCAGTATGAAGTGAGTGATTTAGTCAGCGGTTCACGATTACCCAAACCGCATCTTTCTTGTTGGCGTAAGGGTAGACCACCGACGAAATCCATAGTGACCCTCTCCCATTTCCATTGAGGAATCTTTACGGCTGAAGTAGCCCCGATGGTAACCGGTGTTCACTTAACTCATCGACACGCCAAACACTTCCCTATTAATTTCATTATCTCACGCTTCAACCCGCCACCGTAACTATTTTCAGAGATCTCCATACATCTTGCTTCCTCTCGGATGCATAGCGTATGGGCATGCTATGAGCATCATGGAGAATTTTCCGCCTCAACTCCATATCCTTTGGCATACAAGCTCGCCCTTGAAAGCATAGCACCCCATCACTAGACAGAGTGTACCCTTCCAAACTACCATCCCGAACTTGCATTCTCTTAGCATTTAACCCTTCATCCACTAACTGTTTGTCCCTAATCTCCTCGATCCATGTTGGCTTCACCAAGCTCGCCAAAAGACTCCCATCATCATATAGACTTATCCGAGCAAACATTGCTCTTAAACCGCCACCACCTTTCGACTCAACGATCGCCTACCACGTTAGCCTTACCGAATGATATTCGATGGAACGTCGTAGTCCTTTAACAGCTCAATCCATCGCCATTGCCTCGATTTAGATCCTTCGAGTCAAGATACCTCAAACTTTTGTGATCCGTAAATTACCGACTTCTCCCCATAAAGATAATGTCTCCATATCTTCGAGGCGAAGACAATCTGCCGCTAACTCCAAGTCGTGAGTTGGGTAGTTAACCTCATGCGGTCTTAGGCGACGGACGATAGGCTACTACCTTCCCATCCTCAAGATCAACACACATCCCAAACCAAGTGTGAGATGCATCACAATAGATCGTGAATAACCTCCCCGCCTCGGGTTGTACTAAAACCGAGCTCCGCCGTAATCTTCCTCACTTATCAAAACTTTCTTGTCGCTTTCTAACCATACAAATGGAACACCTTTCTTTAGCAATTTAGTCAACAGCAATGCGATAAGAGAGAACCCTTCCACAAACCTTCGATAATACCCTACTAAACCCGTAAAACTTCAGATCTCGCCACCGACTTAGGCGGTTTCCACTCCAACACCGCTTCAATCTTATGGGATCCACTCTAATCCTTCCACCGACACTACGTGACCCAAGAAAGCCACCTCCTTTAGCCAAAATTCGCACTTCATCAATTTGGCATATAATATTTTTCCTCAAGATTTGCGTAACTATCCGCAAATGCTTGTCGTGCTCATCCTCCGTTTTGAGTAGACCAAAATGTCGCCTATGAACACTACGACAAATTGGTCCAAGTATCGTTGAAATACTCTATTCATTAAATCCATGAACGCCATTGCATTGGTCAACCCGAATGGCATCACTAGAAACTCGTAATGCCCATACCGAGTTTGAAATGCCGTCTTGTGGACATCGGCCTCCTTCACCTTAAGTTGATGGTAACCCGACCTAAGGCCTATCTTCGAGAACACTGATGCACCCTTCAGTTGGTCAAACAAGTCATCGATCCGGGGCAACAGATATTTGTTTTTGATCGTTAACTTGTTTAACTGACGGTAATCGATGCACATCTGCATAGAACCGTCCTTCTTCTTGACAAATAACACTGGTGCACCCCATGGAGATATGCTTGGTCGGATAAATCCTCTGTCCAAGAGCTCCTGAATTTGAGCCTTCAGCTCCACCAATTCCTTTGGTGCCATTCGATAAGGTGCTATAGACACGGTGCTGCTCCGGTAGTAAGTCTATACCAAATTCAATTCCGATCCGAGGCAAACCCTAAGTTCTTCCGGGAACACATCAAGAAATTCCCAACCGCTCGGACCTTTCCAACCATCGACTTCTTAGCTTCCAAAGCACGATTTGAACCAAAAATGCCTTACAACCCTTCTTGACCATCTTCTCAACCTTCAAGGTAGACACCACGTTGGATAGGTAATTCCTTCTATCTCCTATCATAACCACTTCATCATTTTCATTGCCTTAAGAACCATGCGCTTAGTCGCAGAATCCAAATTACCGATACTTAACCACCAATCCATTCCAAGGATCAAATCGAACTCCCCAAACGGTAGTTCTATTAGATCACCACAAATACTACCCTTGGAGTTCTAGGGTACGCCTCTATAAAGTTTGTCTACCACTACAGAGTGACCTAACGGACTAACTATACCATCTCCCTAGAAGCGCTTTGAGTTTAGGTCCAAAGTCTCTACCACACTATCGGCTACGCATTTAATGTGTAGACCCCACATCAATTAATGCATAATAAGGAAGACCAAAATCAAAATGTACGGTTATGACATCCGGTCGTCACCTCCTCATGACGCCTCAGATAGACTAAGCCAGCCGCTTAGCCTCTGTGTTGCTCGAACTCCGCCTCAATTCCACGAACTCTGTTAGGACCATTGCCCCTTTACCATTACCACGACCTCCGTGGTCCTACATTTCTTTCCCGAGTACAGTTCGCTTCTCCGATCGATTCCGAGCTCGCTTCGGGACAATCTCTCACACGGTGTTCCAAAGACCCACATTCAAAACATCCTCTATCGCGGTCGAACAACCTCCCCAATGGAACTTTCCACAACATTATAACCGAGTGGTCTCGATTAGTAGCTACGGGCCTTTTGCCGACGGCCCACTTGGCCTAGCCTTCTTCTAGATCATTACCATTGGATCTAGTGACCCAAATCCTCTCTTTTGATTATTCCTACTATAATTTTGCCTTGACCTCCTTGATCCCTTGGCTACCTTAGCCTTTTCCACTAGAGATGAAAACTCACGAACTTGTCATGGGCAATCAAGAACCTCAAATCATCTTGAGTCCTGGTCCTCAAAGCGGACACGGGCTTGTGTTCAAGAGCTACGATACCTCTCGATACCTACTCGAGTCTTAAAACTCCGCCTCATATTCCGCCATCGACTTAGTTCCTTGCACTAACACCGTAAAGGCTTTCCTCCGAGCATCTCAGATAATCGGTGCCCACATACTTCTTTCCGATAGGTGGTTTTGAAATAATCCCAAGTCGATCATCCGCCAGTAGCGCCATCTCGAATCGTCACCACCATCGACACGCTTCATCCTTTAGAAGTGATACGGCCCTTTCACTTCTCTTCATCAACAAAGTCAAGATCATCCATGATCCTTTCATTGACTCTAGCCAAGATTCTCACAGACTGGTGCCACTCGACACACCCTTTAACACTTCCGCCTGTTGGACCGAATTCGCCGGGAACAGATTTTTGAGCTCCTAGATTTCCACTAGCCCCACCACCAATTCGAGGACTCGCAACACGCCATGATACTACCTTTCCTCCTCCCTCGATCTCGCCTCCTCTGCTCCAAAAGTTGGAGGTGGTGGGTGGTACATCATTTTCGTAACCTTGTCCCGACTGACGGGTTCGGATAACCGTCATCCTACTCCCTACCACGCCCACTGCGCCCACGTCCTCTAGAACTCATTCTATCTACCGCGCTTTTAACTGATTAAGAGAAATTTTATGTATTAGCGTTTGTTCCACTTCATTACTCGCAAATAAATTTTATGAAGGAATTTTAATTAGAGATTCTTTCGTGCAAACAAGGTTTCATCTTTCTATCTTAGTTCACACAAGGAAGTTCTTGCATCCATTCCTTAATACTTTCCATACCTATTCACTCTTCTGGACATTTCGCCCATTTCTAACCTGTGGGTATTTTCGTCTTTTCCTCTCTACAGGGGTATTTTCGTAATAAAATTTGAGAGATTTCAAACTTTGATAAAACAGGTCACCCAAAAATTGAAGAGCATATCTGAAAATTTCGTAAAATTTGAAGTTATGGCATTATTTCGAAAACCAGGGGTATTTTGGTAATTTTGTCCATCGTGGTAATTTTGTAATTTTGTATATCAAGGGTGTTTTAATAATTGTAAAACTCGAGGTCCTTTTGCAAATTT
This sequence comes from Gossypium rotundifolium, assembly GCA_025506655.1. Lineage (NCBI taxonomy): Eukaryota > Viridiplantae > Streptophyta > Magnoliopsida > Malvales > Malvaceae > Gossypium > Gossypium rotundifolium. The sequence continues at coordinate 24,124,420 of CP106730.1, read as the reverse complement.
TCTTTCTTAAAACATTCTTTGCTTGCAAAAGTTCAAAAGTCAAGGTCATTTCGGTAATTTTGTAATTTGAGTTGTCAGTAATTTTCCAAAACCAAAATATTTTGCTGATGATTTTCAAGGCTAAGTTGTTGAATATTTATCAAATAGTTGAAATTTTTGAACAAAATCATTGATTTGATATTTTATGAGTCAAGGGTATTTTAGTAATTTTACCCCTAAGGGCATTTTTGTAATTTTCCACAAATCAAGTTTTTCGAGAAAAACGTTGTAAAAATAATGTTCTCGGATTTGAGAAAAATTATTGCACAAGTTCTGAAAACATTAGGGTTTGTTGTTTCATTCTTTTTCGAAAACATGGCTAATTCCCTTTCGGGTTTTAGTCACACGCTTAGCCTATGACCGAGCCCTCTTGGTCGTGGTGAACCAAGCTACGCACCAGTGCAAGTTTCGTGTGGAGAGGAGGTGAGTCACACGGATCGCTTAAATACCAAGCTCCCACCGAACCTTTCTAGACATGCAGAGGTTACCACACCACCGAGCCCTCCGGGTTAGGTGAACCCAAGCTACGCACTGCAGGATACTGCGAAGAGGTGGTGAGTCACTCTGACCGCTTAAATACTGTGCTCTTCCTGCCCAATCCTAGACATGCGACGGGGTTACCACACCCTAGCTCAAATGACTAAGTCATAGGTTGGTTTAGTTCTTTAAGTCTTATGTTCATTTGTGTGTTTGAGTAATCTAATCCTAGGGTTCAAGTTCCTATAAGTCCATCTACGCTCCATGCTTCCTACCCTTCTACGTAATATAGTTCATAAAGAGGTTTAGATGTACTTACAGGCGGATCGGTTTGGGAGACTCGGCCATGCCGCTTTAAAACCCAAAACAATTAAAAGGCCTATTAAAACATTTTTGGGCCTCGGGGCCCCACAATGAGTATTGAATCGGCTCGATACTAATTTGTAATATTTCAAACCCTACCAAATGTTAGGACCTCGGATTTGGTTTGCTACGAGGAAAACTTTTGAAATCTATTTTAAAACCAATTTAAGATTTGTTGAAAACTTCTCGCTTTAAGTTATCTTGTGAAATCATACTTAGACTAAATTCAAAATTTAATGAAGTCAAGTTATTATACAAATTTCAGATGTTCTGATGGCACGATAAAACATTTTCGTGTTAATTTGGAAAACGTGTGATTCAAATTTATAGTAAAAAAATATCCAACATATAAGAAAATCGCTAAAGTAAAGTATATGGAGGCCTTATTACATCCAAAACAAAACAACCCAATAATAAAATTTATCATAACTAAATTAAAGTTCATTTAATTCTAAATCCACCGCATGGCCACCTCAAGTCCCTCCGGCCCATATCCGCGATCTATGCATCACCGAAAAAATAATGGAGAAGGTGAGTCACCAAGACTCAAGATGCAACCCTTCCCTGCTTTAAAACATTTTCATACACAACACATAACAATTAATATGCGAACATTAGATACCCATCCTAGCCATCCAAACGCCACTGCTCTACCCTGCTGTGGTACCAAACCACCGGTGGTGCTAAACCACCGGTGACATATAGTCACAATGTGTTACCAAAACACCGTGTCCGTAGAGATGTAAATCATTTGATGGGGCCAACCCATCGTGTGATACCAAATCACCGCGACGATCCCATATCTCAAGTGGGGCCAACCCACGGTGGTGTTAACCATGTGGACAAGTCGCTATGAGGTGCCAAACCTCCAAGGTACCAAACCTCGGTGACCGTAGTCACGGTGTGTTACCAAAACATCGGTGCCCGTCAAGCACGATTAATACCGCCTCCACTCATCAATCCCGCATCAATCACATACTTAAATCTCATGTATCAATGCATCATGCTTACCAAAAGCATCAAATAACAAATTCAGACATGTGTACTTACCGAATCACCATCCATACCGATATGGTATATTATCAATGCTACATAAAAATCAAGATAGCATTCACAACAAACAAAGATATTAACAAATTATATGTGTGTATGTACACACTGTCTCCACTAATTAGTCTAAATCCCGAATGAAGAAGTCGGTCACACTAGATCTACTGCCCCTATATTCGGCCAAGACATGAGTTAGTACATTCGGCCAAAACAAATAGTTTAAAAGGGTTCTTCTTTTGAACCCGAACTCTTACCCTTATGCTTTTGGATACTTAATCACAATACTCGATTCCCGAATCTGCTTCACCAATTACCACCGGTTAGTAAACAAATCCATTAGCCTTTGGCTTTTAAATATTTGTAAACTAAACCCATGAAAACCGATTCTTACCAACACTTACCACTTGATTGGTCACGAATGACGGCTTGCTTTGTCGATCTCCAAAATCCTGGAACACCTAGATAGATTCGGTTTTCAAACAGATACTTAGCACCTTGTAAATAAATGCCGATATTGGCCCTTAATTCTTAAAAAGTCGACAAAGATAGGGAAAAAGGGAGCATAGGCATTCGCCAAATCTACTTACCATACAATTGATTGAACACTAGCGAGATCCCGATGTGCCTATGCCACTATACCATTCGCCAAGGTAAGAAAATAGGAGAAAAGAAAATCTCCACTTCCAAGGAGTTATTCGGTCAAGGGAGAAAGAAATCAATGGAAGAGGATGGTGTTAACAATTTCGCTTAAGGGAATTTTTGAGAAGAGGATAGTGTAAAGGAAAGGTGATTTCGGTTTGACAATGAAGAGAAAGAAAAGAGTAAAAGTTTCGCTAGAAATCAAGAATAAGAGAAGTGATTGGCAATAGAGAAAATTTGAGAAAGAATGAAAAGAAAAAGGATTATCACCAAGTGAAGGCTAATAAAATAACCTTAATAATTTAAGCATTATCCCTCCCCAAAGTCCTTGTCATTCACTCCACTAAGGAGTTCCAAATACTACCAACTTCTTAATTGATTTGAAAAAATAATTTGAATTAATCCTACCAATATGTTCTTTATCTCCTATTATCCTTCTTTTAACTTATTATTTATCATCAATAAATAAATAATAATAAGAGTTTAAAGAGAGGAAAACTCTCCCCTATGCCGTCCAAAACATGAAAGAAAAAGGAATTACATGACTCAACCATGGCTCTCCTTGTTCCTTAGTGGCGTCACTTGTAGCACTTAAGTGGCCTCCTTTGCCACTTTTCCAAGACTTATTTCATGTCAAATGTTCCCCCATTTATTCTTATAACCCCTAACTACTAAGGCTATCCCCCTTTAAAGCTTACAAATAATATTTTCTACTATTCCGAGCCAACTCAAGGCCTTTAATTAAAGCTTAACATGCCATAAATATTATCTTAGTCATTCCACACAAGCAAAATGATACAAATACAAATAACCCCATTTTTAGGATGTTACAGTTTGTGTTTCGGTTTTCAAAGATGGAGAATGAACAAAGACGAAGTTTTGAGATTGGTGTACAATCGGCCAAAGAAGAAAAAGAATAAAATGAAAGAAAAATGCCCCCTTCTATGGTAGTATAGTTTCAGCATAAAGAGGAAATGGTCTTGAGAGGAAAAGAAATAATACCAATTTGGTCAAAAATAATAACCAAAACCAAAGCAAAATTTTTTACCTATTGCTCATGACACATTCGGCTAGGGAGAGAGATCTTGGAGAGAAAAGAAAATGGTGCACAATTTGCTAAAGAATTTTACCAGCTATCTCCTAATCCCTTTCAATATTCGGCCAAACCCTCTAGCCCCAAAAACCGACCAAGTTCATAGCCATCATGGATCAACTTTTGCCAACCTTTCTTTCCATAGCACAATCCACGAATTAAGCCATTTTTTTCCCTTACTTGCCTTATCCTATTGATTCCTTTCCTCAACTTCAATGTTTCCTCAATCCATTTAGCCAACTTACCATAAAAATTAAAAGTCCAACATACCAAAAATAAAGCTTGGCCGACACTTGATAGGAGATTGCAAAAATTTAAGTCACAAAAATGCATACCAAGAGATTCGAACCTCTCCCCTCAAGACAATACATGTGCCGCATATCCTCTTAACCAATAGCTCAACTTATGCTAACTTTCACCACTTAATTACCTTAAGATTTAAGGTCACTTGTTCCACTTCATTAAAGTACTAATTACCAAATTTTTCCAAATCCAAAATAAATCCGAGCCTTCCGTGACTATATAAACACACACATTGGATAATTTAACTAGTTAAGCACCAAAATAATGCAACATATAAAAACTCAAATTTTAGGATGTTACATTTATATCTCAGTATTAGATTATTAAATTATATATTTGTTATAAGTACTTTTTACTTTAAATTTTTTATGTTATATATATATATATATCGAATCACTTTAAAATCTTCACATTCTTTTATTTTTTTATTTCAATGTTTAAATATATTATCATTTTTTGTTTAATTTTGTTATTTCATGAAAAATCTCCATTATTGTTGTTTATTTCATCCCATGTTTATTTATTTATATCCTTTTAATCATTATTAATGCTTAACATAGTTCTTTATATTTATATTATATTACTTTTTATTATTTATTGTTTGTATGATTTGTAGTTATATTGTTATTTATATTATTCTTTTATTATTTATAATTTGTTATTTATTTCGATATGTATGTTGCAATATCCTACTCAAATCATTGTTTTTACAAAAATTTGTTGAATTAAAGCATTTTATTCAAATATTTTAAAAATACGGTGATATATGATATTTGGGGACTTGAGAAGAATTGTGCCCTAACTTCATCTGGTTTCGATTTTCTCGTGGGACTTAAGGTATTAAATATCCCTTCTCTTTAAAACCAAACTTATAAATTTCAAATCAAAAACTTATTCTTGGGAATTCAAAAAATTGTGTCCTAACTTACTGGATATAATGTTTTGTGTCTCGAGGTAGGAATTTTCTAAAATAAAGATGTGCATAATCTTGAAGTCACGAGATGCTATATCCTAACTTACTGGGTATAGTGTTTTATTTCTTTGAGATAGGTAAGTTTAAGTTTTTTTTTCTTCACATAAAAGGACCATTTTTCTAAAAAATTTTCAAATTTGCAACATTAGGACATGATTTTATCGATTAGGTACCAATTTTTGGGCGTTATGAGGGTGTTAACCCTTCCTCATATGTAACCGACTCCCAAATCCATTTTTCTTGTTCTTCGTGGACCGAAATTAGTATTTTGAAATAAAATGATTTTTAAGGTGATCCAATCACACCTAAATAAAAAGGGATTGGTGGTGACTCCATTTTATTTTTAAAAGTCGATCCTCATTTTAAAAAAATCAAACTTTAACAATGGTTTTGACATCGGTTTTAAGGGCTAAATTGAATAAAATGTAAAACTTTAGGAAGCATTCAAAAAATGAAATTGAACTAATACATACTTATAATAGGATGAAATAAGAAGTTTGAAATTGATGAATTTAATTGAATAATTGTATAGATAAAAAATTGGACCAAATCAGAAATAATCGGGGAGAAGACATATTGGTTGACTAGTCCTTGAAGTTTCAACTTGTTTGTTGATTTAACCAGGTAAGTTAATATTGTATATTTGTATTTAAATTTTTATATATTTGAATTATGAATTTGTTTATATTTAATATTAATTTGAGTTGTTTGCAATTGGGTGAGATTTGGACTAAATCGTAAAGAAATAATAAATTAACCGATAAATTGAATATGATGATTGAAATTTGAGATATTTAATGAATTTATATTTGATTATGACTGATCGAATCATATTGGTATGGATTTAATTGATTATTGAGATAGAGGACTAAATTAAATAAAATTGAAAATAGTATAATTTGGTGAAATTATGAAATTGGCTTAGAATTGAGATTAATCATGCTATGTTATGTATTAAATGATATCTTGATTGATAAATTGATGATGAATTTGGTTTGCTAATGTATAAATTGAATTGAATAATGAAATTGAAAATTGGTTACCCCATTAGTTGTTCAGAGTATGTTGGATATAGTTGGCATGCCATAAGGTTAGAGTATTGTAGATAGCCATAGTTCTCGAGCAACCTAGGATGATAGTTTTTATATATTGATTCAATTTTTTCGAGCAATCTGGGGTGACAGATTAATTGAGATGAGACAACCATTGTTGTCGAGTAATCTGGAATGGTATCATGTATCATTATAACGTCATTGTTGTTGGCAACCCTGGGTGATGGATCCGTGTATCCTTATCAAGTCTGTGTTAGGTGAATAGGGTTAAAAATACTATAATGAGTTAATAGTAATGAAATGAAATGTGATAGAAATATGGAATGCGATACCATTTAATTTGAGTTGAAAATGATACCTGGGGGTCAAATATGTATGAAAGAGCTATCAGGCTCGGAAATGATTGACATGTTAGAACAAAATGACACTTGTGAACTTATTATGATAATAAATAGTGAATTTGTGACACTATTCATGAATGGATGTGGAAATAGACTAATTGCCGATAAATGAGATCGCTCTATGTTTGCATTACTATATGATAAGGTTACATGTTGATCTCACCTTGTTGATATGTGGTTTTCCTATTTAGGGAAGCTTTTCAAGATAGTAGCTTACCGTATTAAATCGTAAATTGAGGTATGTTGTTTTTTAATGCCTATGAACATACTAAGCATTTAATATGCTTAACTTGTTCTTTTTCCCTTTCCCCATAATTACCAACTTGCGGAACTTGTCAAGCGTATCGTCGATAAGCTCGCACTATCCTATTATAGACTCGATAGTCTTTTGATCATTTTTAGTTCGATTATGTGGCATGTACATAGGTGTTATCATGTTGACTTCAAATGGTAGTTGGATGAACTTTGGTTACTGCTTGATCTTGTGAAAGTTAATGACAATTTGTTTATGTAAGTTTGGTAATATGTTGTGTGGTGTGAATGATATTTATAATTGCATAATTCCAAATCAAATGGTATGGAAAAATGATGATATGGAATGGTTTAAAAGCATGTTAATATAAGTTTTTTGGATAGGTTGAATTTGTATATTTTGATGCCAAATCGAGGTATATTGGATTAGTAGATTTGGAAATGGTTATATGCAATGTTGATTTTAGATATTTTTTATGGAAAATGTAATGGTATAAATGAATATGTTTTGGCATGTTTAAAGAAGCTTGAGTTAGGTAAATGATTGACAATTGTCAAATGGTTAAGTTGAATGTCATAATATTGAAATGTTATGTTTACTTTGTTGAATTGATAGCATAGGTTAATGTAAGGATGATCGTGGATGTTTATACACTTATTAGTTTGTGTTTGGAACATTTTTGGTGTAGAAAAGATTGTGAAAATATGCACCAAATGGTAAGTTTGATAAGTGGACTTGAAATAGGTACCAAATGGCTTAATTTGTACCAAAACAGAGTCCACATCACGATGTCGAGCGATGGTTGTCGCGACGAGCTCTAGACTTCAGGCAATGGCATGACAAGGAACCCGTCATCACGAGGCCAAGTAACTATGTCATGTTGCGATAAGGAACTCCTTCACGTCGTGACATTGTTCTAAAATTTTAAAAATATTGCAAATTGACCCTTGTTCGGTTCCGGGATAACTAAGAGCATACGAAGGCTTGTATAAGACCCGTGAATGGTTTTATATCATATTTATGGTTTGAAAATGTTGTGTTTGTATGCATTAAGTTGTAAATTTAATGTTAAATGTTTGTAGTTCCTCCGACAACGAATGCGACATCCTATAACTCAAATCCGATGATCGGATCGGGTGAGAGGTGTTACACATTCAAGTTAAATTTAATACACAAAATATTTTAAAATAAATCATTTTAAATTCAAGTTATTTTCTCACAATTTTTGGTTTGATTGTTAAAATTGAAATCATAATTTTAAAATAAAATTAAATCAAAGTCAAATAAATTATTTAATCATTTTAAGTTTATTATAAAATTATTAATTATTATAAATAATATTATAAAGTAAATATAATAAATTATTATTAACAATAGTTAAAAGAAAAACATTTATTTTATTTTTTTAAAAATTACATAATTTAATTTTGGTTACTTTGGATATGATTTTATGAAAATAAAATTATAAAATCTTGAATCGAAAACTACTCTTAACTTTTATTTATTTTTTAAATGCTTTATCCAATGTTTTAAATTTTATTTTATCCAGTACTTAGTGAGATCTTTATAAGATGTTAACGGCTTATAACGGCATATAACTTTTATTTAGTAAGATCTACTATGTTTTTTTTCTCAATTTAAGTCAAATACAGGAACTCAGATTTTGAATTGATTGATTTTTTTCAAGAGATGGAAAAGGGTGGAATGGGATGGAATTTTTTCTTTTTAATTGCAAGTATTAAACGATTATGACAATCATTAAAAAAATTCTTAGCATTGCTTCTATGATGCATGCCTTGCTGTACTCTAAAATGGTAATAACTACACTAGTTCTCACCTCACATTTCTTGTTAGGTTAATTCTTTGTTTATGTCAAATTATAAAGTAACAATTTGAAGGTTAAAATATGTTATAAGTTCTTATACATTTCAGTATATTTGAAATTTAGTTCTTCTACATCTATTTTAAGAGTTTAGTCATATTTTTGAATTTCAAAATTTAGGTCGAGTTGTTGCTATCGTTAAAAATTTCTATTAAATTCATTAGTGTAATATTTATGAATTAAAAAATATCATTTTTAGTCATGTAACAATACAAAAATTAAAAATTCAAATGTGGATTTTTTTTCTTAAAACACATATTCATTGACATTGACATTTTCATCGAAATAGTTGAAATTATTAACTATTTAGACAAACTAATGACATTATAAAAATAAGACCAAATTAAGTAAAAATTAAAGTATATAAAGTAATTCTCAATTTTAGTATATTATAAGGGCCAAAACTGAAATTTGACTATTGTCTTATAATGTTAAAAAAAAAAAAGTAAGACAAACCCAAAAAAATAGAAAGCCACGTGTTAGTGTTTAAGACCACGAGGGCATTCAAATCATATATAACCATATATCATTTTAATGAAAAAGTTAATAATATTAACTATTTGGACTAGTTACTAGCATTATAAAAATATAGGGATCAAATTATGTTATCAATTAAAGTATAGTGATTAAATATAAAATTTAAGAATAATAGAGGGACTAAAACTAAAATTTAACAATTTTTCTATTATATGTAAAACAAGGAAACACCCTAATCGTGTACCCACGTGTTAACAAAAGAAGGCTCTAACATAGAATCTTATACCCGGCTCAATCATCGAGTCCAAATTACAATATAATCACATTCGTTGTTGAAGTAGCTACAATTCAATTTACCCGCTATTCACAATATTTTCTGAATTTTTTAAGGGCAGTAATTTTTATTGATCAAGAACTCATGTATTATCATGAGAAATGGCATTTGTCTATTCAGTTAGAAACTTGTATTAGAAAGTGTTTCTTAAGTTTTCTTATTTTATTGTTATACGTAAACACTTTCAATAGAGATTTATCCATCCCTTTATTCAAACAAATTATATATTGTAAGTTTCAATGCATCATCATCTGTTAGAGTTAAGTGACCTAAATCCTTATTTAAATAAAATATAGTGGTAAAATAAAATAAAAGTAAAATCCATTTAGAACTATAATTCTTTTATTTTATTTTAGAATAAGGTTTTTAAACCTTATTGAACTCCATCTATTTTATATTGATTAGAATAAGGTGTTTCAATCTTACTACACTCCTATTAGAATATGGTTTACATCCCTATAAATAAACATAGTCTATTCCTCTTGTATTCATTCGAATTTGACATAGTGAATTTTCTTCTCCTCTGCCCGTGGTTTTTTTCCCGAAAGGGTTTCCACGTAAAATCTGTGTGTTCTTTATGTTATTTCTCTTTTCTTTGTGATATATTGTCATTACCGACATTCTATTTTATTTTCACAAATTGGTATCTGAGCTTTTGGGTTGTTCATCTCGATCACGGTAATGGTCTTTGAAGTATGAAATTCTGCTATTGGATCGCAACACTAGATTTGCGTTGTGGCAAATTAAGATACAAGCAATTCTTCTATAGATGGATCTGGAGGATGCCCTGCTAGGGATAGATACGATGCCTTTGACATAAACAGATGAAGAGAAGAAGTGTAAGGTTCAAAAGGCATTAACACAATTACATCTGCATTTGTCCAATGAAATTTTGTAGGATGTGATGAAGGAGAAGACCGCCGCTGCATTATGGAAGAGGTTGGAACAAATATATATGTCGAAAACTCTAACAAACAAGTTGCATATGAAGCAACATCTTTATGCTCACTGTTTGGAGGAAGGTGCATCTGTACACGAACACTTAACAGTGTTAAAGAAATTCTCTCAAACTTGGAGGCCACAGAGGTTCAGTATGATAAGGAAGGTCTATGGTTGATTCTACTTTGTTTGTTACCCCCGTCTTATTCAACCTTTAAAGACACAATTTTATATAGCCGCGAGTCTCTAATAGTTGATGAGGTTTATGATTCTTTGACCTTGTATGATAAGATGAAGCATCTTGTGGTTAAACTCGACTCTTGGGAGAGGGTCTTATTATTTGTATGAGACATGATCGGAATACTGATGATGATCGTTGAAGGACACATGAATAGAATCCTCACAGTAAATTTAAGGGTAAATCAAAGTCTTCAAACAGAGGTAAAACTTGTAACTTTTACAAGAAAAAAGGGCACATTAAATCTGAGTGCTATAAGCTACAGAACAAGATTAAAAGGGAGGTTGTGAATCAAAAGGGAAAATAACTAGAAAATTTCAATGAAGCTAATGTTGTAGAAGACTACAGCGATGGTGAACTTCTAGTCACTTCTATCAACAATTCTAAAGTGAGCGAGGAGTGGATACTTGATTTAGGCTGCACCTTCCACATGAGTCCCAATCGAGATCCATTTACAACTTACAAAACAATGTTTGAAGGTGTTGTTTTGATGGGAAATAATGTTTCATGTAAAATCACAGGTGTTGGAACAATTAAAGTTAAGATGTTCGATGGAGTTGTCAGAACGCTTAGTGACATACGACATGTTCCTGAATTGAAGAGAAATTTAATTTCTTTAGTACTCTTGATTCAAAGGGTATAGATACATAGCTGAAAGTGGGGTTTTAAAGATTTCCAAAGGTTCCCTTGTTGTGATGAAAGGGAAAAGAAAGACTGCCAAGTTATATCTGTTACAGGGTTCTACTGTTACCGATGATGCAACCGTAGCTTCCTCTTCCTTATCAGATGATGATATTACTAAACTTTGGCATATGCGCCTAAGGCATATGAGTGAGAATGGCATGGCAGAATTGAGCAAAAGAGGACTTCTTGATGGGTAAGGAATTTACAAACTGAATTTTTGTGAGCACAATGTTTTTGGGAAGTAAAAGAGAGTTTGATTCACTAGAGTAATCCATAACACAAAGGGAACATTGTAGTATAGTCATTCTGATCTGTGGGGCCATCCAGAATGCCTTCGAGAGGTGGAGCTAATTATATGCTAACATTTATTAATGATTTTTCAAGAAAAGTTTGGTCATTCTTCTTGAAGCAGAAAAGTGATATGTTTTTCGTATTTAAGTCTTAGAAAATTATGATTGGAAAATAGCGGAAAAAAATACCTCTGCATAGACAATGGCTTAGAGTTCTATCCTGATGAGTTTAATAGACTGTACAAGTCAGAAAGGATCGTGAGACACTTGACAGTTCGTCATACTCCACAGCAAAACGACATTGCAGAATGAATGAACAAAACGATCATGGAGAAGGTTCGATGTATGTTGTCAAATGCCAACTTACCAAAGTCGTTTTAGGCAGAAGTAGCCTCTACTGCATGTTTTTTGATCAACCGATCTTCATCTATTGCCATTGAGAAAAAGACTCGACAAGAGGTATGGTCTGGTAATCCTGCTAATTATTCTAATTTAAAGATCTTTGAGTGTCCTGTGTATGCTTCTGTTGATAATGGAAAATTGGAACTGAGATCCATTAAATGTGTTTTCTTAGTTATAAAGCTGGTGTAAAAGGATATAAGTTATGGTGTCCTGAAACTAGAAAAGTTGTGATTAGCAGAGATGTTGTTTTTGATGAAACTATTATGCTATCTAACTTATCTCTTAAAGACTCTTCCAATAAAGAAAATCAAAAGCAAGTGAAGCATCAGATTAATATAGAGTCAACTTTTAAAGCCAGTACAAAAATTGAGAATAGAGTTGCTTCTTCACCACAATACTCTATTTTCAAAAATAAAACAAAAAGAGAAATGAAACCTCTAAAGAAGTATGCCTGTAATATCTAGAATTTAGGGGTTATGCATTTTTACTTAAACGTATGTGATTGCATGCTTGTGTGTGATTTGAATGTGTTCTGGGGGCTTCAGGAACCTTGGAATGTAGGTAGGAGCCTTAGAAAATTATTGGATTTTTAAGCCAAAAAGGGGAATTAAGGGAGCTAGGCCTTAAGGAGTTTATTGTGTGGCTTAGGACACAAGAACCCAGTTGATAAAGTGGCAAAGAGGCGCCACTTAGGGCCTTGTGAGGTGACGCCACAGGGAGTGAGAAGGGCCTAGGTTCGAGCAACAAGGGAAGCATTTTGGAGTTTTATTTTTCAGCAAGGAAGTGTAGTGGTGGACGGCACAAGGACTCTGGATGGAGGAAGTATAGATTGGGTCTAACAGCTTAGAGATTCGGCTAAGTTAGAGTGAAAAGGGGGATTGGGATGAGAGAAGGAGAGTTGGCTGGCCAAGGGACTTCTAGGATGACAATTTTGGTCATGTAGGCGGGGAAGAGAAGCTGAATTCATCTAGTAACCAAATCCCCTAAGCCGAATTTTAGTTTGAGCCTCACCATCACTTTCTTTTTCTTTTCTACTCACCATTCTTTCTTCCTCTTTCTCACCAAGGCCGAATCACACCATCTTTCTCTTCTTTTTCTTCTCATAATTTCTTCTGCCACCAAAAGCCGAAACACTCCTTGTCATTAGCCGAAATCTTTCTCTTTTTCTGTCATTCTCAAAAGTTGAATCTCCTATCTCTTGGCCATAGCCGATTGTACCTCTACCCTTTTGGAATCGATTTATTCACTAGATCAAAAGTCGGATCTTCTGGTAAGTACACTTCCTACTTCTCTTCTCTTCTTGACTAATTTGGTTAGCTAAAATTCAGGGATCTAATTCCTCTTATTTTCTTTGGCCAAAACCATGAAGGGAGAAGTCGGGATCCACTTGTAGCCGACGGTTTAAGGGAGATCTTCTGGGATTTCGGATATCTAAGGTAAGTATGACATACTATTCAGCCAAAGGCCATATTACCTATTGAGGGTTGCCGATTCTAACTATGATTCTTAGGGAAGGGTACAACCTGATTCGGTAGATCTTCGGGACTCGGTGGTTGATCTAGGTAAGGGTTCTGGCATATAGATCTATTTCTTTATCATTCAAAATCGAAGGCTAATGGTTTGTGTGAATTAGTGGTTGGCCGATTGCAAGGGGAGTGCATCACATAGTTTCGGGATTTAGTTGGTAACCAAATTGGTATCAAGGTAAGGATTATGGTTGCGTTAACCTTTCGAGATTTACCGTATAGCCGAATGGCCTCTTTGCTAATATGCTTAGTGTTGGCTGAATGTAGGAAAAGGGATCTAGTGCGTTAGATCGGGATTTTCGGGATTCGATAATCGCGTTAGAAACCAGGTGTGTAACCCTACACTAAATTCCCAATAGATTAATAATAATGTTAAGCATGTGTTAGTGAAGTGACGAATAAACATGGCTAAGGGTACCATTTAATGGTACAGTGTATTCAGGTACGTTACCCCTTAATACTCGTTAATAATGTTTAATAACATTGATGTGAAAATATGTGGGATTCCGTTATGATTTTGGGATAAGGTAAATTGCATGATAATTGTATGTTCTGTATGTTGCATGGGTATATGGGTGATTATGTTAAAGGGGAAGTAATCTGGTGGTTTCTACCACATTATCTGGTGACTTTTGTCACATATTATGAATCTGGTGACTCTGTCACATTATCTGGTGGCTATGCCACAATTATAAGGGCGATGTGCAGTTGATTGCAGCGACTGCCTTCGATGGTGTGTAGCGGATGGAGGGTCGATTTAGTAATCCCCACGGTGTGATTGGTAGGTACGAGTGATGTGTAGAGGTTGGATCTAAGTGGGTTTGGGTTGCATCATTGTTTATATTTGCTCATATGTGATATGATATGTTATAACTGTTTGGGAGTCTGTGATGGTTGTTACACACTGAGTCTGTTGACTCACCCTTCGTGGGCTAACATTTTGCAGATGGCACTCAGTAAATGGACCGGGTCGGCAGGAACTTAGTGGTGGCCATGCACATCTCGGTTTTTGATTTTTCTTATTAAGTTTATGTAACACCCCTTAACCCGTATCCATCGCTGAATTAGAGTTATGAGGCGTTACCGAACTAGACACAGTTTAGCACAGTCATTTATGAAATAAACCCAATACGCATTTTTAAATTTTTCCATATCAACAAATAATGTTCAAGACTTACGTGACAAACCAGGTTTCATAATGAACACATCATTACTCATAATCTATACAAGTTTCGAATCAAGCTTCCACATAACAACACCAAATTTCATATGTTAAACATATATAAATACATCTATTTCATTAGTCGAATATCAACATATCTTTTTATACCTTATACAAATATGCATAATAAAACCGAATAGATCCATGATACTCTATTTGCTTTTCATTCACATATGTGACATTCGAACCTTATAGCATAACCAAACATACACATCATGCTACTGTAATATGCGCAATGTCCCTAAAACAGAAGTCATGTCAAACCATAATCTTCAATTCATTTTACCTTATTAATTCATGGATACAAGATCATAGAATAACCTACTAAACACACATGATATGTAACTAACTCCAATTATATATAAATACAGCCAATCCATTGACCATATATTTGGTTCCCAATATAAAACTTCAATGATCACCCAAAGCATTAGTATATACATTTCCATGATCATCTCTAAATTATATCAAGCACATAATAATCTAAGTAGAGATATTTGCACGACATAATAATAAGCATACTTATACATATATATAATCATTTCTATACAACTACATTTAACTTCCAAGCATTATAAGCATACGTCTTATACCAAAGATTAAAATGACTATTATATCAAACCTATAAATAATGCTTAATCCAAAAGTAACAACTTTATTCGCAAGGCCATATATATACATTTACAAAATTGAACATCATTCATTACTTATCAAAATACAACCTATACATGCCTTTGATTCAAAAAGTAAACAAAACATATATATATATACCAAAGAGAGTGATAGTGTGGTCGAATTTCTTGATGATCCCCTGAGCCCGTAGTTGAATCAATGATCTATAAAACAGAATACAAACACATACAGAGTAAGCTCACTAGCTTAGTAAGTCTTAAGCAAAAGATAATTCACTAATCAAGCACTTTAACATTTTTAATCAATAAATGTAGAACATTGTATATGTATATTTCGATATGCAATTGATACAAAACCGAATACTAGTAATGTATTAACTCAATTACTTATACTTCACTACCATCAACCTGCAACTCATCAAAGCACAAAGTACATATATTACATGAATCGCATGTTTATAATCATGTAGATTCAACATTCATATCCATTACATTATCACACTAAAAATTCTATTATTTCTATATTCATACATGTCGATTACAAGCTCAAATTCACATAACACCATTCTTAACATAATATTTCAACTCAAGTAACATTAATCACAACTTACCTTACTTCTGATGAATTCAATGGGACTTAAGCTTACCTGAGTTTTTAACTCAATAGATTCACTATGTTACACCTCGATCAATTTATGGTTTCTTCGTTTTAAAGTATCACCCAGATTAAGCACGCTAGGCACGGCTCGAATATATCACCAAGACTAAGCTCATAGGGCACGAAGCTCGAACATGTCACCGCACTAAGCTTGCTAGGTACGAAGCTCAATATGTCATCGACACTAAGCCTCGCTAGGCAATAAGCCCGAATCAAATCATCGGCACAAGGCACGCTAGGCACAAAGCCCTAATATGTCACCGACACTAAGCCTGCTAGGCAATAAGCCTGAATCAAATCACCGACACAAGGCTGCTAGGCTTTAATGCCAGAAATAATTCATAAACCAGTCCATTAAATTACATTTCTTAACACTATCATCACTAACTAAACATATACACAATTCACATTCACATATCACAACGAATGTACAAATTCTTATTACATATACAAAAACACATCTAATCCATTTTAAAGCCTTTACATTCGGCTAACACATATATTCATACTCAAATTTATCAAATAATTTCATTGAACCTATTCATAAATAATTCTTTAACATACTTTAGCTTAAGGACTTACCTCGATTAACAACGGACGACTTAAACCAACTATTCTGCAACCTTTGTCTTTCCCCGATTCAAATCCAATTTCCTTTGTTCTTGATCTAAACATATCAAAAATAGTCTCATTCAAGTACATTTCACTTCAATTTAGTCCCAAAACACATAAATATGCAATTTACCATTTTACCCCTATTATTTCATATTTTTACAATTTAGTCCTATTGCATAAAACACCAAATACACAAAATTTCCCCATACTATTCCAAGGCCGAATATTCCTAGGGACCTTACAAGCCCCTTTTTTTCATTTATTTTGAAAATAAGCCCCTCTAAAAATTTATTTCCACAATTTAGCCCAAAAATACTCAAATTCACTAAAATTTCCAATGCAAAACATGCTAATCTTAAACATATCTCTCATTTAAAATTACCAAACATCATGAATCACATGAACACTATAATGGCTGAATATCAAACATGCTCAAATTTGAAAATTTCAACATGGGTCTGCTACGGTTCGAAGCAATGATCTCAAAAACGTAAAAATTAACAAAAACCGAACAAGAACTAACCTTGAAATCAAGCTTATAGGTGCCGAACTTTCTAAGAAATAAAACCTTTCTTCCTTCTCTAATATTCGGCCAAGAACATGCAAAATGATAATGGACTTTTCTTTTGTTTTATTTAACATATATTATGCTTTTAAATCATTTACTATTTTAACCTTTAATAAAATTTAAATTATAACATAATATTATGGACAAACTTGTCATGTACCGTCCACTTACTCTTAAAATGGGATATTTGCCCTTTTAATACTCCGTACTAACAAGCCATAATCAATTAGGCACTTTTCACTCTAGTTTGCTACTTTTACTTTTTACGCGATTAAGACCTTTTTCTAAATTAAACACACAAACGATAAAATTTTTCTACGAGACTTTCACACACATTAATTCACATATAATAAACACAAAATATAATATTAAAATATTTATCAGACTCGGATTCGTGGTCCTAAAACCACTATTCCGATTAGGGTCAAATTCGTTCACATTAGGTTTATTTTGATTTATTTTGGGTTATGTTTTGATGTAATAAGGCCATTATCACTTAACTATTTTATTTATGCGTTTTAAATTTTTATTATGATACTAAAAACATCGAACAAGACGATTAAACATTTTTCAGAAACAACATCAAATGTTTTGAAACCCAAACACCTATGGTTTTCAAGTTAATAATAATAAACTCTAAAATCCAGATTTCTTTAAACTTGTAATTTCTAAAAAATATGAAGACAACGTTTTAATACAAAAATAAATTACAACTCAGTTTTCAACCTATTTTCTTCAAACCATCAAGTTTTTCAAGAAGACATAACCAGATTTAACTATGTTTTACTCAAGGAGCATGCCAGATCCGGTCAGGGCTTATGGGCCGAGTTTGGGGTGTTTCAATTTGGTATCAGAGCCCAGTTCAAAACTCGACCTTGAGGGCTTTTGGGCTGTAATATCCGAGAATTAGGGCTTGTGCATTATTGCTTGATTGTATGTAATGGCATGCCTAGGTGTGTTTGAATGTGTTATATGAACTTTTGAGAACTTCAAAGTGTAGGTAAATGCCTTGAAAAATGTTGGATTCTAAGTATTAAAGGGGGAGCTAAGCTTGTTAGATCTTAAGAGAATTTGTAGAAGAAATAGGACATAAAAATCAATTTAGTAAAGTGGCAGGAAGATGCCACTTAAGGCTTTGGTAAATGGCGCCACACGTAGTGCAAGGAGGTCTTGGGTTCGAGCAGCACAAGCAACATTTTGGGACTTTTATTTTCGATAAAAAGAGTAGTAATGGACGGCATTGGGAGACTGAGGGAGGAGTTATAGATGTGATTAAATTCTTTTTTTAAATTCGGCTAAAGGGAGGTGATAATTATTGTTTTAATCAAATTATTTTAAATAAGTAGATAAGAGGGAAAAGAGGAGCGAAACAAGGAGAAGCTAGTGTTTGAGTAGGTAGCCAAAATTGAGTAGTAAAGTATTCATCTTTTCTTTTGCATTCTTTCCCATCTCTTTCTCTAGCCCAATTTCCATTGTTCTCAAAGTCTTTTTTTTCTTTTATTTGTTCTAGTCGAAACCTCCTTCTCCCTAGTTCACCATTGTCGTACCCCTAAAGCTTCATACCCCTCCTTTTGTGTCTCTTGTTGAAGCTGAACCCATAACTCTTTACCATCTAATCAAAAGCCGAATATACAAAGTGACTTTTAGCCAATTCCTTCACTAGATCAAAAGCTGAATTGGTGATCAACGTCAAGCCTATAGCTGAATCTCTGTGGTGTCAGGAAAATGTGCTGTCGAAGGATTCTTTCGGGATTTCAATATTAAAGGTAAGTTATGTGATATTCGGCCAAGGGCTACTTGTTGTGATTTAATGTTAGAATTGGATCTAACATGAGTTTATGGGTATTTCGACAGATACCACAACCAAGGGACACTTTTCGAGATTTAAGATTCATGAGGTAAGTGACTATGCACATTCGGCCAAGGCCCTATTTAGTGACTTAGATCTATTTACTATTTATTCAAAAGCCAAAAACTAACCAAATCAAGTGATCTAGTGTTAGCCGATTCCAAGGGAGAAAGACTACGAAATTTTGGGATTTGATTAGTAATGAAATCGGCAACAAGGTAAGATTTTGGTTGCGATAATCCTTCGAGATTTGATTAATTAGCCGAATGGATTTTTGCTAAAGTACTTAAGGTTGGCCAAATGTAGGAATTAAGGATCTAAAGCATTAGATTGGGTTTTCAGAATTTCAGTGAAAGCGTTAAGTGAACCAGGTATGTACCCTACACTAAGCCTTAATAGATTTATGGTTATGTTTTGATAAATGTGTTAATAGGAATACGTAAGATATGGCTATGAGTACCATGCAATGGTACGAAGTACTCAGGTACGTAACTTACTACTACTGTAGTTATGATAGCATGAATATCTATTATGGCCCATCCGTGAATATTAATAAGAATGTGAAATAAAAATAAGGCATGTTATTGCATGATTTGTATGACATGGGGCATATGGGTGATATGTTAAGGGAAGTGATCCGGTGGTTTTATACAATATCTAAATGTGGTACTTATGTCACGAATGTGGTGACTTATGTCACAAAATAATTAATCGGTGGCTATGCCACGAAATTATAAGGGTGATGAGCATGTCATCGCAATGACGCCTTCGATGATGTGTAGCTAATGGAGGGTCGACTTAGTAGTCCCCACGGTGTGATGGATGCTATGGGTGATGTGTAGCGGATGGTTATCTAGGTTTGGGTTGGGTTTGCATCATTGATTATATATGTTTATTATGAATGATTTGACATGCCTAAATTGATTGAGACTTGTGTTGGTTGTTACACACTGAGTCTGTTTGACTCACCCTGTTGTGGGATTATTTTTCAGGTGACACACATTAATGGACCGGGCCGGCAGGAGCTCAATGGTGGCCATGCTTAGCCTAGAGATTATTTTATTTTTATTAGTTTTTAATATTTAAGTATTGAATTATTTCGGGTTTTGTTTGATGTAATAAGGCCATAAGTATTAAACAGTTTATGCATGCATTTTATATGATTTTTATTAATTTAAAGTTAAAGTCAATTTTTCTTAAATATAAATATTAAATGATATGACACCTAATCAACACCGTTTTTAATTTTGAACCCAACCCAAATCAATGGTTCTTCAAAAAACGCACAAGATTTTGGCAAAGTCCAAATAAGTTTTGAATGGTTTTTCTCTAGAAGCATACCAGATCTGGTCAGGGCTTGTGGCTTGGGTTTGGGGTGTTTCAGCTTGGTATCAGAGCCCAGTTCAAAACTCAACCTTGAGGGCTTTTAGAGCCCAAAACATTTTCTCTCTTTTGAAATTTAATTTTTCTAAGAAATGAGTAGGTATTCTCGCATGACACTTGAGTCTCCGGCCCGAAGTCCACTAGGTAAGTACCCTAACTCTTCTATGATGTGAATGTGGGAAATCATAGGGACGTAGATTAGTAGATTAGGAAATATTAAACCCTAGGATTAGTTTACTTCAACACCAAGTTACATAAAATTTAAAGTCAACCAAACAAACCTCGTGTCGAGTCACGAAGTTAAAGGTGTGGCAACCACAGCACATGTCTAGGATTGGATTCGGTGGGAGCTTGGTATTTAAGTAGTCTTAGTGACTCACCTCCTCTCCACTGAATCCTACATGGTGCGTAGTGACGGTTCACCCTAACCAAGAGGACTCAGCCACAGGCTAAATCCAATAACTAAAACTCCAAAGGGACTAGCCATATTTTCATAAAAATCCTAGTTTTAAAATCACCAAATTACCCCTTTGATGTGTAGGAAAACTATTTTGAAAATTTTCCAAAATATTCTTGATTTACAAAGTTATCCGAATAACCCTGGTTGAAAAATATTACTAAAATGCCCTTGGTTCATAAAATTTCCATACTACCCATAGTTTTTATCAAGATTTTCTTACCTTATAAAAATATCCAAAAACCCTATTTTTGCAAAATATTTAAGATATCCTGATTTGCAAATTGGCTGAATTACCTCTAACCTGTACAAATGACCAAAATGCCCTCAGTGAGGAAAGTTACTGAAGTACCCTCAAATTAGAAATCTTTAAAATACCCTTGTTTTGAAAAGTCACCAGGAACCATCTTTTGCGAAAAATTACCGAAATGACCTTGGCTTATAAAATTACAAAAATACCCCTAGTGTATAAAATTACCATTTTACCCTTGAAATTTTCTTATCAAGTATTTCAATTTTGAATTACTTTATGAAATTTTCAAATACCCTAATTTGGAAAATTACCAAAATACCATTGTAGGATAAAATTACGGAAATACCCCTGGGTAGTGGAAAACAACAAACAATGACAACTACAACATTTTTCTGTAATGAATGTAAGTTCATGAATGTGATTGAATGAATGAATTGAGACTGTATGTGTATGAAATCGAAATAACTACTCCCTAGAACTGTTGAACATAAGACTGTTCGTGATAAATCAGTGGAACAAAACTAATACATAAAATTCTTTAATCAGATAAATGCGATTTGGAAGTATGAATTCTAGGGGACATGGCCGTAATGTGCGAGGCCGTGGTAGAGGCCGAATGACCGTGTCGAAGCCCGTTAGGTCAGAACAAGGGTCCAAAAATGAAATACCACCACCACCAGTCGCTGATGTGGAATATCAGGATCAGATGGGGGAAGATGCAGTATCACATGCGATGCTGCGAGTTTTGGAAAGGGTGGTTGGAGCAAGTGGAGGCATGGGAGCTCGAAAGTCGACCTGAGTGACTTCGAGCCAATAGAGATGAGTTTTTTCGTGGAGTATCCGGTGTGGCACCCAATACGACTGAGCATTGGTTGGAAGCGATGGAGCGGATTATGGACGACTTAGACCTGGCTTCGAGGAAAAACTGAAAGGGGTAGTGTCGCTACTCCGTGATGAGTCATATCAATGGTGGCTCACAGTGCGGGATGGTGCTACCGTAGACAATCTTACTTGGGAATATTTTAAGGCAGCATATCAGAAGAAGTACATCGAAACTAGTTATGTTGATGTGCAGAGGAAGGCATTTCTGAGGCTGGTTCAATAAAATAAGTCTGTAGTGGAACATGAGGCAAAATTTCTAAGGCCGAGCCATTATGCTCGAGGTATTGTGTCGATAGAGCATGAGCGATGTGTCCAATTTGAAGACGGACTGAGGGATGATCTAAGGTTGTTGATAGCTCTACATAGCAGGAGCAAGAGTTTACCGTGTTGGTGGAGAAGGCAAAGGTTGCCGAAGGGATTAAAGACTTGGTGCGACAGAATACAGATCGTAATAGGCAAAAGAGAGGCTTTGGATCATCAGGGTCTTCAAGGAATGAGCAAAAGAGGCCTAGAGTTGATGGGCATGAGCTCGAGAAGTCGTTATTATGGGAGGATAGACTGTATTTGTGATCAATGTCCAAAATGCATCTAGAAGAGTGTTGGAACAAGACGGGAGGATGTTTTAAGTGTGGGTCCAAGGACCACATGATTAAGGTTGTCCAATAAAGATAGATGGGAGTCGACCAATGTGTCAGGTTATAATCAGTCGGTAGAGGTGGACAATGACCTCGGAGGGGTCGTGGTCTGAATGGTAGAGGTAGCGACGCTGGAAGAGGTCGAGGAACACCGAGCCGAGGTGTTGGTAACATGGAGGCCAGGCAACCGAGTTTGGTTTATGCAGTATGTCAGAAGGAGGACAGAGGCACACCGGACGTCATAACCGGTACGTTCCTTATATTTGGCAAGCCTTGCTTTGCTTTGATTGATGTTGGCTCTACCCACTCTTATGTTGCATGTAGAGTAGTTGAAACTCTAGGAATAGCCTCTGAACTTTCTAGTAGGGAGATGACTGTAGTAAGCCCATTAGGTCAAATTGTAGTAGTGAACATGATATTTCGGAAAGTACCTCTATAGATTCAGAGAGTGGTATTTTCTTCCGACTTAATGGAATTACCCTTCGGAGAATTCAATCTTATTCTTGGCATGGACTGGCTAGTAGAGCATCGGGCTGTATTGGATTGTGCAGCTAAGCAAATGGAGTTAAGGACACCGGAGGACAAGGCGATAATTATGATAAGAGAAAGAAGAAACTACTTGTCTAACGTAGTTTCGATATTAAAGGCTGATAAGATGGTTTGGAAAGGGTGCAAGGCATTTTTGGCTTTTGTTAGTGCTTTGGATGCGAAAGAAGGGGGAGTTAGTGGAGTTAGAACTGTAAGGGAGTTTGTGGATGTCTTTCCGGAGGAGTTACCAGGAATACCCCCAAACAGAGAGGTGGAGTTCGAAATTGACTTACCGGTGCATGACCCCGTGTCAATTGCCCTGCATGAGAATGGCACCAAAGGAGTTGGTTGAGCTCAAGGCTCAGATCCAAGAGTTGCTAGACCGTGGGTTTATCCGACCTAGTGTGTCTCTATGGGGAGCACCGGTCTTGTTCGTGAAGAAGAAGGATGAAACTATGCGTATGTGCATAGATTATCGTCAGTTGAATAAGCTGACCATTAAGTACAAGTATCCTTTGCCAGGAATAGACGATTTGTTCGATCAGCTTAAGGGGGCCGCAGTATTTTCAAAGATAGATCTAAGGTCAGGATATCATCGGCTTAAGGTGAAGGAAGCAGATATTCATAAGATAGCTTTTTGAATAAGGTACGGGTATTATGAGCTCTTGGTAATGCCGTTCGGATTAAAAAATGCCCCAACCGCGTTCATGGACATGATGAACTGGGTTTTCCAACCCTATCTGGACCGGTGTTGTTGTGTTCACAGACGATATATTGGTGTATTCGAAGTCTGAAGAAGAACATGATGAGCACCTCCGAGTTATGTTGCAAGTGTTAAGGGAAAAGAAGTTATATGCCAAGTTCAGCAAGTGTGAATTTTGGCTGAAGGAGGTTATGTTTTTGGGACATGTGGTGTCTGCTGAAGGAATGAGGGTGGATCCTCAGAAGATTGAGGCAGTGTTGGATTGGAAACCACCTAAGTCTGTGGCGGAAGTTCATAGCTTTTTAGGTTTGGCAGGCTATTATAGAAGGTTCGTGGAAGGGTTCTCATCAATAGCCACACCTTTGACAAAGTTACTAAGGAAGGATGTACCTTTCATATGGACTGATAAGCAGCAGGAGAGCTTTGAGAAGCTTAAAAGAGTCTTGACTGAATCTCCAGTTTTGATTCAGCATGAGGCAGGGAAGGATTTTGTAGTATACTGTGATGCTTCCCATACAGGATTGGGAGGTGTCCTTATGCAAGATGGGAAGGTAGTTGCTTATGCGTCTCGACAACTAAGGCCACACGATGTTAACTACCCGACGCATGACTTGGAATTGGTGGCAGTGGCCTTTGCTCTTAAGGTATGGAGGCACTACTTATACAGAGAGAAGTCAGTGATCTACACAGACTACAAGAGCCTGAAGTATCTGCTGACTCAGAAAGAGCTGAATCTCAGACAGTGAAGGTGGGTGAAATTATTGAAAGACTACGATTGTTCTATAGAATATCACCCAGGCAAGGCGAATGTCGTGGAAGATGATCTAAGTCAGAAGGTAGTGACGGATCTGAGGGCAATGCTCGCACATTTAAGCCTCTATGATGATGAAAGTTTGCTGGCAGAGTTGCAGGTCAAGCAGTTATGGCTGAATGAGGTGAAAGAGGGACAGTTGGCTGATGATGATTTAAGTGCTAAGTTTCGGCAAGTACAGAGTGGGGAGTTGAAGGACTATGGTATTAATGGTGAAGGAGTATTGTGCCTCAAGGGAAAGGTCTGTATGCCGAAGAACGAGGAGCTAAGGCAGAGAATTCTTTGGGAATCGCATAGTAGCCCTTATGCTATACATCCTGGAGGAAGTAAATTGTACAAGGATCTAAGGGAACAGTTTTGGTGGCCTGGTCTTAAGCGGAAAGTTACTGAATTTTTAGGGAAGTGCTTAACCTGTCAGCAAGTTAAGGCTGAGCACCAAGTTCGTCGAGGTTGCTTCACCAATCTGATTTCGCAGATGGAAGTGGGAGAGAATTACTATGGACTTCGTTAGTGGGCTTCCCCTTACGCCTACTAAGAAGGACTCGGTATGGGTGATAGTGGATCGGTGACAAAGTTCGCGCATTTCATTCCAGTGCAGGTTGACTATTCTCTCCAGAGGTTAGCAAAGTTGTATGTGGCGGAGATTGTGAGGTTGCATGGAGTGCCCGTGTCGATTATCTCGGATAGGGATCCGAGGTTTATGTCTCAATTTTGGAAGGCGTTACATCAAACTTTAGGCACCAGATTGGACTTCAATATGCCATTTCATCCACAGTCGGACGGCCAATCCGATCGAGTGATCCAAGTATTAGAGGATATGTTGAAGGGCTGTGTAATAGACTTCAGAGGAAGTTGGGAAGAATATTTGCCTCTAGTAGAATTTGTGTATAATAATAGCTATCAGGCAAGTATTCAAATGGCACCGTATGAAGCACTATATGGACGAAAGTGTCGCACTCCTACATGTTAGATGGAATTGGGAAAACGTCATATTGTGGGTCCAGAGATTGTGGCAGAATCTGAGGAAAAGGTTAAGGTAATTCGGGCATGGTTGAAGGAGGCGTCTGACAGGCAGAAGTCGTATGCTGATCTCAAACGAAAGGACATAGAATTTGATGTGGGAGATCAAGTGTTTCTCAAAGTTTCGCCTTGGAAAAAGGTAATAAGACTTGGTCACAAAGGGAAGTTAAGCCCCAGGTTTATAGGATCTTATCGGGTATTGAAGCGAGTTGGACCAGTGGCATACCAGTTAGAGTTGCCTTCGAAATTGAAGCAGATGCACGACGTATTCCATGTCTCTATGCTACATGGTTATCGATCGGATCCATCTCATGTAGTTCCAGTTGAAGAGGTGAGCTGAGACCAGATCTGTCTTATGAGGAGGAGCCGATTCAGATTCTGGAATGTGATGTGAAGGTGCTTCGGAGAAAATTGGTCCCTCTGGTCAAAATGTTATGGCGTAACCATGGATCGGAGGAAGCTTCTTGGGAGCTGGAAGAAGCAATGCGACAGCAATACGCCCACCTATTCTAGCCAGGTAATTTCGAGGTCAAAATTATTTTAAGGGGGTAGAACTGTAATATCCAGGAATTAGGGCTTGTGCATTATTGCTTGATTGTATGTAATGGCATGCCTAGGTGTGTTTGAATGTGTTATATAAACTTTTGAAAACTTCAAAGTGTAGGAAAATGCCTTAGAAAATGTTGGATTCTAAGTATTAAAGGGCGAGCTAAGCTTGTTAGGTTTTAAGAGAATTTGTAGAAGAAATAGGACATAAAAATTAATTTAGTAAAGTGGCAGGAAGATGCCACTTAAGGCTTTGGTAAATGACGCCACATGCAGTGCAAGGAGGTCTTGGGTCCCAGCGGCACAAGCAACATTTTGGGACTTTTATTTTTCGGCAAAAAGAGTAGTAATGGACGGCATTGGGAGACTGAGGGAGGAGTTATAGATGTGATTAAATTCCTTTTTTTTTTTTAAATTCAGCTAAAGGGAGGTGATAATTATTGTTTTAATCAAATTATTTTAAATGAGTAAATAAGAGGGAAAAGAGGAGAGAAACAAGGAGAAGCTAGTGTTTGAGTAGGTAGCCGAAATTGAGTAGTAAAGTATTCATCTTTTCTTTTGCATTCTTTCCCATCTCTTTCTCTAGCCGAATTTCCATTGTTCTCAAAGTCTTCTTTTTCTTTTATTTGTTCTAGCGAAACCTCCTTCTCCCTAGTTCACCATTGTCATACCCCTAATGCTTCATACCCTTCCTTTTGTGTCTCTTGTTGAAGCTGAACTCATAACTCCTTACCATCCAATCAAAAGCCAAATATACAAAGTGACTTCTAGCTGATTCCTTCACTAGATCAAAAGCCGAATTGGTGATCAACGTCAAGCCTATAGCCGAATCTCTGTGGTGTCAGGCAAATGTGCTATCGAAGAATTCTTTCGGGATTTCAATATTAAAGGTAAGTTATGTGATATTCGGCCAAGGGCTACTTGTTGTGATTTAATGTTAGAATTGGATCTAACATGAGTTTATGGGTATTTCGACAGATACCACAACCAAGGGACACTTTTCGAGATTTAAGATTCATGAGGTAAGTGACTATGCACATTCGGCCAAGGCCATATTTAGTGACTTAGATCTATTTACTATTTATTCAAAAGCCGAAAACTAACCAAATCAAGTGATCTAGTGTTAGCCGATTCCAAGGGAGAAAGACTACAGAATTTTGGGATTTGATTAGTAGTGAAATTGGCAACAAGGTAAGATTTTGGTTGCGATAATCCTTCAGAATTTGATTAATTAGCCGAATGGATTTTTGCTAAAGTACTTAAGGTTGGACGACTGTAGGAATTAAGGACCTAAAGCATTAGATTGGGTTTTCGAAATTTCAGTGAAAGCGTTAAGTGAATCAGGTGTGTACCCCACACTAAGCCTTAATAGATTTATGGTTATGTTTTGATAAATGTGTTAATAGGAATGCGTAAGATATGGCTATGAGTACCATGCAATGGTACAAAGTACTCAGGTACGTAACTTACTACTACTGTAGTTATGATAGCATGAATATCTGTTATGGCCCATCCATGAATATTAATAAGAATGTGAAATAAAGAATAAGGCATGTTATTGCATGATTTGTATGACATGGGGCATATGGGTGATATGTTAAGGGGAAGTGATCTGGTGGTTTTATACCACAATATCTGAATGTGGTGACTTATGTCACGAAATCTGAATGTGGTGACTTATGTCACAAAATAATTAACTGGTGGCTATGCCACAAAATTATAAGGGCGATGAGCATGTCATCTGCAGCGACTGCCTTCGATGATGTGTAGCGGATGGAGGGTAGACTTAGTAGTCCCCACGGTGTGATGGTTGGTACGGGTGATGTGTAGCAGATGGTTATCTAGGTTTGGGTTCGGGTTTGTATCATTGATTATATATGTTTATTATGAATGATTTGACATGCCTAAATTGATTGAGACTTGTGTTGGTTGTTACACAATGAGTCTGTTTGACTCACCCCGTTGTGGGATTATTTTTCAAGTGACACACATTAATGGATCGGGTAGGCAGGAGCTCAATGGTGGACATGCTTAGCTCAGGGATTATTTTATTTTTATTAGTTTTTAATATTTAAGTATTGAATTATTTCGGGTTTTGTTTGATGTAATAAGGCCGTAAGTATTAAACAGTTTATGCATGCATTTTAATTATTTTAGTATGATACGATTTTTATTAATTTAACGTTAAAGTCAATTTTTCTTAAATATAAATATTAAATGATATGACACCTAATCAACACCGTTTTTAATTTTGAACCCAACCCAAATCAATGGTTCTTCAAAAACACACAAGATTTTGGCAAAGTCCAAATAAGTTTTGAATGGTTTTTCTCTAGAAGCATACCAGATCCAGTCAGGGCTTGTGGGCCGGGTTTGGGGTGTTTCATAGGCCCAAAATGTTTTTTATTTTGAAATTGAGTTTTACAAAAGAATGAGCAGGTTTTCTGGCATGGCACCTGAGTCTCTGGCCCGGAGTCCACCAGGTAAGTACCCCTAACCATTGTGTGATTTGTATATGGGTATTATGGGGACGTAGATTAGTGGATTAGGAGCTAATGAACCCTAGGATTAGCTTACTCCAACATAGTATTGCATAAAATTTAAAGTCTAACCAAACAAACCTGTGAGTGAGTCGCCGAGTTAAAGGTGTGGCAACCATTGTGTGCATGTCTAGGATTTGATTCAGGGGGAGCTTGGTATTTAAGCAGTCCTAATGACTCACCTCCTCTCCGCCCGAATCCTACCTGGTGCGTAATGACAGTTCACCAAGAGGACTTAATCACAGGCTAAATTTAATAATTTAAAACCCAAAAGGGACCAGTCACCTTGTTTTGTACAACCTAAAATTAAACATTGGTTGTAAAATTACCAAAATACCCTTGATTTGAAAATAACCAAAATACCCTTGATTTGCAAATTGACCAAATTACCACTAACTTGTGAAATTACCAAAATACCCACGGTATGGAAAGTTGCCAAAGTACCCCCGAATTGAAAATTTCCAAAATACCCTTATTTTGTAAAATCACCTGGAACCATATTTTATAAAATTATCGAAATACCCCTAGTTTGTAAAATTATAGAATTACCCTCAGTTTATAAAATTACCATACTACCCTTGATTCCTTTTATCAAAATATTTCTATTTTGAGAAAATACCAAAAATCTCTATTTTGAAAAATTTCAAAATACCCTAATTTAGAAAATTACCAAAATACCTCTATAGGACAAATTACAAAAATACCCCTGGGTTAGGAATGAACGAAAATGTTCTAAGTGGTGAATGTGTGTAGTAGATGAATGTGATTTTCTGAATTATGGTAGAATATTGGAATGAAAAACCTTGAAATGATCGAAAGAACTACCCCTACAACTTCTTTACATAAAATTTGTTCGTGAATAATTAGTGGAACAGAAAGCTAATGCATAAAATTTCTTAAACCAGATTAAATCACGATCATAGACATGAGTTCTAGAGGACGTGGTCGTAATGTGCGTGGCCGTGGTAGAGGCCGAATGACCGTATCAAAACTCGTTAGGTTTGGTCAAGGGTCTGAGAATGAAATGCCAACACCACTAGCTGCTGATGTTGAATATTAGGATCAGATGGGGGATGATGCAGTATCGCAGGCGATGCTGCGAGTTCTTGAGAGGGTGGCTGGAGCAGGTGGAGGCATGGGAGCTCAAAAATTTGTACCCGAACGACTTCGAGCCAATGGAGTTGAGGTATTCTGAGGTATATCCAGTGTGGTGCCCAATACGGTTGAGTATTGGTTGGAAGCGACGGAGCGAATCATGGACGATTTGGATCTGAATGCTGAGGAGAAACTGAAAGGGGTAGTGTCGCTTCTCCGCGATGAGTCATACCAATGGTGGCTCACGGTTTGGGATGGTGCTGCAGCAGATGATCTTACTTGGGAGTATTTTAAGGTGGCGTATCAGAAGAAGTATATTGGGACTAGCTATGTTGATGCGCAGAGGAAGGCATTTTTGAGACTGGTTTAGGGGAATAATTCTATAGCGAAGTACGAGGAATAATTCTTAAGGTTGAGCCGGTATGTTCGAGGTATCATGGCTACGGAACACGAACGGTGTGTCAAGTTCGAGGACGGACTGAGGGATGACCTGAGATTGCTGATTGCTCCACAGCAGGAGCGAGAGTTTACCGTGTTGGTGGAGAAGGCTAAGGTAGTCGAAGGGGTTAAGGAATCTGTGAGATAGAATGCGGACAAGAATAGACAAAAGAGAGGTTTTGGATCATCAGGGTCATCCGGGAATGTTCAAAAGAGACCTAAAGTTGATGGGCCGCGAGGTCAGCAGGTTGTTACGGGAGGACAGTACCGTACTTGTGCTCAGTGTGGAAAGATGCACCTAGGAGAGTGTTGGAAGAAGACAGGAGGATGTTTTAAGTTTGGGTCCAAGGATCACATGATTAGGGACTGTCCTATGGAAACAGACGGGAGCCGACCAGCAGGTCAGGGTCTTAATCAGGCTGGAAGAGGTGGACAGCAGCCACCACGAGGTCGTGGTTCGGCTCGCAAAGGTAATGGTTCTAGAAGAGGTCGGGGAACACCGGGTAGAGGTGTTGGTAACACGGAGGCGAGGCAGTCGGGTCTGGTGTATACAGTTCGTCGAAGAGAGGATGGTGATGCACTTGATGTCATAATGGGTACGTTCCTTATTTCTGGATTACCCTTTATTACGTTGATAGATATTGGGTCAACTCATTCATACATTGCTAGTAAGGTGTCTGGAATTCTACATGTGAACTCTGAGACTGTACCTAGGAAGATGGTTGTACTTAGTCCTTTAGGGCAATCAGTAGTGTTAGACAAACTCTTTAGGGCAGTACTTTTGGAAGTTCAGGGGGCGCAGTTTCTAGCTGACTTAATGGAGCTGCCATTCGAGGAATTTGATCTAATCTTAGGCATGGACTGGTTAGTGAAGTACAGTGCAAATGTGGATTGTGCTGCTAAGTGCATGTCGTCAAGAACTTCTGACGACAAAGAGGTTGTGGTGATGGGCAAGAGACGGAATTGCTTGTCGAATGTAGTATCTGCCCTTAAGGCAGAGAAGATGGTGATAAAGGGGTGTGTAGCTTTTCTGGTGTTGATCAGTGCCTTAGAGGCTAAGGAAGCAGTTGTAGGAGGAGTTAGAACAGTAAAGGAATTTGTGGATGTCTTTCCGGAGGAGCTGCCTGGGTTACCCCCGGATAGGGAGGTGGAGTTCAAAATTGATTTACTGCCGAGTACAACTCCTGTGTCAATTGCTCCGTACCGGATGGCACCAAAGGAGTTGGTAGAGCTCAAGGCCCAGATCCAAGAGTTACTCGATCGTGGGTTTATTCGACCTAGTGTGTCTCTATTGGGAGCACCAATCTTATTCGTGAAGAAGAAGGATGGGACTATATGCATGTACATAGATTACCGGTAGTTGAATAAGCTGACCATCAAGAACAAGTATCCATTGCCAAGAATATATGACTTGTTCGATCAGCTTAAGGGGGCTGCGGTATTTTTGAAGATAGATCTAAGGCCAAGATATCATTAGCTTAAGGTGAAGGAAGCAGATATCCATAAAATAGCTTTTCGAACAAGATATGGGCATTATGAGTTCTTGGTAATGCCGTTCGGATTGACAAATGCCCCAATAGCGTTCATAGATATGATGAACCGGGTTTTCCAACCCTACCTAGATCAATTCATCATTGTGTTTATAGATGACATTCTGGTGTATTCCAAGTCTGAGGAAGAATATGATGAGCATCTCCGGGTGGTGCTGCAAGTGTTAAGGGAAAAGAAGCTATATGCCAAGTTCAGCAAGTGTGAATTTTGGATAAAGAAAGTTACGTTCTTAGGGCATGTGGTGTCTGCCGAAGGAATAAAGGTGGATCCTCGGAAGATTGAGGCAATATTAGATTGGAAACCACCTAAGTTTGTGGCCGACGTTTGTAGTTTCTTAGGGTTAGTAGGCTACTATAGGAGATTTGTCGAAGGGTTTTCGACAATAGCAGTACCTCTGATGAAGTTGTTAAGGAAGGAAGTACCTTTCGTATGGGTGGGTAAGCAGCAGGATAGTTTTGAGAAGCTTAAGAAAGTATTGACAGAGGCTCAATTTTGATTCAGCCGGAAGCAGGGAAAGACTTCGTGGTGTATTATGATGCTTCCCATACAGGATTGGGATGTGTTCTTATGCAAGATGGGAAAGTGGTCGCTTATGCGTCTCGGCAATTGAAGCCACATGAGGTTAATTATCCGACACATGATCTGGAGTTGGCTGCGGTAGTTTTCGCTCTTAAGGTGTGGAGTGTAATATCCCGGGTTAGGGGCTATTTTGTTATGGCCTTGTTTGCATGTGCTTGGTTTGCTATGTTGTTGTTTTTGATGTTTTGAGGGCTTGGGTGTAAGCCTAGTGTAAGCGTGGTAGGTTTTAGGCTTAGGTGAGAGGAGCGAGGAAGTGGGGTTTAAAGGTTTTTTGGTAAATGTTGGATAGGCGCCACTTAGGCTTGTGTGTGTATGGAGGTCCTGAAGAGTGCTCTCATTTTGCTTCCATTTTGACGGCATGGAGGGAGAAGTTGGTGCTCAATAGACCTCAAATGCTCAAATGGTGGGTGGAGAGTAAATCAGAAGTGGACTAATTCAAAGTGATTTGAATTAGTGGCTTGGAGTGTTTGGGGTGATGGCCGAATATTGGAGAGCTTTTGGGGTGAGTGGATGGTTTTGGTAAGTGGGAGTGGAATGCGAATTTCACTTGGTTTTGTGCATTTTTGGTCACTTTTGGTGTCAAGCAAAACTCTCCTTTTTCTTCTTGAAACCGAAAGTCCAAGCATCTTCTTGCCAAAAATTTCTTTGTTTCTCTTGATTTGGTGTGTGGTCAATGTTCTTTCCCATTCCTTCTTCTATCTTCATTCGTAAATCAAACTAGTACCCTTTTTCTTCTCATACTTTCTTTTCTTTCTCCGAAACCTTGATAGCCGAAAGTTATTCTCCAAAATACCTCCTCCAATTTTTTTCTTCTCAAAACTAAAAGTACTTTTCTCCTGTCGATTTCTCTCTTCTTCTCAAACCCTATTGTCAGAATTCTATTTCTTCTCATCTCTACTCTTTTTTGTTTCACTCAAAGCCGAACATAGGTGTGTTAAACACCTTGGCCAATTCTCTTCCTTCCGGTTCAAAGTGTTGGCCAAATCTCTCCTCTCTCCTAGTGGTTTTCTTGTGGCGAATTTTGGTGTGGTGTTGGTTCTCATCTCGTGTTTTGCAATCGCTTGAAGAAGGTGAGTATTTTGGCCGAAGGGCTATCTCTTTTCTCCCTTGTTTGTTGTCGATTCTGGTTTGGTTAAGAGCCAATTTTGGGTTTGGTTGAAAGGAGTTAATCTTTTGTTAATCATTGCGTTATAGGGCCTTTGGATTTTGGAAGCAAGCAAGAGGAGTCTTCCTTCTCTGTTAATTGTTTGGTAAGTGGTGGTAAGGGTTGGTTCTTTTAGTCCACTCTTTTAGTTTCATTTAGTCAAGTCTTCAATGGATTAATCGTTCTTCATTTTAGGGTGTGGCCGATTGTCAAAAGAACCATTGTTGGTTCGGGTTTGGTAGGAAACCAAACCATTTGCAAGGTAAGGGTTAAGCGTTAACCCTCTTGATTTATTTGGTTTTGGCCAAAAGGTATAAGTGACTAATCTATGTTTGGTCAATTTTAGGAGCAAGATAATCGAGGGATTTAAACCGATTCTTTGGGATTAAGCTTGCGTTTTAACAGGTGTGTAAGCTAACACACTTTTTACTTAGTAATATGTTTACTAAACCTGATTGCCTATTAAAGCTTAACGGTATGATAGATTGATATGATACCTTACGGGGTATGTGCACGGATCCAGGTAAGTCCGTTCCATTACAAGTTCTATTAATGATATATGCTATTGTGATTGCTGATGTATGTGATATGAGATGCAATATTAAATCATGTTAGCATGATTGTATGATTTTACGCGATTTGCATTAGTATGAGATGTTAATGGGTGACATGAGAGGAGGGGAATATAATATCTATGTCTTTGGGCGAGGTTTGGCACCTCCAAAGTGGTTTGGTACCACAGATTGATTATTGTGACTTTGGGTCACGAGAGGTTTGGCACCTCCGCCTCTCCCCAAAGGGCTTAGCACTACAAAGGGTTGGCCTACGGTTGATTTTACGGGATTGACGCTAGTGATTTGGTATCACACGATGGGTTGGCCCCATCATTTGATTCGTGGATCGGTCACCAGTGATTTGGTATCACACTTGTGTCTTTGGGACACCGGAGGTTTGGCACCTCATAGCGACTCGCCCTCGTGGTTTAACACCACCGTAGGTTGGCCCCACTTTTGAGATCTGAGATTATCGCCATGATTTGGTATCACGTGGGTTGGCCCCACAAATGGATTTTTCGTGACTTTGTGTCACCGGTGGTTTGGCACCACATTGATGGATATCATGACTTTGGGTCACCATGGTTTGGCACCACCAGTGGTTTGGTACCACACGGGGTAGAAAAGGTGTTATGGATGGTTAGGATTGGGTGCATTAATTGTATTGCTTTGTTATGATGTGTGTTGGTATGTTGCATATATCGAGGGAAATTATGCACCGAGTCTTGCGACTCACCTTCTCCCTTATCATTTGGTGACACTTAGATCGCGGACATGGAGCCGGGTGGACTCGAACCGACCATGCCATGAATAAAAGTCTGATTTTAATCGATTTTAAACTTGGTACTTTGCTTTACTCATTTTTCATTTGGATTTGTTGGGTTTGTAAAAGGCCTTTTAAAATTATGCTTTGGTTGATTATATGCTTAAACTTGATTTCAAATATGTCTTAGCAAACTATTGGGTTAGAAGGCGGCTAAAATTTGGGAAAAATAAGAATAAGGTTTTCAAATCACAAAGCGAGATGTTTTAAACTTTACCATCGGGTATCACGTTGTGATTTAAAACGAATGTAACTCAAATGTGTTTTCAAACTTGAGAATAGTTTCTTACTAAGTCAAAAAAAAAATGTTTAAATCAACACAAAGAAATTACTCGGATTTCCAAATGTGACAAATTTGTTTTACTTAAATGTATAATTAAGTTTTCAAAATTCTTGGGTTTTCAAGTACACTATCGCTTTTTAAACAATCATGCTCAAGTTTTCTACAAGAACAAAACATACAAAAGAGTTTTCATCAGACTTTTAACCGAAAACCTAAACCTCTCAAATACATTTTCCCTGTAACATACCAGATTAGGTCGTGGTGTATTGACTGGGTTTGGGGTGTTACATGGAGGCACTACTTGTATGGAGAAAGGTCGGTGATCTACATGGACCACTCAAGTAGCCTGAATTTATAAGGTGGGTGGAGTTGTTGAAAGTTTGCTCAATAGAGTATCATCCGAGCAAGGCGAATGTTGTGATACCCTAAGTGAAAAGTAGTGTCGATTTGAGGCAATGTTTGCACATCTTAGCCTTTATGATGATGAAAGTTTGCTAGCGGAGTTGCAAGTGAAGATGGTTAAGCGTAAAGGAGAATCAGTTGGTAGATGGCGATCTAAGTGCTAAGCAAGTGTAGAATGGGGAATTGGAAAATTTTGATGTAAACAGGGATGGAGTGCTGTGTTTTTGGGGTAAGGTCTATATGCCGAATGATGAGGAGTTAAGGCAGAAAATTCTTCAGGAATCACATAGTAGCCCTTATGCTATGCATCCTGGAGGAAGTAAGTTATATAGGGATCTACGGGATTAGTTTTGGTGGCCTGGTCTTAAACGGGAAGTTACAGAGTTTGTAGGGAAGTGCTTAACGTGTCAGCAAGTTAAGGCTGAACACCAAGTACCGTCAGGATTGCTTCAGCCGATAAAGATTCTGCAATGAAAGTGGGAGAGAATTACCATGGACTTCGTTAGTGGGCGTCCCCTTACACCTACTAAGAAGGACTCGGTATGGGTGATAGTAGATCGGTTGACGAAGTCTACACATTTCATACCAATGCGGGTTGACTATTCCTTGCAGAGATTGGCAAAGTTGTATGTAGCAGAAATCGTGAGGCTGCACGGAGTGCCGGTGTTGATTATCTTGGATACGGATCCGAGGTTTACGCCTTGATTTTGGAAGGCACTACATCAAGCTTTGGGCACCAGGTTGGATTTCAGTACGGCATTCCATCCGCAGTCGGACGGCCAATCTGAGCGGGTAATTCAAGTGTTGGAGGATATGTTGAGAGGTTCCGTGATAGACTTCAGAGGGAGTTGGGAGGAGTTCTTGCCTTTAGCGGAATTTGGGTACAATAACACTATCAAGCAAGTATTCAGATGGCATCGTATGAAGCGTTGTATGGATGGAGGTGTCGCACTCCTACGTGTTGGATAGAATTGGGGGAACGTCAGGTTTTGGGTCTAGAGGTTGTGGTAGAATCTGAAGAAAAGGTTAAGGTAGTTCGAACACGGTTGAAGGAGGCATCTGACAGGCAAAAATCATATGCGAATCTTAAGCGAAAGGAGATAGATTTTGCTGTGGGGGGTCAGGTGTTTCTCAAAGTTTCGACGTGGAAGAAGGTGATGAGATTTGATCGCAAGGGAAAGTTAAGTCCTAGGTTCATAGGACCTTATCAGATTCTGAAGCGAGTTGGACCAGTAGGTATCAGTTAGAATTGCCTACAGAAATTGAAGCGAAGCATAATGTGTTTCACGTTTCGATTCTATGTCGTTATCGATCGGATCCATCTCATATAATACCGGTTGAGGAGGTGGAGCTGAGACCAGATCTATCCTATGAAGAGGAGCCGATTCAAATTCTGGAACGGGATGTGAAGGTGCTTCGAAGGAAATCAGTTCCTCTAGTCAAAGTGTTATGGCATAACCATTGATCGAAAGAAGCTTCGTGAGAGCCAGAGGAAGTGATATGACAGCAATACCCTCATTTAGCCAGGTAATTTCGAGGTCAAAATTATTTTAAGGGGGTAGAACTGTAATATCCAAAATTTAGGGGTTATACATTTTTACTTAAACGTATGTGATTGCATGCTTGTGTGTGATTTGAATGTGTTTTGGGGGCTTCAGGAACCTTGGGATGTAGATAGGAGCCTTAGAAAATTATTGGATTTTTAACCCAAGAAGGGGAACTAAAGGAGCTAGGCCTTAAGGAGTTTATTGTGTTGCTTAGGACACAAGAACCCAGTTGATAAAGTGGCAAGGAGGTGCCACTTAGGGCCTTGTGAGGTGACGCCGCAGGGAGTGAGAAGGGCCTAGGTTCGAGCAGCAAGGGAAGCGTTTTGGAGTTTTATTTTTCAGCAAGGAAGTGTAGTGGTGGACGGTACAAGGACTCTAGATGGAGGAAGTATAGATTGGGTCTGACAGCTTAGAGATTCGACTAAGTTAGAGTGAAAAGGGGGATTGGGATGAGAGAAGGAGAGTTAACCGGCCAAGGGACTTCTAGGATGACAATTTCGGTCATGTATGTGGGGAAGAGAAGCCGATTTCATCTAGTAACCAATTCCCCTAAGCCGAATTTTAGTTTGAACCTCACCATCACTTTCTTTTTCTTTTCTGCTCACCATTCTTTCTTCCTTTTTCTCACCAAGGCCGAATCACACCATCTTTCTCTTCTTTTTCTTCTCATAATTTCTTCTGCCATTAAAAACCGAAACACTCCTTGTCATTAGGAGAAATCTTTCTCTTTTTCTATCATTCTCAAAAGCCGAATCTCCTATCTCTTGGCCATAGCCGATTGTACCTCTACCTTTTTGGAACCGATTTATTCACTAGATCAAAAGTCAAATCTTCTGGAAAGTACACTTCCTACTTCTCTTCTCTTCTTGAATAATTTGGTTAGCTAAAATCTAAGGATCTAATTCCTCTTATTTTCTTTGGCCGAAACCATGAAGGGAGAAATCGGGATCCACTTGTAGCTGACGGCTTAAGGGAGATCTTCCGGGATTTCAAATATCTAAGGTAAGTAAGACATACTATTCGGCCAAAGGCCATATTCCTATTGAGGGTTGCCGATTCTAACTATGATTCTTAGGGAAGGGTACAACCTGATTCGGTAGATCTTCGGGACTCGGTGGTCAATCTAGGTAAGGGTTTTGGCATATAGATCTATTTCTTTATCATTCAAAATCGAAGGCTAATGGTTTGTGTGAATTAGTGGTTGGCCGATTGCAATGGGAGTGCATCACGTAGTTTCAGGATTTGGTTGGTAACCAAATCGGCATCAAGGTAAGGATTATGGTTGCGTTAACCTTTCGGGATCTGTCGTATAGCCGAATGGCCTCTTTGCTAATATGCTTAGTGTTGGCCGAATATAGGAAAAGGGATCTAGTGCGTTAGATCGGGATTTTCGGGATTCGACAATTGCATTAGAAACCAGGTGTGTAACCCTACACTAAATTCCCGATAGATTAATAATAATAATGTTAAGCATGTGTTAGTGAAGTGACGAATAAACATGGCTAAGGGTACCATTTAATGGTACAGTGTATTCAGGTACGTTACCCCTTAATACTTGTTAATAATGTTTAATAACATTGATGTGAAAATATGTGGGATTCCATTATGATTTTGGGGTAAGGTAAATTGCATGATAATTGTATGTTTTGTATGTTGCATGGGCATATGGATGATTATGTTAAAGGGGAAGTGATTTGGTGGTTTCTACCACATTATCTGGTGACTTTTGTCACATATTATGAATCTGGTGACTCTGTCACATTATTTGGTGGCTATGCCACAATTAAAAGGGCAATGTGCAATTGACTGCAACGACTGCCTTCGATGGTGTGTAGCGGATGGAGGTTCAATTTAGTAATCCCCACGGTGTGATTGGTAGGTACGGGTGATGTGTAGAGGTTGGATCTAGGTGGGTTTGGGTTGCATCATTGTTTATATTTGCTCATATGTGATATGATAAGTTATAACTATTTGGGAGTCTGTGATGGTTGTTACACACTGAGTCTATTGACTCACCCTTCGTGGGCTAACATTTTGCAAATGGCACTCAGTAAATGGACCGAGTCGGCAGGAACTTGGTGGTGGCCATGCACAACACAATTTTTTCTGTTTTTCTTATTAAGTTTATTTTGATTTATTTTGGGTTATGTTTTGATGTAATAAGGCCATTATCACTTAACTGTTTTATTTATGTGTTTTAAATTTTTATTATGATACGAACAACATCGAACAAGACGATTAAACATTTTTCGTAAAACAACATCAAATGTTTTGAAACCCAAACACCTACGGTTTTTAAGTTAATAATAATAAACTCTAAAATTCTGTATTTCTTTAAACTTGTAATTTCTAAAAATATGAAGACAACGTTTTAATACAAAAATAAATTACATCTCGATTTTCAACATGAGAAAAATCCAAATCTATTTTCTTCAAACCACCAAGTTTTTCAAAAAGACATAACCAAATTTAACTGTGTTTTACTCAAGGAGCATGCTAGATCCGGTCAGGGCTTGTGGGCCGGGTTTGGGGTGTTTCAATGCCAAGGCTGATCTAGTTGCTTATGCTTTAAATGTGGCTGAAGATATAGATGCAAAATAAGATCCATCTAATTATTCTGAGGTGGTTAGCTGTGAAGACTCAGAAAAGTGGATGTTTGTTATGGAAGGGGAGATGGAATATGGGATCTTGTGAAATTTCCTAAAGGTAAAAAGGTTACTCATTATAAATGGGTGTTTAAAAAGGAAAAAAGGACTAGGAGTTTAAGAACCTAGATATAAAGCAAGGCTTGTTAATGAAGGGACTCTAGGAGTTGAAGAACCCAGATATAAAGCAAGGCTTGTTGCAAAGGATTACAGTCAAATTCCAAGAGTGGACTTCACAGATATGTTCTCCTCAATTGTGAAGCATAGTTTGATTCGAGCTTTGCTTGGTATTGTGGCCATGCATGATTTGGAGCTTGAGCAGTTAGATGTAAAAACTGCATTTTTACACGGAGAACTTGAGGAGGATATTTACATGCAACAACTAGAGGGTTTTATAGTCTCAAAAAAAGAGGACTATGTTTGCTTGCTGAAAAAGTCCCTTTATAGTTTGAAATAGTCACCAAGACAGTGGTACAAGAGGTTTGATTCCTTTATGACTTCTCATGATTTCAAAAGAAGTAGTTTTGACAGTTGTGTTTACTTTAAGAAAAACAGTGATGGTTTTCATTGTGTATCTACTTTTTTATGTTATGACATGTTGATAGCAGCAAAATATAAAGGAGAGATAAGAAAGGTCAAAGCCCAACTAAGTGAAGAATTTGAGATGAAAGATTTGGGACTAGCAAAGAAGATACTTGGTATGGAGATTCCCAGAGATAGAAAAACAAATAAATTGTACTTAAGTCAGAAGGGGTACATTGAGAAAATTCTTTGCAGGTTCAACATGCAGAGTGCTAAGCCTGTTAGTACTCCTTTAGTAGCCAATTTTAGACTTTCATCAGCTTTGTCTCCACAATCAGATGATGAGATTGAGTACATGTCACATGTTCCATACTCTAGTGTAGTGGGATCTATCATGTATTGTAACAACCTGATTTAGAGTCGGAATAGTGGTCTCGAGACCACTAATTTAGGGTTATAGAAAATTATTTTAATTTTATTTTATGGGTTATAGCATGTTTATAAAAGTGCATGAAAATTTTGGTGCTTTAATTTTAGCGATTTCATGCTTAATTACGAAAAAGGACTAAATCACATAAAATGTGAAAATTCTATTTTATTTGCTAGAGGTGCTAAATAGCCATAGAATATTAATTGGAGGTATTTAAAGTGCAAATAGGTCATTGGAGAAGTGATGGCCGGCCATAGGGGACAAAGAATTGACTTTGTCATTTGGTTAGGTAAAAATTTGGTGGTAAAAATTTATTTTTATCATAAAATAAAGAAAAGAAAATATCATCTTTTCTCTCCATCTTCTCCCCAAAAATGAACAGCAAAATGGGGTTTGAGAGCTCAAAATTTCAGCCAAGCTTTCTTCCTTGCAAGTAAGTGATTTTGGTGGCCTTTCATGAAAATTTTTGCACTTTTGGAACCCCTAAAGCTTAAGCTAACTAATCAGGGGACTATCTTGCAAAATTGTTAAGAGTCTAGGGTTTTGCCGTAAGAGGACTATTTTAATTTGTTTTTTGCATTTTTAAGGAAGAAAATGAGTCTTAGTTGTTAGATGAACAACTTTTGTGAAAGGTGTTACCGTGAAAACACCAAAAAGGACCTTTTTATAAAGGTTCTAAAATAGGTGGTAAATGTGTGTAATAGTTGAAATATTGAGTTGCTATAGAAGAGGATATGAATCAGCTAGGCTTGATTAGCAAAAAAGTTGGATGAAAATCGATATACGATCTTAGGGGCAAAATCATAATTTTGCCAAAGTCTAAGGGCAAAATGGTAATTTTTCCAAAGTAGAAAATTTTCTATTATAGATCAAAGGAAACGAGATTCGGACCTAGAATGGGAGAAAAGAGAAATATGGACAAATAGGTCCTTTTACCCTTTTTGGTATCGAGGCAAGTACCTGTGCTAATAATGCAACTATAAGTGAAGTATTTAATATTTCGATGTTGTATGAATTGTATATTGACTCTATGAATATATATTAAATTCATTTTTGATGAGATGTCAAGGAATAGAATGCAAATACTATGATATTAAGGTTATTAAGGTCCCATGTTTGGAATATGGCCTCGGTGTGAGATTTCGTATAAGACCATGTCAGGGACATGGCATCGGTATGATATTTCATGAAAGACCATATCAGGGATATGGCGCTGAAGTGATATCATATGTATGAGACTCAAGAGTACCTTGTAGCATTTTGAGTGATTTAACAAGTATGTTGAAAATAAGGAAATATGTGGATATGTCATGAGTGGTACAGGTATGTACCTAGAACTTATATGAAGTGATTTCGGTATATGATGAATCCATAGTAAGTTTATGCGTAAATAATGCATTCTTTATTGCGTATGTTTTATTCATTTATGCATTGCATGAATGCGTATAATTGTTGTAGAGATCTATTAAAAATGACAACGAGTGAGGGAATGATCGGATGAATATTCAAAATAGGAAAGTGGATAAGAATAAATATCCGTGAATGTGAGATAATGGTGCGCTGTGTGCGATACCACCTTATTAATTGTTAGCGATGGGCTGTGTGCGATACCATCGTGTTTAGTATTAAAGGAGTGCTATGTGCAATACCACCTTTTTAATTATAAATGGTGAGTTGTGTGCGGTCCCACCTTATTAAATATTAAATGGTGGGCTGTGTGCGATACCAACTTATTAATTATTAAATGGTGGGCTGTGTGTGATACCACCTTATTAGTTATGAAATGATGGGCTGTGTACGAAACCACTGAGTATTTATTATTATTCTGAGGTGTTATCGAGAAATTTAACTAAGTGAAATTACATGTGGTTTTGGGTGTATAAATGCAAGTAAAGGTAAACAATGTTTTGTTGTACGTGAAGGTCTCGAATGAGTAAGCATTATGAACGATTGAATGGGTAACCATAAGCTTAATAGTATATCTTATTATATTACCTTTATGGTTGAGTAATATAAATGAATGTCAATAGTTGATTATTATTTGCATGCGAACTTACTAAGCTTATTGCTTACTCCTCTTCCTTTCCTATCTCTTATAGGTTAACTTAACTAGCTCGGGTTGGAGACTACCGGAGATGCTTTCACACTATCGAGTAGTGATTTGGGTATAAGATTCAAGTCTTTTTGAGATATGGCATGTATAGGAATCTTATCTTTTCCTTAATTAAATAATAGTTAAGGTAGCCAAATGTGTTGGCCTAAAACAGTTTATAGTTCAAATATGAAAATTCAAGTGTTATAATTGATGATTTGAGAATAATATGTGATGATGTGTGAATATGTGCAAGTGAGGGTGGCTAAATTGCTATGAAAATAGCCTTGAATTGGTCGACACGGGTAGACACGAGGGCGTGTGTCTACGCCATGTATGACACACGGTCTATTCCATGGGGGTGTGACCTGGCCGTGTGTCCTCTGTATGTTAATGTTGCAAGTCAGTGTCGACCATGGGCTAGCCACACGGACGTGTGCCTAGGCCGATGACCCTTGTGAGGTTGCTGACGTCACAAACAGAATACCGAGTTTTACAAAAGGGCGAGGACACGGGCGTGTCTAGGCCGTGTGGAGCACATGGGCCAAGAACACGAGCATGTGTCCGGCCGCGTGAAAACCCCTTTAGGTTTAAAAAGAAAATAAATTCTACATGGGCATGGAACACGGGTGTGTGATATGCCACACGATGTGTCCCACTTTTCACATGAGTGTGTGGCTCTATTTTATGAAAAAAATTTCTAAGTGTTTCAAAAGTGTCGGTTTGGTCCCGAAGCATCCCGAATATAAGTATAGGGTCTCATAGACCCATAATGGGGATGTTACAAATGTAAATGAAAAATTTTAAGTTGGAACAAAATTTTATAGCCTAAAGTTTAGTGTTCAAGCAAGTCAAGTCCGGTAATGCCTCGTGCACGGTTCGGCATTGAATACGGGTAACGGGTGTTACATTTAGTGGTATCAGAGCTATGGTTTAGTCGATTCTTAGACTAACCTAGCATATGAGAGTTTAGCTATACATGACATATTACTCCTCATGATAGTGTGATATCTCCCACTCTAAGGAAATTATTTTGTTAAGACAGAGATAATTTCCAACCGAGCTATTTTTGATAATGTTGTAAGTGATAATGAGGAAATTGAAATGTGCTTATGATGTGATGAAATTCAAAAAGGTACGAATAGAAGTTGATTACATGTGTGTAATAAGGTATGAAAAGAGATAATCATAAGTCGAGGAATGAGAAAAATATGGAATGAAATGAAAGTTATATAGTGATAAGGTTATCCATGTTGGTTCGACATGCATACGGTGTTATATGCTCAACATATTTGATTAAGTGAATACGATGAGTAAACTTACCCAGTGAATGGGATATGTGTGTATGTACATTTGTTTGAATACTGTATAATCAGTATGTTCACATAGTTGAATCTCATGTGCGACCGTTAAAGTAGAGGATGTATAAAGTTTTGTTTTATGACTCTGTTATGAAGCCACAAATATTATGATAGTGTGGAAGTTAAACTGGGGAGTCAAATTAAGTAGAACACAGGAGATGAGTATGGTCATTCAATTATGAATTGATGAATGAGACCATGGTTGGACCATGGTAGTACATGTGATTCCATATAAGACCATGTTTGGGACATGGCATTGGCATCGATACATGATCCCGTGTAAGACCACGTCTGGAACTTGGCTTCGGTATGAAATCGTGCAAGACCATATCTAGAATATGGCATTGGCATCGACATGTGTTTCCATGTAAGACCGTATCTGGGATATGGCATTGGTATCGATATGAGATTTCGTGTAAGACCATATTGAGACTATGGCATCATGACGACATGTAAGATTATAACTAGGATTTGATATTATGATACGAGTAAGACCATAGTTGGACTATGGCAATCAAGTAAATGACATACTCAAACCCATAAGACGTTCCCTAATTTGATAAGCAATGGTAAGAAAAAAATGGGGTTAAATAATAAGTACTTGAATAGATATTAATATGAAGTCTGAGT
This sequence comes from Gossypium rotundifolium, assembly GCA_025506655.1. Lineage (NCBI taxonomy): Eukaryota > Viridiplantae > Streptophyta > Magnoliopsida > Malvales > Malvaceae > Gossypium > Gossypium rotundifolium. The sequence goes on along the minus strand of CP106730.1, from coordinate 24,079,607 downwards.
AAGTAAAATCACTGTTTGAAGTTATGAATGATAGAAACATTTGTAACATGAGTAAGTGTGAAAATTCGCTTAGAGTGAGTTGTGTAATTACGATGACATTTCATTAATGATGAATGCTAAGTCATATGTGTGTAGTCATGAAAGTCAAGTTAGAGACTTTACGACCTCACCCCCTTACCAGTGTTGATTTATAATGAGACTTTTACGAGAGTCGAGTTGAATAATTCATAAGTGTGAAATAAAAGAGTTCGGTGTTGAAACAACTAGTAATGTATACAGAGATAAAGGTAGTTGGAAAGTGAGAATAACTTTGGGAAGAACATCAAAATGTTTTCAAAGATTGTACCGATTATGCAATGTTACGGGTAAAGAAAAAGTTAGTCTCGACTATTCGACTCAATTGAGTAGGAAGCCTAAGGCATGTACTTATCAAGATCTTTCCGAATTGATGTTCATTAGTGAAAGGAATAATAAAGGGGTTTATGATGATGGAAATGGTTAGAGAAACAATATTCGAGATGCAAAAGTGTTTGATTATGACAACCATAGTTGAATAAATTATAATGATCTCTTTGAGTATTCTGTATAGATATCTATTTCCCTTCAGGGTTATGTGGTTGTTCATTTTTATGAAGTTATGATCGTGTGAGAATGTATTCTAAGAATAAATTTTGATATTTTTGGAAACCTAAGTAAAATAGGAAAGTGAACATTTTGGAAACTTGAACATTTTGGAAACCCGAACATTTTGGAAACCCGAACATTTTGGAAACTTGAACATTTTGAAACTCGAACATTTTTGAAATGAACCAAAATGGAAACATGAACATTTTGGAAACTTGAAAATGTAAGAAAAATGGCAAGTTACTGAGCCGATCGAAAATTTTAGGAAACTTAGAAATGATGCGAAATGTCAAATTTTAAAGTTTAAAATAGGAAATAAGGGCAAGATGGCCTTAAAAGTAATAGTTGGTAAAGTTTGACACACAAACAGGCTTGGAAAAGTGGCCTGAAGATGTCACTTAGGGCCTATGGAAATGGCGCCATATGCAAGAGAAATGGGCCTGGGTTTGAGTCACTTGGAAAGCAAATAATGAAGGTTTTAATTTTGCTTCCGTATAATGAGGTGGACGGCACCTATTTCTAGAAAGGAGGAGTTTTATTTCATTAATACTTGATAAATTAAGTGATAAATAAAGGATTTTTAATTTAAAGAGATAAAGGATGGATTAAATACTTTTAATTTAAATAAGGTGATAATTAAAAGATAATATTATCACTTATGGGGAGTAGTGGCCAAGTAAGGACTCTCCTATTGATAATTTCGCTAAAGAAGGAGAATTAAAGGCTTTTCTCCCATCTTTTCCTAATCTGTGCGAAATTTTCCCTAGCCCCTATTCTCTCTCGCCAAATTTTTCCTAAGCAAAACTCCATCTTTTCTTCTCCTCTCCTTTGTCATTATTAAGCCAAAACCCTTTTCTTTTGAACTCAATAGTCGAATCTCGTGACTCTAGGCAAGGAAGCAATCGATTAAAGGCATCAAGGTAAGGTTAAGATATTCAATTTCCTTTCTTTTCTATTTGCCAAAGAGAATGGCCTAATCCCTATTCTTGTTCATGGTCAATCTACAAGGATCTCTCGTGTTTCTACAATTATCGAATATAAGGATCAAGGATCTAAGGTAAGGAATATAAATATTCGGTCAAGGTTTTGATTATGTCTCAATATTAAAATAAATCTGACATGAAGTTATAGCGATTTCGACAGATATTCAAGACAAAGGAAACTTTCGGGATTTGGAAACTATAAGGTAAGTACATAGATCCAATCGGCCTAGGGTTATATTGGAATTATTTTCCATTTACTCAAAAGTTAGAAACTAACATAATTGCCTAATTTAGTGGCTAGCCGATTAAAGGAAGGAGTACTATCAATTTCCGTCATTTGATTTACAATCTTTCAATTCAGCAACAAGGTAAGTAATACAAATCCTACTAGGATTTGGTTTTTAAGCCAAATAGGTTTATTAATATGTTTTAATGGTTGGCCGAATATATGAGTTAAAGATCTAGATCGGTAGATCGTTCTTCGGGATTTCAAGGAATCTATTAAGCAAATCAGGTGTGTACCCATACTAACCTTCAATACGTTATATGGCAAATATTAACTATATGATTATACATAAGAATGTGAATATGGCTAAGTACCCTAATGTGGTACAAAAGTACTGTGCACGCTTTCCTATTTCGATAGGATTATGAAATATGTTATTTTATAACATGTGAAAATATATATATGAATGTGGAAATAAGTATGTTGTGCATGATATAAAATTTATGGGGCATTCGGGATCTATGTGAAAGGGGAAGAAGGTGTTGACTTCGGTCTCACCAACGGAATATGGTGACTACGGTCACAAAATTTGAATATGGTAACTCCGGTTACATTATCTGAATTTGGTAACTTCGGTTACATTATTTGAATATGGTGTCTAATGACACAAATTATATGGGCGATGAGCACGCCAGCCGCAATGATCGCCTTCGATGGTGTGTAGCGGATGGAGGGTTGACTTAGTAGTCCTCACGGTGTGTTTGGTGTCGATGGTGTGTAGCGGATGGAGGCTTGGGTTTGGGTTGCATCACATTTATTTTTATATGAATATGAATTTGATATGAACATGTATGCCTGATTTGTTGAATGTTAGTACTGTAGTGCACATTGAGTCTGTTGACTCACCCATTGTGGGACCTATTTTGGTGATGAACGGTGTGACGGACGGGGGTGTGTATGTTTCATTTGAAGGATGGACTTTACTTTTTAGTACCTTTAATTTTAGGTTTTACTTGATGTAATTAAGGGGTTGCTTTACTCTTAACATATAACTATTTAAGACCAAAGTTTAAGAGATATTATATTTTAATAAATAAGATTATTTTGTCACCTTAATAAAAATTGGATTTACAAGATTAATTAAATGAACTCAAAATAATAGTATGAAAATCTTTGAAACCGACTTTTTGTTGAATGTTATGGGGTGTTTTAGTTTGGTATCGAGCCCGCTTTTAAACTCTCGGCCTACACGTTTTGAATTCGAGCCCAAATGATTTTCTTTGAAAATAAGGGCTTCGGCAGTCATTGACTCCACATTGGGACCCTAACTATTTTCGTGAACTGCTTAAGGGTAGAAAAGGCATGGAACGTGATGAATGATAGGAACTTGAACCTAGGACTAGTCTACTCAAACACAAACACATAAGACTTAAGACCTAAGTTGAGGGTGGTAACCCATGACGCATTCTAGGATTGGATGAAGAGATTTTATGTGAATTTGGAGTGCTTTATCACCCTAACTCGAGGGCTTTGTAGTACCATTTAATTTTAGCTTGGTTTTGGGTTTTACTTGATGTAATAAGGCCATAAAAGGAACTAGCCATGTTTTAAAAAAAAAGAGAGAACAAAACAACAAACCCTAGTTTTTTCAAACTTTTTTGCTTTTAAACGAGAAAATATTTTTACAACATTTTCAAAAACTGATTTGCGAAAATTACAAAATGCTTAGTGGTAAAATTACCAAAACTATTATAAAATGTTCAACTACTCAACAAATTTTACCAAAATTTCATTATTTCATAAACATTCAAGAACCCTAATTTGTAAAATATCAAAATACCTTGATTTTGGAAAATACAAAATGCCCTAACCAAAATTACCAAAATGACCCTAATTTATTTTGCAACATTCCCATTTTAAGGAACAATTGTGAAAAGAACCTCAAAGTTTTACAACTTTTGATTGAAAAAATTAAATGGGTTTACCCCTTGATTTTAAAATTCTTCCAAAGCCCAGACTTTGAAATTTTCAAAATAATAACGTTTTCTAAAAATTACGAAAATTAGGACAAAACGAAAATATTTTGGAAAACAACAACAACAAAAACTACAACGTATGAACGAAAGTTCATATTTGTCGATGGATGAATGAATGAATGGAAAAGACTATGGTTTTATTTAGAAAGAACCACTCTTAAATCCCTTTTCATAAGATCCATTTGGTAAATAAGTGGAACAATGACTAATCCATAAAATTTCTTAATCGATCTCGACGCTAGAAAATGAGCTCTAGAGGGGTGTCATTGGACGAGGTAGAGGAAGGAATGGTTAGATCGGGAGAAACAATGCCACCGCCACCACCACCCCCGAGATTCGGACGGGAAGAAAGTGTTTGGATTGCAGAGGAAATGAAATCAAAACAACCATAGTAATGAATGTTTCGTGGAATTATAGCACCCAAGATGATCGGTTCGAGCGTATTAGATGAGCCGGACTTTCAAAGGAAAATGAAAGGATGGTGGCATTGTTACACGATCCATGGTGGTTCCGGGATGGTACCACGGTGAAAATTTGACCGGAGGTTAGAGGCATGTGGTTCTGAACAAAGGAAGGCTTTTCTAGGGTTGGTCATATGAGGCGGAATTTCGAGGTTTTATGAACTTTGGTGGAAAAGGCCAAGGTAGCCGAGGGGATTAAGGACGCTACTAAGCATCGTGGATAGGAATAAGGCCAAAAGAGGATTTGGGCTATCCGAAAGGGTCACAAGAGGCTTAGGGTTGTGAGAGCATTGTGGAAAGAAGCACTTGGGAGAGTGTTAGAGAAAGACGGAGGATGTCAGTGTGGGTAGGACCATATGCTTAAGGATTGTCCCAAGCAACTGAGATGAGAGCCAAACGACGGCTCGTAATGCTAGCTGACCGGTAGAGGCGACAGCCTCAACGGGGTCGTGGTTCGTAATCGGGTAGTGGTGGCGAGGCCGTGGAACACATGGCTGAGGTACTACTAATGCCGATGCAAGGCAACCGGTTTGGTTTATGCGATTTACCGGAGGGAAGATGGTGATGCACCGGATGTAATAACCGATATGTTCTTTATTTTTGACAAACCCTATTTTGCTCTGATTGATGTGGGCTTGACCCATTCCTATGTTGCATGTAGTGTAGTGGAAACACTAGGCCTAGACTCGAACTTTCGATGACGGATGACTGTAGTAAGCCCATTAGGCCAAACTGCTGTGGTAGACAAGATCTTTCAAATGTTCCTTAGAAATTGGGAGTGAACTTTCGAGCGATTTAATGGAGTTACCTTCTGAGAGTTTGAACTTATACTGGAATGGAAAATTAGACAATTAATGGAGTTAGAATTATCAAGAATACCCCAGATATGGGAGGTAGAATTTGGAATTGATTTACTACCCTAATAGCTTCCTGTCAATCGCCCATACCGAATGGCGCCAAAGGAGTTAGTGGAGCTCAAGGCTCAAATCCAAGAACTGTTGGATCGTGGGTTCATCCGACCCAAAGATATCTTCGTGGGAGCGCCGGTCTTATTTGTGAAGAAGAAGGACTAAACTATGCGATGTGCATGTTACCAAGGATCGATGACTTGTTCGATCACCGGAAGGGGCCGCATTAAGACCGCTTTAGGACAAGATACGCCATTTTGAGTTCGTGGTGATGCCATTTGGGTTGATGAACGCCCACCTAGCGCTCATGGATATGATGAATCGGTTTTCCATTTCTACTTGGATAGGTTTGTCGTTGTGTTCATCGACGATATTTTGGTGTACTCAAGTCGTAAGAGGAGCATGATAAGCATATCCGAGTTGTGTTGGAAGAGTTAAGGAGAAGAGCTTTATGCCAAATTCAGCAAGTGCGAATTTTGGCTTAAGGAGGTGGCATTCCTAGGACATGTGGTATCCGCAGAAGGAATAAGAGTGGATCCTAGGAAGATCAAGCAAAGGCTGGATTGGAAACCACCTAGGTCCGTGGTGAGATCCAAGTTTCTTAGGCTTGGCAGCTGCACATGTAAGGTTTGTGGAAGGTTTTTCGTCAATAGCCGCGCCTTTAACAAAGTTGCTAAGGAAGGAAGTACCCTTTGAATGGACTAATAAGCGCAGAAGAGCTTTGAAAAGCTTTAAAGAGTGTTGACTAAGCTCCAGTGTTAATTCACCAGAGGCGTGAAAAGATTTTGTGGTGTATCGTGATGCTCAGACACGGGGTTAGGTTGTGTACTAATGCAAGAGGGTAAAGTGGTCGCTATGCGCCACGGCAGCCTAAGGCCGCATGAGGTTAACTACCCAACCCATGATTTAGAGCTAGCAGCAGTGGTTTTTGCCTTTAAGGTTTGGAGGCACTACCTTTATGGAGAAAGGTCGGTTATCTACATAGACCACAAGAGCCTTAAGTATTTATTTACTCAGAAGAAGTTGAACTTGAGGCAACGAAGGTGGGTGGAATTGTTGAAGGATTACGATTGTTCGATAGAATATCATCCGGGCAAGGCGAATGTGGTAGCCGATGCCCGAGTAGGAAGGTTGTGTCGATCTACGGGCTTTGTTCGCTCATTTAAGTCTCAGATGATGATGGAAGCTCACTGGTGTTACAAGTCGAGCCCACCTAGTCAAGGAGGTGAAAGAGGGACGGTTATCGATAAGGACTTAAGTACTAAGTTATAGCAAGTACAGCAAGGAGGATTAAAGGACTATGGCGTCAATGATGAAGGAGTATTGTGCTACAAGGGAAAGGTTTGTATGCCGAGGAATAAGGAGTTGAGACAAAGGATTCTTCGGGAAGCGCATGGTAGCCCTTATGCTATGCATCCCGGAGGCATCAAGCTGTATAGAGATCTAAGGGAACAATTTTGGTGGTCCGATCCAAAGTGAAGTAATCGAATTTGTGGGGAAGTGTTTGACGTGTCGAGAAGTTAAGGTGAACACCAAGTCCCATCGAGATTGCTTCAACCAATCGAAATTCCCAATGGAAGTGGGAGAGAATTACCATGGACTTCGTTAGTGGGCTTCCCTTATGCCTACTAAGAAGGACTCAGTATGGGTGATAGTGGACCGCTTGACCAAGTCCGCACACTTTATCCCAAGAAGAATGGATTATTCTCTTGAAGTTGGCTAAGTTATATGTGGCGTAGATTGTGAGGTTGCATGGAGTACCAATGTCGATCATCTCCGATAGAGACCCAAGGTTTACGCCTCGATTTTGGAAGGCACTTCATCAAGCCTTAGGCACTAGGTTGGACTTCACCACGGCGCTTCATCCACAATCCGACGGGCAATCGAACGAAAGTTATACAAGTGTTGGAGGATATGTTGAGAGGTCGTGTAATGGATTTGAGGAAGTTGGGAAGATTACTTGCCTTTAGCTGAGTTCGCTTACAACAACAAACTATCGTGCTAGCATTCGGATGGCACCATACAAAGCATTGTATGGAAGGAAGTGTAGAACACCTACTTGTTGGACCGAGTTAGGAGAACGCCGAGTTTTGGGTCCAGAATTAGTGGCAGAAACTAAAGAGAAGGTTGAGTTAATTCGGGCACGGTTGAAGGAAGCCTCTGATAGGCAGAAGTCGTACGCAGACCTTAAGCGGAAGGAAATAGAGTTTGAAGTGGGAGACCAAGTATTCCTGAAAGTCTCGCCTTGGAAGAAGGTAATGAGGTTAGGTCGAAAAGGGAAGTTAAGCCCAAGGTTCATAAGGCCTTATCGAGTAATTGAACGAAGTTGGGCCAATGGCATACCAATTAGAGTTGCCACCGAATTGCAGCAGATGCACGACGATTTCATGTATCCATGCTACGCCGCCACCGATCGGATCCGTCGCATGTGGTATTGCTGAAGAGGTGGAACTAAGGCCGACTTATCCTACGAGGAAGAGCCGATTTGAATTTTGGAACGAGATGTGAAAGTACTACGAAGGAAGACAGTGCCTCTAGTCAAAGTGTTATGGCGCAATCATGGATCGGAAGAAGCTTCGTGGGAGTCAAGAGACCATGCGACAGCAATACCCTCAATTATTTTAGTTAGGAAATTTCGGGACTAAATTTTGTTTAAGGGGTAGAATCAGAACATCCCGAAAAGGGCCTATGCATTTTCAGCTTAATTGTATGAAATGACAAGTTTAAGCACTAAGAATAAATTTTGATATTTTTGGAAATCTAAGTAAAATAGGAAAGTGAACATTTTGGAAACTTGAACATTTTGGAAACCCGAACATTTTGGAAACCCGAACATTTTGGAAACTTGAACATTTTGAAACCCGAACATTTTTGAAATGAACCAAAATGGAAACTGAACATTTTGGAAACTTGAAAATGTAAGAAAAATGGCAAGTTACGAGCCGATTGAAAATTTTAGGAAACTTAAAAATGATGCGTAAATGTCAAATTTTAAAGTTTAAAATAGGAAATAAGGGCAAGATGGCCTTAAAAGTAAAAGTTGGTAAAGTTTGACACACAAACAAAGCTTGGAAAAGTGGCTCAAGATGTCACTTAGGGCCTATGGACATTGCGCCATATGCAAGAGAAATGGGCCTGGTTCGAAGTCACTTGGAAAGCAAACAATGAAGGTTTTAATCTTGCTTCCGTAGAAATTGAGGTGGACGCACCTATTTCTGACTCGCCAAATTTTTCCTAAGCAAAACTCCATCTTTTCTTCTCCTCTCCTTTGTCATTATTAAGCCAAAACCCTTTTCTTTTGAACTCTATAGTCGAATCTGTGACTCTAGGCAAGGAAGCAATCGATTAAAGGCATCAAGGTAAGGTTAAGATATTCAATTGCCTTTCTTTTCTATTTGCTTAAAGAGAATGGCCTAATCCCTATTCTTGTTCATGGTCAATCTACAAGGATCTCTCGTGTTTCTACAATTATCGAATATAAGGATCAAGGATCTAAGGTAAGGAATATAAATATTCGGTCAAGGTTTTGATTATGTCTCAATATTAAAATAAATCGACATGAAGTTATAGAGATTTCACGGATATTCAAGACAAGGAAACTTTCGGATTTGGAAACTATAAGGTAAGTACATAGATCCAATCGCCTAGGGTTATATTGGTATTATTTTCCATTTACTCAAAAGTTAGAAACCCACATAATTGCTCGATTTAGTGGCTAGCCGATTAAAGGAAGGGTACTATCAATTTCCGTCATTTGATTTACAATCTTTCAATTCTAAGACAAGGTAAGTAATACAAATCCTACTAGGATTTGGTTTTTAAGCCAAATAGGTTTATTAATATGTTTTAATGGTTGGTCAATATATGAGTTAAAGATCTAGATCGGTAGATCGCTCTTCGGGATTTCAAGGAATCTATTAACAAATCAGTGTGTACCCATACTAACCTTCAATACGTTATATGGCAAATATTAACTATATGATTATACATAAGAATGTGAATATGGCTAAGTACCCTAATGTGGTACAAAAGTACTGTGCACGCTTTCCTATTTCGATAGGATTATGAAATATGTTATTTTATAACATGTGAAAATATATATATGAATGTGGAAATAAGTATGTTGTGCATGATATAAAATTTATGGGGCATTCGGGATCTATGTGAAAGGGGAAGAAGGTGTTGACTTCTGTCTCACCAACGAAATATGGTAACTCCGGTTACATTATCTGAATTTGGTAACTTCGGTTACATTATTTGAATATGGTGTCTAATGACACAAATTATATGGGCGATGAGCACGCCGACCGCAATGATCGCCTTCGATGGTGTGTAGCGGATGGAGGTTGACTTAGTAATCCCACTTGCAGACTGGCAGGTGCAGGTGGTGTGTAGCGGATGGACAAATAGGCTTGGGTTTGGGTTGCATCATCATTTATTTTTATATAAATATGAATTTGATATGAACATGTATGCCTGATTTGTTGAATGTTAGTATCGAGTGCACATTGAGTCTGTTGACTCACCTCATTGTGGGACCTATTTTCAGTGATGAAAGGATTTGACCGGACGGAAGACCTTGAGGTGGCCATGTTTCATTTGAAGATTTTATGTAATTTGGACTTTATTTCTTTTAGTACCTTTAATTTTATTTTTGGGTTTTACTTGATGTAATAAGGCCATAAGGCCCTGTGGATTCTTTTTTATTTTGCTTTACTCTTAACTATTACGCTATGTAACTATTTAAGACCAAAGTTTAAGAGATATATATTTTTTAATAATAAACCTTAAAGATTATTTTGTCACCTTAATAAAAATTGGATTTCATTTTATGAAGTTATGATCGTGTGAGAATGTCAAGATGGTTAGAGAAACAATATTCGAGTAAAATTAGACAAAATTGTTGTTGATTCGGTTGGTTCGTAATTGACACTTTTTTATCTCTTTGTATTTATATTTTGGTATTTTGAAGTGAAGTCGGTGAAAAAAATTGTTTGTGAGACTATTCTTATGTCTCTGTTGATCATGATTTATCTTTAAAGCACATTCTTAAGTTGTGATAGTATATCTACTATGATTACGCTTTTATTTTGATCATATAAAGGTGATAATTCTAGTATATGGATATCTCATATTTTTGTATAAGATGTTAATATCAACAAAAGTATAAGTAGTGAAATCACAAGTTTCAAATTGTGCAATGGATTTTTTCGTAAGCTGAAAAAAGTTAATGCATTCAATTGAGATATCCCTATTACTCCGAACTAAGGCAATAGTAAAGGTTTTCAATTTGCATAACAAGAGAAATTCAAAGAATTATGTGTTTGAACTGTATTCTTAGTATGGAGAAAAGAGTAGATTGATTTGTGAGATATGATTCGAGTTATGTGTATATTTACGCATGCTTCAACAAGGAGAATAAATTTTGTGTATTAACGAGTAGGGAGATGGATAGTCTGAATGAGAAAATTAGATTCTAGGAAGCACAATACAGAGATATGCTTATGGAAATATGTTTTAATACTAGAGTGTAAAGAGGTAGTTTACATCTTTAGATGGTTAGAGTTACATCGAAAAGAACTATTAGATTGGTGATTCAGTGACGATCACTTTTGTGTCTGTGTTGTGAAATCGATGATATAGTATGATCCTGATGAGCTATAGATCTAATGTTGCAGAAAAATTTGAATGTAAGATAGTGACGATGGTTTGAGCTATTGCAAGAGTATGTGTGGTTATTAAGTTACCTTTCAAGGAGCAAATGTAGTAATGATATCGGGATGGGAAACCCTCATTTAATCGATACAAGTTGGTTACTTGATAGATCTTTGTTGATAGTATCCTCATTTTATCGATGTTAAATGCTAAAGCGAGTTTTCCTTTTGAAACAGAGAATTTTAAAAGAGTGATAGTGAATGGTAATTTAAAGGAGTCCAGAATGAGTTAACTTTTGATGTTAAAATTCAGGTCGGACATGATTTCTGTTAATATTGTTATCTCGAGATACAATTTGCGTATTGATGAGTCCAGAACGTATGTAGAAGATTTAGTGCGAGGCTCAGAAGTAGCACGTCTTTTCATCAAAGAATAATGAAATGAACAATCATATGAGTAGGTGCTTTGGTGATTGAGTATATATACATATCATGATATGTTTGAGTTTATGTTCAGAAATTGCCGATCGGTAAAAGCTGAATTTTTAGAGTATTCAAATTCAGGACTATTACAATCGGTGAAGATTCTAGGGAGAAAGTATGATAAAATACTATATATTTCAAATTTGGATTGTTATGATTCCCAAAAAGGAGGATGTCATTCGGATTGTAGTAAATTATTTGGTAAAGATCTGAATGATCATTTTAGCATGTACAGAGTTCACATTTGGCAGATTATTGAGTATAGGTGCCCAGAGAAAGAGTAATTTAAATTTTAAAGTTGTGCTTCAACCTTGTGTACTACATCTTAAAGGTCTTTGGCAAGAGAGATTTGAGGGTAAATAGATTTGTGATTTTGAAAAGTTGGTGGAAACGTTTCATGAATGTTGAAAGCAACTTCTTTTGGTAAAATTTTCGGGGACGAAAATCCCTAAGGGGAGAATTGTAACAGCCTAATTTAGGGGCTAGTCGAAACAATGGTCTCGAGACCACTAATCTGGGGTCAGAGAAAATTATTTTAATTTTATTTTATGGGTTATAGCATGTTCATAAAAGTGCATGAAAATTTTGGTGCTTTAATTTTAGCGATTTCATGCTTAATCGCGAAAAAAGACTAAATCGCATAAAGTGTGAAAGTTCTATTTTATTTGCTAGAGGTGCAAAATAGCCATATAATATTAATTGGAGGTCTTTAAAGTGCAAATAGGCTGTTGAAGAAGTGATGGCCATCCATAGGGGACAAAGAATTGACTTTGTCATTTGGTTAGGTAAAAATTTGGTGATAAAAATTTATTTTTATTATAAAATAAAGAAAAGAAAATATCATCTTTTCTCTCCATCTTCTCCTCCAAAAATGAGCATCAAAATTGGGGGTTGAGAGCTCAAAATTTCAACCAAGCTTTCTTCCTTGCAAGTAAGTGATTTTGGTGGCCTTTCTTGAAAATTTTTGTACTTTTGGAACCCCTAAAGCTTAAGCTAGCTAATGAGGGGACTATCTTGCAAAATGGTTAAAAGTCTAGGGTTTGTCCATGAGGGGACTATTTTAAATTGTTTGCTGCATTTTTAAGGAAGAAAATGAGTCTTAGTTGTTAGATAAACAACTTTTGTGAAAGCTGTTACCATAAAAACACCAAAAAGGACCTTTTTGTAAAGGTTGTAAAATAGGTGGTAAATGTGTGTAATAGTTGAAATCTTGAGTTTCTATAGAAGGGGATATGAATCGGCTAGGCTTGATTAGCAAATAAGTTAGATGAAAATCGATATACGAGCCTAAGGGCAAAATCATAATTTTACCAAAGTCCAAGGGAAAAATGGTTATTTTGCCAAAGTAGAAATTTTAAAATGTATTGATCAGTGTGGTGATTAAATGAGTGAATTTTTCTGTTATAGATCAAAGGAAATGAGATTCAGACCTAGAATGGAAGAAAAGAGAAATATGGACAAATAGGTCCCTTTTTACCCTTTTTGGTATCAAGTAAGTTCATGTGCTAATAATGCAACTATAAGTGAAGTATTTAATATTTCGATGTTGTATGAATTGTATATTGACTCTATGAATATATATTAAATTCGTTTTTGACGAGATGTCAAGGAATGGAATTCTTCAATCGAACTTTAAGAATGAATAGAATGCAAATACTATGATATTAAGGTTATTAATGTCCCGTGTAAGACCATATTTGGAATATGGTCTCGGTGTGAGATTTCGTATAAGACCATGTCGGGACATGGCATTGATATGATATTTTATGAAAGACCATATCGGGGATATGGCGTTGATGTGATACGTATGTATGAGACTCAAGAGTACCTTGTATCATTTTGAGTGATTCAACAAGTATGTTGAAAATAAGGAAATATGTGGATATGTCATGAGTGGTACAGGTATGTACCCAGAACTTATATGAAGTGATTTCGGTATATGATGAATCCATAGTAAGTTTATGCGTAAATGATGCATTCTTTATTGCGTATGTTTTATTCATTTATGCATTGCGTGAATGTCTATAATTGTTGTAGAGATCTATTAAAAATGATAGAGAGTGAGGAAATCCTCGGATGAATATTCGAAATAGGAAAGTGGATAAGAATAAATATCCGTGAATGTGAGATAATGGTGGGTTGTGTGGGATACCACCTTATTAATTGTTAGCAATGGGCTGTGTGCGATACCATCACCATTATTATCAATGGTAGGCTGTGTGTGATACAACCTTATTATTTGTTATCGATGTGTTGTGTGTGATACCATCGTGTTTAGTATTAATGGTGGGTTGTTTGCAATACTGTAACACCCCTAACCCGCAATCATCACCGGTCTAGGGTTAAAGACATTACCGGACAAATCGGAATCTTTTACAGACATTTCATAAAATAATTCAAAGAATCGAATAAATGTGTCCCTTAAATAGGTGTTCGAGACCTTAAACATGATTTAGAAAGGGGCCAGGACTAAACTGAACACATACGGAAATTTTCAAAATTTTAAAAAATTCAAAGTTATAGAGGTCACATGCCCGTGTGGGCAGGCCATATGCCTCCCACGGCCTTAGACATGCCCATGTGTCTAAGCCATGTCAAAACAGGGCATACATACTGACTTGTCAACACGACCGTGGACACGCCCGTGTGCCTCACCCATAGTCGCTATTGACTTGCACCACACGGCTAGTCACATGCCCGTGGTCGAGTCTGACTTGTTTTGAAATGAAACCATGAAGGACACGGTCGAGCCACACGCCTGTGTGCTCAATCATGTAGGCAAATATAGGCCATCTTCAAGGCCAAAATTCCACCCACACTTTGGGTTTCACCTACAAGCACAAATAAGCATCAATCCAAGCATCAAAGGCAACCAATACATACCAAAATGTTCATCAATTCTAATCACTTAGGAGCATAACAATCACACCAACTTATGTGCCATTTAACTCAACCCAATCACACATTTCTAAGTAACATCCATCCACACACTTACCATTTCATTATAACATTCATTCATCAATTATATGCTTACTTTGCATCAATAAGCTTACCATTATTTTGGCCATTTCACTAGACATCAAACCATACCAAAATTAAGCATCATAAGACATGACCATTCATTCATATGATGTCATTATCTAGCCATATCATGTGGCTAACTATACATCCTTTCAAAACATAACCATATCAACTAGACTATACATGCCATACTTAATATATACATATTCAAAAGGTACCAAAATGTGATTTGAGTAGTGTGATGACGATCCTCGACGATTCTCGAGCCCTTAGTAGCTTTGACGATCTATAAAACAAAGTAAACAAACACAAAGTAAGCTTTCAAAAGCTTAGTAAGCCATATACAAATAAACTTAACATATAAGCATTCATTATTCATATCAAATATAAAATTACTAATAGCTCATTTGCACATTCATAATTCTTCTTGGCTCATTTGTTTAGCCATTTTGCTTACCAACATATATATCACCATGTACTTCATTAGATCATAGTTCATTCATTCACATATCAAATTTTACTTCATCAAATGTCTATACATATCTCATCTAGGTATTTCATATACTTACATAATGTACATATCAAACACACATGATTCAGTTATACATTTCACATAGCCTTCCATTTTCTCAGAATTGCCCGTTGAACCATTTGGAATCAAATAGGACACTTGGAATACTCAGAATAGTCGTACAATGCCAACATCTCAGACGTTGACTTACATGTAACCAAATATTGATGCCACTTTACTAGACAGGGTCTTACATGAAATCAGATACGATGCCAATGTCCCAGACATGGTCTTACACATAAATTTCAAATTGATGCCAACGTCCTAGAGGCGGTCTTACATGATATCACATATCGAAACATATGTCATGACATATAAAATCCTATCTATTCCTAGGTTCGTATAGGACTTCTCGGACATTGATACGGTAACACCCCTTACCCCCAATCTCTGCCAAAATCGGGCAAAAAGTGTTACTGTACAAAACTACTTGATCGCCACTTAGGCTCACGCGACTACTCTACTTGAGTCACTATAACAACTTTATTTACGACTTACGAGACCTCACTTGTACATACGAGGGCTCTCGAGATTATATCAGAAACTTTTTCGATCCATAAAACTTCTTTCTCAACTAAACAGGGAGTACACACCGTGTTAGAAGACACACACGCCCATGTGTAGTCTCACATGCCCATGTGCTCACATGGTGCCCAAAAACCCCAGCATTCTACCAAAACTCCCACGGCTAGGGCACACGCCCATGTGAAATGGAACATGCCCGTGTACCCTCATAACATACCCGTGGCTTTAAACCGTGGGGAGTTATTGACTAATTTAACACGGCCTAGACACGCCCGTGTGAACAGTCGTGGTCTATTATAACTTAAAATGTTAACATGCAGGGGCACACGACCAAGTCACACACCCGTGGGCTGACCGTGTGTCACACATGGTCTAGACACATGCCCGTGTGCCTACCCATGTGGACAGAACAAGGCTATTTGCCAAGCTTATAGCACCTCTATACCTTACACTACATGAGTTCATTCAACAAACTAATAAACATCTCATAATTCAACATGCACTCACATTGATAACTTTGAAATTTCATAAATGATAAAATGCGCCATCATTCTTGGAAATTTACAAAATTAATGTCTTAGCAAGAGTCAATACACCTTTGGCAAAAATAATAAAATAATCTATCTAGTCTAGCCCCTATACATGCCATAACAAAATCACTAAATCTGAATATACCGAGGTGAGCAGATAGTGTGGGCGGCCTCCTTGTTATCGGCGTATCCCGGCTCGGCTCTTTAACTTTATAAAACAAGGGAAAAAGAGAAGGGGGAGTAAGCTTTAAGCTTAGTAAGTTTACATGTAAACGATATAACATTATAACATGTATTAAACAATTACATAGCATTACATACTAAGAGAGAAACAATCTACATTCATGATCATGCTTACTCATTTTCTCCATTCCCACATTGCAAACATATCACAAGCTTAATGCATGCATTTATTAACAAGTTCTCCTGCACTTAGCATCACAATATCACATAGTACAACACATCACTATCTCTAATTTCATTTCTCATAGTCAAATTACTCGGTGGATTTGCACTTAGCCCACCATCAACCTTTATTAGGGTGGTATCGCACATAGCCCACCAAAAAGATTGATTACGGTGGTATCGCACATAGCCCACCAAAGGATTAGTTACGGTGGTATAGCACATAGCCCATCAAAAAGATATATAGATGATGGTATCGCACATAGCCCATCGTAATTAAGCAACAAGGTGGTATCGCATATAGCCCACCATCAAATATTGTCAATACACATTCATACGATTATTTCTTCATTCATACAATAATTATTCAAAAACTATCACATTCAGTCCACTAGAACCACATATGTTCTCAATCACGCCATACACTAATTAGCAACATAATGTTTACGAATATATATATATTGCTTACACATAAACTTACCTCGATGCAAAACGTGTTAACTAGCGATTTACTCAATCACCTTGCCTTTCGCACTGTCAAAGTTGATTCCGCGCTCTTCTTGATCTATAACAATGAAATTCATTCGTTTAGATCATTCTATGATCATAATACATCAAATTCTACACTTGGGCAAAATTTACCATTTTGCCCTTGTATATTGGCAAAATTATAATTTTGCCCCTAGGCTCGTAATTTATTTTTCATCACATTTTCTCAATAAACAAGCATAGATGAACATTTATTTCTCTTACAACTACTCACCATTTCAACTATTTCGTGCTTTTATGACACAAACTAAATCTTTACATTCAATTCCTATTTAGGTGTTTTCATGTTAACACCTTTCACAAAAGCTGTTTCTCATCTCCCTAACATTCATTTTCTTCCATGAAAAATCAGCTAACAACATAACTACTCTCATGGTAAGTCCCTAGACTTTCAACCATATCTCAAATTAGTCCCTTCATTAGCTAGCCTAAGCTTTGGGGACCCTAAAAACACAAAAATAATCAATTAACACCACCAAAAATCACTTACTTGGGTGAGGAAAAGTTGCTAAAATCTCAAGGCTTTCAAAACCCTTCTTTTGAGTGTAAAAATTGGTGGAAGAGGAAGGGAAGAGAAAAAAATGATGGCCTTCCCTTATTTTATCATATTTTAGTCAACTAGTCAACAACTTTCACCAAATTTGACTAAAAATTAATGCTTTTGTCCCCCTAGCTTCCTATGGCCGGCCATCACTAGATGAATGGCCCAATTGCACTTTAAAATTCTCCAAATTTACATTTTATAGCTATTAGGGACCTCTACCTTATAAAATAGAAATTTCGCGCTTTATGCGAGTTAGTCCTTTTTCACAATTAAGCATGCTATTGCTAAAATTAAAGCACAAAAATTTCCATATATCCATATATTAATACCATAACACATAAAATAATACTAAAATAATTTTCTTCAACCTCAAATTAGTGGTCCCGAGACAACTAGCCCCAAAATCGTCATATAACTCTCCCCTTTAGGATTTTTGCCCTTGAAATTCTTACCAATAAAGAGGTTTGGATATTGTTCTCTCATGGCTTCCTCCGGTTCCCACGTAGCCTCTTCTGCACCGTGTTTTTGCCACAACACTTTTACTAAGGCAATGTCCTTATTCATCAATTGTTTCACTTCTCGAGCTAAAATTTGAATTGGCTCTTTCTCAGATGTCATATCCGGTCGTATCTCAATTTCCGTTGGATGAATCACATGTGAATGATCAGAACGATAACGCTTTAACATTGATACATGGAACATGTTATGGATTTTCTCTAACTTTGCCGATAAAGCCAATCGATATGCTACTGGTCCAATCCTTTTGATAATTTCATATGCCCCTATGAATCTCAAACTCAATTTACCTTTTCGTCTGAATCTCAATATTTTCTTCCATGGGGATACTTTTAGAAATATCCTGTCACCCACTTGAAACTCAATTTCTTTTCTTTTCAAGTCCGTATGACTTTTTTCAGTCTGAAGTAGCTTTCAGACTATCCCGAATAACCTTCACTTTTCCTTCATTTTGTTTGACTAAATCAACCCCATGAATTTGTTTCTCACTCAGCTCGGTCCAATACAAGGGAGTCCAACACTTACAACCATATAAGGCCTCATACGGCGCCATCCGTATGCTTGATTGATAACTATTGTTGTAAGCTAATTCGACCAAGGATAGGTATCTTTCCCAACTACCTTCGAACTCTAACACATAGCATTGGAGCATATCTTCAAGAACTTGAATTACTCTCTCAGACTAACCATCAGTTTGAGGATGAAAAGTAGTACTAAAATTCAACCTTGTACCTAAGGCCTCTTGTAACTTCTTCCAAAACCTCGAAGTAAATCTAAGGGCCTCTATCCGAGATAATGGATATAGGCACTCCATGCAATCTTACTACCTCTGCAATACACAACTCAGCTAACTTCTCTAGCGAATAATCAATACGCACAGGTATAAAGTGAGCTGACTTCGCGAATCTATCAACAACAACCCACACAGCATCTTTCCTTTGAGGAGTCAAGGGCAACCACGTCACGAAGTCCATAGTAATCTGATCCCACTTCCACTTGGGAACCATCACTGGTTGAAGTAATCCCAATGGAACTTGATGCTCAGCTTTCACTTGTTGACAAATTTGACATCTTGTTACATATTCTGAGATGTCTCTTTTCATACCCAGCCACCAATAGAACTTCTTCAGATCATTGTACATTTTCGTACTGCCCGGGAGTACTGACAATTAGCTACTATGTGCTTCTTGTAAGATTTCTCAGATCAACTCGTCATCTTTAGATACACAAATTCTATCATGGAACATTAAGCAACCGTTCGAATTTACCCAAAATTCAAAATCAGCTCCTGATTCACACTTAGCTCTTTTAGCCAGTATCTTATTATCATTCCTTTGAGCTTCACATATTTGTCGAACAAATAGTGGCCTAGCAAGATAACACCTCAACTGACAAACTCGTGCTCATAGCTCTCAAAGCATACAAATATTTTCTACTGAAAGCATTCGCAACTACATTCGCTTTCCCTGGGTAATAATCGATCACTAGCTCGTAGTCCTTTAATAATTCAAGCCATCGTCGTTACCATAAATTTAACTCCTTTTGATTCATCAAGTACCTCAAACTCTTATGATCCGTGAAGATTCAGCACTTCTACCATATAAGTAATGTCGCCAAATCTTTAACGCGAAAATAATTGTGGCAAACTCTAGGTCATGAGTCAGATAATTCTTCTCATGGGGTTTTAGCTGTCTCAAGGCATAATACCCTCTTGCATCAACACACAATCGAGACCATTTAACGACATGTCACTGTAGACCACAAACTCCCTTCCTGACTCAGGCTGTACCAAAATCGGCGCTTCTGTCAACAACGTTTTCAATCTCTCGAAACTATGTTCGCATTTTTCAGTCCATTCAAACTTAACATCCTTGTGTAATAATTTCATCATCGGAGTAGCAATCATAGAAAATCCCTTCACAAACCGCCTATAGTACCCTGCTAAACCCAAAAAACTTCTAACTTTTAACACGTTCCTCGATGGTTTCCACTCCACAATAGCTAAGATCTTTCTCGGATCAACTCTAATACCCTCACCCGACACAATGTGTCCTAAAATTTGACCTCTCGAGCCAAAATTCACTCTTGCTAAATTTGGCATATAATTACTTGTCTCTCAAAGTCTACAAGATAATTCTCAAATGCTTTGGATGATCACTCTCATCTCGGGAGTAAACCAATATGTCATCAATAAAAACAACCACAAAATTGTCCAAATACGATCAGAAGATATGGTTCATTAAGTCCATAAAAACTGTAGGACCATTCATTAAACTGAACGACATGACCAGAAACTCATAATGGCCATACCTAGTCCTGAATGTTGTTTTCGGCACGTCTTGTTCCTTAACCCTCAACTGGTAATAACCGAATCTTACATCAATCTTGGAGAACACCACAACTCCCTTCAGTTGATCAAATAGATCATCTATCCTCGGTAAAGGATACTTATTTTTTACTGTCACCTTGTTGAGCTGTCAGTAGTCTATACACAATCTCATCGATCCATCTTTCTTTTTCATAAACAATACCGGAGCATCCCACGTTGAATAGCTTGGTCTTGTAAAACCCTTATCCGTCAACTCTTGTAACTGGACCTTCAGTTCTTTCAACTCCAACGGTGCCATCCTATACAGAGCGATGGAAATAAGTGTCGTTCCTAGAATTAACTCAATTCCAAACTCAACCTCTCTGATTGGAGGTAGTCCAGGTAACTCTTCTGGGAATACATTCGGATACTCACATACAACTGGCACGGTTTCAATCTTTGCTTTAGACCCTTAAGTGTTTAGTACAAAGGCAAGATACGACTCACACTTTTTCTCAAATATTTCTCAACTACCACGGACGAAATCATCACCGGTAGACTATCCGACTCACCTGATTTAACCCGAATAACATCTCTATTTTCACACTTCAATTCAATAAATTTACTACCACAATTCACTAAAACACAATGGGCAGTCAACCAATCCAAACCAAGAATAAAATCAAACTCATCAAATGGTAACAAAATAAGGTTTGCCTAAAAATATTGACCCCTAATTGTCAAGGGACAGTTCCTACACACCTTGTCAACTAACACCTATTTACCTAGTGGGTTTGATACTTTTATCACAAATTCAGTAAACTCAATAGTCATATTCAAACTAAATGCCAATCTCATACAAATATAAGAATGGGTCGACCCCGGTCAATTAAAACAATAACAGAGGTGTCATAGAGAGAATGTACCCGTTATTACATCTGGCGATGATGCCTCTTCTCGAGCATGAATAGCATAGGTTCTTGCTAGCGCCTGACCCTCTGACCTCATAGTAGTATCTCGTGATACACCTTTACCACTAGTCCCACCTTCTGGGTTCTTTTGTGGCCTACCTATAAAGGATGCACTGCTTGATCTTATCTCTTGCTTCTTCTCTTTGTCATCCCTTTTAGGATAGTTTCAGATGAAATTGTCGGGGGATCCACACTTATAAAAATTTTGATTGTTTCCCTAACACTCCTCAATGTGATGCCTACCACAACTTGGGCACTCCGGTTTGGACTTTGGATTGCCCAAACTTGCCATCGATGTGGCCTAAACTATTAAACCCGAATACGTGTTACTCTCTCTCTCCGCGAATGCCCGTCTGACGTAGTCATCCGAGGGTTCACTTCCCTGGACCTCTTCGATTGAGCTTGGTATGATTTGTTCATCGGCCTTTTCCTCGCATCCCGAGCCTCACTCAGGGCTTTTCTCTTTTTCTTATTCAATTATTTGGCCTTACTAGCTCGATCCACCAATACCACAAATTCCTTTAGCTCTAAAATCTCAACTAGAAATCTGATGTCTTTATTCAACCCGTATTCAAATCTCTTGCAAAGGTAGGTTCCGTGGATACACATTCTTGTGCGTACTTGCTGAGCTGAACAAATTCACGCTCATATTTTGCCACAGTCATTTTTCCTTGATTTAACTCAAGGAATTCTTTTTCTTCTGGTCTACAAATCATTGACTTATATACTTCTTTCAGAACTCTTCCAAGAAGAAGTCCCAGGTTACCCTCTCTTTAGGAACCACTGATGTCAACATTTTCCACCAATGGTATGCTGAGTCCCTCAACAAAGATACATTGCATTTTAAGCTCTCCTCAGGGGTACAGGAGAGTTCATCAAAAACCCTCATTGAGTTCTCAAGCCATAACTCCACCCGCTCAGGGTCATCATCTTTATTAGCTCGAAAATCTTCATCTCCTTGCTTTTGAATTTTGTCCACCGAGGGCTTAGTTGCCCTCACCATTTCTATACCTTAGAAAGCCACAGGAACTGACTGAGGTATAGGAGGAGGTGGAGGTGGTTGAGCATTGGGGTTAGCTCGTACATACTCAGTGTACCAATTGCTCATCATTTGGAGAAAGGCTTTCCAAGCCTCTTCTCCTTGACCCCTAGTATCGGGTTCACTCTACACAGGCGTAGTCCCTTGTGCAGGAGCCGCACATTACTAGCTATGTCATCAGTAGCCAATTGATCGAAATCCATATGCTATATAAATCAAGTTTAAAATCATCAGAAACCACCACACTATCATTATACGCTTATGGCATGTATAGCTAGATTCTCACACACACTACGGTAGTCTTAGAATTGACTAAACCATAGCTCTGATACCATTAAATGTAACACCCCTTACTCATAATCCCCCCCGAAATCGGGCAAAAAGTGTTACTGTACAAAACTACTTGATCGCCACTTAGGCTCACGCGACTACTCTACTTGAGTTACTACAATAACTTTATTTATGACTTACGAGACCTCACTCGTACATACGAGGACTCTTGGGACTATATCAGAAACTCTTACGATCCATAAAATTTCTTTCTCAACTAAACAGGAGTACACGCCAATGTTAGAAGACATGTGTACACATGCCCATGTGCTCACACCATGCCTAAAACCCCAAAGATTTCGCCAAAACTCTCGCTAGGGCTATGTGAAATGGAACACACTCGTGTACCCCCATAACATGCCCATGGCTTTAAACTGTGGGGAGTTACTGACTAATTTAACACGGCCTAGACACGCCCGTATGGATAGTCCGTGGTCTATTATAACTTAAAATGTTAACATGCAGGGGACATGATCACTGCAAAACAGTCTAGTTTTAAAATTTATGAAGGATAATCAAACCTATAAACTAACTATGACAACGATAGAGGCAAGTGCACCTGTCGAACAGTAGTATAGCTTTGGAAAGAATATCTTATCAAACCCAAGGAACCTAAAAGTACTACTACTCACTTTCTTCCTATTATTTAGCCTTAAATATGGAGTGATTAATTAAATTATCTAAGGCTAATGAAATACTTAAACTAAATGCAAAGACAAAAGAATAAACTGGGAAAAGACTTTGGAAAACTCAGTTGATAAAGACGATACCCTCGAAAAGGATCCACCTATGACTTCACTTATTATCTAACTTTCAATTCATATGATTTCTTTTACTTAGCTTGATCCGTGAGACTCCTAACCTATATTAAACCTTCTCTCAAAGTGAATAACGTCTAACCTTAGGTTAATTAGTGGAACTCTCATTCTCTTATAATAACCCCCTAAAGAAGCAGTAAATCAATCAATGGACTCCCATATTAGGTTTCACCCTAATTCGCAAAATCTTGTAACCCTATCTCTAGGCGCCCGATCAACTCCGCTTAATTATGCTAGATCTACTCTTAGGTGGTCTATTCCTCCTTCACCTAAGCACATCGATTAAATTAAGCAACATAATTAAGAACAAACTAAGTATTTGTCATATAAACCAATAAATCAAATAGCAAAATCGATCATAGGTTTCATCCCCTTCAGGTATTTGAAGGATCTAGTTCATAATAAAATAAGAAAACATCTCAAGAGAAAAGATAAAACAAAGCATAAGAAATCCCTAAAACCCCCTGAAGGAATTGAAGGAGAGATCCTCCGTCTTGAGTAGAATTTCGACTCTTCGAGATGGATCAACTGGTTATCTTCGAGTAATTCTCTAAACGAGTAAAGCTCGCGTAAAACTCGCTAAAACTCGACACCCGCTTTGGCTTCGCCAACTCCCTTCCAAGTTGCCTCCTAAGGTGTTTATATAGACTTTGTGATGCCTTACTTGGCCCCTAAGTATCCTAATTTAAGTCTAATTCCTAATGGGGTGTTTAAGTAGGCTTTAGAATGTGTTTCTTTGCCTCCAAGTATCTTTTCTCGAATGAAATTGCTCTTTCCTGTGGCAAGGGGCATGGTCAAGG
This sequence comes from Gossypium rotundifolium, assembly GCA_025506655.1. Lineage (NCBI taxonomy): Eukaryota > Viridiplantae > Streptophyta > Magnoliopsida > Malvales > Malvaceae > Gossypium > Gossypium rotundifolium. The sequence continues at coordinate 24,055,305 of CP106730.1, read as the reverse complement.
CACGCCTGTGTAAGTCGTGGTCCAGCCCGTGTCTCTATTCTATTGATTTAGGCACGGCTATAACATGCCCGTGTAATATATGGGTAGAGGCCGTGCTTTAGGTCTACTAATTGGGGCACGGCTGTGTACATCAGGTTTAGGCCGTGTTGGGCTTTTTGTCGACGAGGCACGGCCGTGTGGCATGAAGTTCAGGCCGTGCCAACTTCTTGAGTTGGCCCAATTTGGTCTGTATTAAGCCTGTTTTACGTTCTTTTTATCCTTATGTGTTCTTCTGAGTATAAGACATGAAAAGAAAGGATTAAGAATTTACATAACTTGAGGGCTAAATCATCCAAAAGCATACTAAATATAGGGTTAAAATGTGTTACATTTACGGTTTATCAGGACACACGGCCATGTCACACGCCCGTGGGCTGATCGTGTGTCATACATGGTCTAGACACATGCTCGTGTACCTACCTATGTAGACAAAACAAGGCTATTTGCCAAGCTTTTAGCACCCCTATACCTTACACTACATGAGTTTATTCAACCAACTAATAAACATCTCATAATTCAACATGCACTCACATTGATAACTTTGAAATTTCATAAATGATAAAATGTGCCATCATTCTTGGAAATTTACAAAATTAATGTCTTAGCAAGAGCCAATACACCTTTGGCCAAAATAATAAAATAATCTATCTAATCTAGCCCCTATACATGCCATACACAAATCACTAAATCTGAATATACCGAGGTGAGCAGATAGTGTGGGCGGCCTCCTTGTTATTGGCGTATCCTAGCTCGGCTCTTAAACTCTATAAAACAAGGGAAAAAGAGAAGGGGGAGTAAGCTTTAAGCTTAGTAAGTTTACATGTAAACAATATAACATTATAACATGTATTAAACAATTACATGGCATTACATACTAAGCAAGAAACAATCTACATTCATGATCATGCTTACTCATTTTCTCCATTCCCACATTACAACCATATCACAAGCTTAATGCATATATTCCTTAACAAGTTGCCCTACACTTAGCATCACAATATCATATAGTACAACACATCACTATCTCTAATTTCATTTCTCAAAGTCAAATTACTCGGTGGATTTGCACTTAGCCCACCATCAACCTTTATTAGGGTGGTATCGCACATAGCCCACCAAAAAGATTGATTACGGTGGTATCGCATATAGCCCACCAAAAGATTAGTTACGGTGGTATCATACATAGCCCACCAAAAAGATATATAGACGATGGTATGACACATAGCCCATCGTAATTAAGCAACAAGGTGGTATCGCACATAGCCCACCATCAAATATTGTCAATACACATTCATATAATTATTTAGTTATTCATAAAATAATTATTCAAAAACTATCACATTCAGTCCACTAGAACCACATATGTTCTCAATCATGCCATACACTACTTAGAAACATAATGCTTACGAAAATATATATATTGCTTACACATAAACTTACCTTGATGCAGAACATGTTATCTGGCGATTTACTCAATCACCTTGCCTTTCCCACGGTCAAGGTTGATTCCACATTCTTCTTGATCTATAACAATGAAATTCATTCGTTTAGATCATTCTATGATCAAAATACATCAAATTTTACACTTGGACAAAATTACCATTTTGTCTTTGTACATTGGCAAAATTACGATTTTACTCCTAGGCTCGTAATTTATTTTTCATCACATTTTCTCAATAAACAAGCATAGATGAACATTTATTTCTCTTACAACTACTCATCATTTCAACTATTTCATACATTTATGACACAAACTAAATCTATGTATTCAAGTCCTATTTAGGTGTTTTCATGCTAACATTTTTCACTAAAGTTGTTTCTCACCTCCCTAACATTCATTTTATTCCATGAAAACTCAGCTAACAACATAACTACTCTCATGGCAAGTCCCTAGACTTTTAACCATATCTCAAATTAGACCCCTCATTAGCTAGCTTAAGCTTTGGGGACTCCAAAAACACAAAAATTATCAATTAACACCACCAAAAATCACTTACTTGGGTTAGGACAAGTTGCTGAAATATCAAGGCTTTCAAAACCCTTCTTTTGAGTGTAAAAATTGGTGGAAGAGGAAGAGAAGAGAAAAAAGATGATGGCCTTCCCTTATTTTATCATATTTTAGTCAACTAGTCAACAACTATCACCAAATTTGACTAAAAATTAATGCTCTTGTCCCCCTAGCTTCCTATGGCCAGCCATCACTAGATGAATGGCCCAATTGCACTTTAAAATCCTCCAAATTTACATTTTATAGCTATTAGGTACCTCTACCTTATAAAATAGAACTTTCACGCTTTATGCGAGTTAGTCCTTTTTCACAATTAAGCATGCTATTGCTAAAATTAAAGCACCAAAATTTCCATATAGCCATATATTAATACCATTACACATAAAATAATACTAAAATAATTTTCTTCAACCTCGGATTAGTGGTTCCGAGCCACTGTTCGACTAGCCCCAAAATCGGGCTATTATAGATACATTATTGATACTTCCCAATTATATATTTATCAACTCATACCCATTCATCACAATGAAATTTCATATGAACATACATCAATCAATACAAATACATTTATTTGTATATAGACTTACCTCAAATTCGGATAAACGGAAACGATTGGCTATTCAACTATTTTCGACTTTCCTCGATCTAAATCTGTTTTCTTCAATTCCTCATCTATACACATTCAAATTTAATCCATTTATTCACCAAATCATTTAATTCAATCCAAAAACACATATTTAGGGAAATTTAAAGTTTAGCCCTCACATTTTCACATTTTGACATTTTAGTGCTTATTTCATAAAATCACAAAATACACAAAATTTCATGTTGCCCATGCCTAGCCAAATTTTCATAAGCTTCATACAAGTCCATACGTTTCATTTAGTTCACATTTTAGTCCTTCAAGATATTATTTTCTCAATTAAGTCCAAATTACTCAAATTCATCAAAAATCCAAAGACAAACTATGTTAATCTAACACATATATTTCATATTTCATCCTCAAACATCAAAAAACACATGAATTCATCAATGGCACTTTTCAAAATCTTCATCAATTCACAAAATTAAGACATGGGTTTTGAAGAACACAAAGCAACGATTACAAAAACGTAGGAATTATCAAAAACCTATCAAAATCCGGACCTTGATCAAGCTCAAAGCTAGCCGAAACCTAGTTGTTCTTCCTTTTTTTTATTTTTATTTTCAAAAATAAGATAGGATGAACATGCATAATTTTCATTTTATGTTTTATTTATTAACATATATTATTAATTACAAAACTAACCTTTATTATATCATTAAAAATTCTACTAACATATGCACATTAATGTCCATCCATAATTCAAATGGTCCAATTGCATTATAATGACCCCAAATTTAGAAAGCCATGTCAAATAGGTATCTTTTCATAAAGCATGCAAATTTTACACCTTTCATAATAAAATCCTTATGTCAAATTAAGCACACAAACGGACAAATTAATCCACAGAACTTTAACACATGCTTAATCACATACAGTAGACACATAAAATAATATTAAATTATTTTTCTAACTCTGGTTTGTGGTTCCAAAACCACTATTTTGACTAGGGTCTAAACTGGACTATTACATATACCACCTTATTAATTATTAAATGGTGGAATGTGTGCGATACCACCTTATTAATTATTAAATGGTGGGCTGTGTGTGATACCACCTATTAATTATTAAATGGTGGGCTATGTGCGATACCACCTTATTAGTTATTAAATGATAGTCTGTGTGCGAGACCACTGAGTATTTATTATTATTCTGAGGTGTTATCGAGAAATTAACTAAGTGAAATTACATGTGGCTTTGGGTGTATAAATGCAAGTAAAGGTGAACAATGTTTTGCGATATGTGAAGGTCTCGAATGAGTAAGCATTATGAATGATTGAATGGGTAACCATTAGCTTAATAGTATATCTTATTATATTACCTTTGTGGTTGAGTAAGATAAATGAATGTCAACAGTTGATTATTATTTGCATGTGAACTTACTAAGCGTTATTGCTTTCTCCTCTTCCTTTCTATCTCTTATAGGTTAACTTAACTAGCTCGAGTTAGAGACTGTCGGTGATGCTTTCACACTATCGAGTAGTCATTTGGGTATAAGTTTCAAGTATTTTTGAGATATGGCATGTATAGGAATCTTATCTTTTGTTTAATTAAGTCATAGTTAAGGTAGCCAAATATGTTGGCCTAAAATAGTTTATGGTTCAAATATGAAAATTCAAGTGTTATAATTGATGATTTGAGAATGATATGTGATGATGTGTGAATGTGTGCAAGTGAGGGTGGCTAAATGGCTTAGAAAATAGCCTTGAATTGGTCCATACGAGTAGACACATGGGCATGTGTCTAGGCCGTGTGTGACACACGGTCTGTTCCATGGGGGTGTGACCAGGCCGTGTGTCCCCTCCATGTGAATGTTGCAAGTCAATGTCGACCACGGGCTAGATACACGGGCGTGTGCCTAGGCCATGTAACCCTTAGAAGTTTACTGATGTCACAAACAGAATAATTAGGTTTTTACACACGGATGAGGACACGGGCATGTCTAGGCCGTGTGGAGCACATGAGCCAAGAACACGAGCGTGTGTCCGGCCATGTGAAAACCCTTGTTGGTTCAAAAAGAAAATAAATTCTACACGGGCATAGAACATGGGTGTGTGATATGTCACATGACCGTGTCCCATTTTTCACACGGGCGTGTGGCTATGTTTTATGATAAAATTTTCTAAGTGTTTCAAAGGTTTCGATTTGGTCCCGAAGCATCCCGAGTATATGTATAGGGTCTCATAAAACCATAATGGGGACGTTACAAATGTAAATGAAAAAGTTTTAAGTTGGAACAAAATTTTATAGCCTAAAGTTTAATGTTCAAGCAAGTCATGTCTGATAATACTTCGTACCCGGTTCCGACATTGAATATGGGTAACGGGTGTTACATTTAGTGGTATCAAAGCTATGGTTTAGTCGATTCTTGGACTAACCTAGCGTATGAGAGTTTAGCTATACATGCCATATTACTCCACATGATAGTGTGATATCTCATGGCTCTAACGAAATTGTTTTGTTAAAATAGAGATGATTCCCAACCGAGCTATTTTTGATAATGTTGTAAATGATAATGAGGAAATTGAAATGTGCTTATAATGTGATGAAATTCAGAAAGGTAAAAATAGAATTTTATGACATATGTGTAATAAGGTACGAAAAGAGAAAATCATAAGTTGAGAATGAGAAAAATATGGAATGAAATGAAAGTTATATGGTGATAAGCTTATCCATGTTGGTTCGACATGCATACTATGATATATGGTCAACATATTTTATCAAGTGAATATGATGAGTAAACTTACCCAGTGAATGGGATAGGTGTGTATGTACATTTGTTTGAATAATATATAATCAGTATGTCCACTTAGTTGAATCTCATGTGTGACCGTTAAAGTAGAGGATGTATAATGTTTTGTTTTATGACTCATTATGAAGCCACAAATACTATGATAGTGTGGGAGTTACACTTGGGAGTCAAATTAAATAGAACGCAGGAGATGAGTATGGTCGTTCAATTATGAATTGATGAATGAGACCATGGTTAGACCATGGCAGTATATGTGATTCCATATAAGACCATGTTTGGGACTTGGCATTTGCATCGATACATGATCCCGTGTAAGACCACGTTTGGGACTTGCCTTTGGCATGAAATTATGCAAGACCATATCTAGGATATGGCATCGGCATCGACATGTGTTTCCATGTAAGACCGTATCTAGGATATGGTATTGGTATCGATATGAGATTTCGTATAAGACCATAGCGAGACCATGGCATCATGACGACATGTAAGATTATAACTGGGCTTTGATATTGTGATACAAGTAAGACCATGGTTGGACTATGGCAATCAAGTAAACAACGTACTCAAACCCATAAGACGTTCCCTAATTTGATAAGCAATGGTAAGAAGAAAATGGGGTTCAATGATGAGTACTTGAATAGATATTAATATGGAGTTTGAGTAGGTAAAATCACTTTTGAAGTTATGAATGATAGAAACATTTGTAACATGAGTAAGTGTGAAAATTTGCTTGGAGCGAGTTTTGTAATTACGGTGACATTTCATTAATGATGAATGCTAAGTCATGTGTGTAGTCATGAAAGTCAAGTTAGAGACTTTACGACCTCACCCCCTTACTAGTGTTGATTTATAATGAGATTTTTACGAGATTCGAGTTGAATAAGTTCATAAGTGTGAAATAAAAGAGCTCGGTGGTGAAACAACTAGTAACGTATACATAGATAAAGGTAGTTGGAAGGTGAGAACAGCTTTGCAAAGAACATCATAATGTTTTCAAAGATTATAACGATTATGCAATGTTACGAGTAAAGAAAAAGTTAGCCTCAGATATTCATCTCAATTAACTAGGAAGCCTAAGGTATGTACTTATCGAGATCTTCCTGAATTGATGTTCATTAGTGAAAGGAATAATAAAGGGGTTTAGGATGACGAAAATTGTTAGAGAAACAATATTCGACTTGCAAAAGTGTTTGATTATGACAACCATAGTTGAATAGATTATAATGATCTCTTTGAGTATTCTGTATAGATATCCATTTCCCTTCAGGGGTTATTTGGTTGTTCATCTTTATGAAATTATGATCGTGTGAGAATGTTAGCAGACTATAAAATTAGACAAAATTGCTATCGATTCGGTTGGTTCACAATCAACACTTCTTTATCTCTTCGTATTTCTATTTTGGTATTTTGAAGTGAAGTCGATGAAAAAAAATTGTATGTGTGATTATTCTTATGTCCTTGCTGATCATGATTTATCTTTAAAGCACATTCTTCAGTTGTGATAGTATATCTACTGTGATTACGCTTTTACTTTGATCATAGAAAGGTGATAATTGTAGTATATGGATGTCCCAGATTTTCATATAAGATGTTAATATCGACAAAAGTATAAGTAGTGAAATAAAAACTTTCAAATTGTGCGATGGATTTTTTGGGTAAGTCAAATAAAGTTAATGCATTCAATTGAGATATCCCTGTTACTCTAAACTAAGGTGATAGTAAAGGTTTTCGATTTGCATAACAAGAGAAATTCAAAGGATTGTGTGTTTGAATTGTATTCTCAGCATGGAGAAAAGAGTAGATTGATTTGTGAGATATGATTTGAGTTATATGTATATTTACGCATGCTTCAAAAAGGAGAATAAATTCTGTGTATTCACGAGTAAGGAGATGGATAGACTGAATGAGGAAATTAGATTCTAGGAAGCATAATACAGAGATATGCTTATTGAAATATGTTTTAATACTAGAGTGTAAAGAGGTAGTTTACATCTTTAGATGGTTAGAGTTATGTCGAAAAGAACTATTAGATTGGTGATTCAGTGACGATCACTTTTGTGTCAATGTTGTGAAATTGATGATATAGTATGATCTGTAGAAAACATCATGTGCTTTTTGAATCCTGATGAGCTGGAGTATCTAATGTTGTAGAAAAATTTTAATGTAAGATAGTGATGATGGTTTGAGCTATTGCAAGAGTGTGTGTGGTTATTAAGTTACCTTTCGAGGAGCAGATGTAGTAAATATATCGGGATTGAAAACCCTCATTTAATCGATACGAGTTGGTTACTTGATAGATCTTTGTTGATAATATCCTCATTTTATCGATGTTAAATGCTAAAGCGAGTTTTCCTTTTGAAATAGAGAATTTCAAAAGAGTGATAATGAATGGTAATCTAAAGGAGTCCAGAATGAGTTTAATTTTGATGTTAAAATCCAGGTCGGACATGATTTATGTTAATATTATTATCTTGAGATAGAATTTGCGTATTGATGAGTCCAGAACTTATGTAGAAGATTTAGTGCGAGGTTCGGAAGTAGCACGTCTGTTCGTCCAAGAACAATGATATGAGTAATCATATGAGTAGGTGCTTTGGTGATTGAGTGTATATATATATATCATGATATGTTTGAGTTTATGTTCAGAAATTGTCGACCGATAAAAGCTGAATTTTTAGAGTATTCAAATTTAGGACTATTACAACCGGTGAAGATTCTAGGGAGAAAGTCTGATAAAATACTATAGATTTCAAATTTGGATTGTTATGATTCCCAAAAAGGAGGATGTCATTCGAATTGAAGTAAATTATTTGGTAAAGATCTGGATGATTTTAGCATGTGCAGAGTTCACATTTGGCATATTATTGAGTATATGTGCCCCAGAGAAAGAGTAATTTAAATTCTAAAGTTGTGCTTCAACTTTGTGTACTACAGCTTAAAGGTCTTTGGCAAGAGAGATTTAAGGGTAAATCGATTTGTGATTTTGAAAAGTTGGTGGAAACGTTTCATGAATATTGAAAGTAACTTCTTTTGGTAAAATTTTCGGGGACGAAAATCCCTAAGGGGAGAATTGTAACAGCCTGATTTAGGGGCTAGTTAGAACAGTGGTCTCGAGACCACTAATCTGGGGTCAAAGAAAATTATTTTAATTTTATTTTATTTTATGGGTTTAGCGATTTCATGCTTAATCGCGAAAAAAGGACTAAATCGAATAAAGTGTAAAAGTTCTATTTTATTTGCTAAAGGTGCCAAATAGCCATAGAATATTAATTGGAGGTCTTTAATGTGCAAATAGGCCATTAGGGAAGTGATGGCCGGCCATAGGGGACAAAGAATTGACTTTGTCATTTGGTTAGGTAAATATTTGGTGATAAAAATTATTTTTATCATAAAATAAAGAAAAGAAAATATCATCTTTTCTCTCCATCTTCTCCACTGAAAAGGAGCAGCAAAAATGGGGGTTGAGAGCTAAAAATTTCAGCCAAGCTTTCTTCCTTGCAAGTAAGTGATTTTGGTGGTCTTTCTTGAAAATTTTTGTACTTTTGGAACCCCTAAAGCTTAAGCTAGCAAATGAGGGGACTATCTTGAAAAATGGGTAGGAGTCTAGGGTTTTTCAATGAGGGGACTATTTTAAGTTGTTTGCTGCATTTTTATGGAAGAAAATGAGTCTTAGTTGTTATATGAACAACTTTTGTGAAAGGTGTTACCATGAAAACAGCAAAAAATGACATTTGTGTAAATGTTCTAAAATAGGTGGTAAATGTGTGTAATAGTTGAAATCTTGAGTTGCTATAGAAGGCGATATGAATCGTCTAGGCTTCATTAGCAAATAAGTTGGATGAAAATCGATATACGAGCCTAGGGGCAAAATCGTAATTTTACCAAAGTCTAACGTCAAAATGGTAATTTTGTCAAAGTATAAATTTTAAAATGTATTGATTAGTGTGGTGGTTAAATGAGTGAATTTTTCTGTTATAGATCAAAGAAAACGAGATTCGGACCTAGAACGAGAGAAAAGAGAAATATGGACAAATAGATCCCTTTTTATCCTTTTTTTATATCGAGGTAAGTTCGTGTGCTAATAATGCAAATTGAAGTATTTAATATTTTGATGTTGTATGAATTGTATATTGACTCTATGAAAATATATTAAATTCATTTTTACGAGATGTCAAGGAATGGAATTCTTCAATCGAACTTTAAGAATGAATAGAATGCAAATACTATGATATTAAGGTTATTAAGGTCCCGTGTAAGACCATATTTGGAATATGGCCTCAATGTGAGATTTTCTATAAGAACATGTCAGGGACATCGCATCGATATGATATTTTATGAAAGACCATATCAGGGATATGGCGTTGATGTGATATCGTTTGTATAAGACTCAAGAGTACCTGGTAGCATTTTGAGTGATTCAAGATGTATGTTGAAAATAAGTGTAACATCCTAAATTTTTGGGCCTATGCATTTAATGGGTAAATATGTGGTATGAGTTAATTTAAGTGTTAGGGGCCCAAATTTTAAGTTTTAAGGAGCCCAAATCTTCTAATTTAAATTAGTTAAATTTGGCATTAGGGATTAGGGAAGTGGACAAGACAAGACTATTTTTTTTTTGGGAATTTTATTATATTTATTCTATGTGGATAATAAGTAGATAAAGGCTATTATTTAGGATTTAGTCTTTAAGGATAATAAGCAGATAAAGCCTATTTTGAGGAGATAATAGATTAAGATAAGGGAAAAGGGATAGGAGCTATCATGTGTGGCGGTGTTGTTATTGAAAATTAATCGCTAAAGGAGGAATCGATTTTCTATATAAAGAGGGTGTGCTGAAATTTTAGAAGTTTTTTTATTTTCTTTTCTCATCTTCTTCCTCTCAAAAGTCGAAAACCACCATTTTCTTCACCCTTTCTTCCTCTCTAAAATTTCTGGTTGGTTAATCTTTTAACCTCTATTGTTATTTTTCTTCTAATCCTTAAAAGTCAAATCACATCTCTATTATTCTATTATTCTCCTTAATATTCATTGGCCAAATCTCTTAGCCATCTCTTCAATTCTTAAATCTTCTAAAAACTAAAATTCTTAGATCTCACCTCCTGAAGTTGCCAAATTTTCTTCAGTAAAGTTTGCTTGTGCCGAATCTGAAGAAAACAATAGGTATGTGTCGATTTTGAGTTTCCAATATTTCTCTGGCTTTTCAAAGTCCCTAGCCGAATGGCTATTTATTGACTAATCAAGGGTTTTTTCTTATTTTCGGCATTTCGGGATCTGAAGAGGAGTCCAACGCTTAGATCTCTAAGTTAAAGATCAGTAAGACTTAAGTTGTGTTATTTTCGGGATTTCAAGGAGAGGCCCTATTTTCACATCCTTCCGACTTTTTGAGCAAAGTTGTAGATCGGGATAACAAGGATATCGACTAAGAATGTTGGATTTCGCGATATCAGGTGTGTAATTCTCCACACCATCTAGATCTGTTCGATTAATATATGATTGTAAGTCTTATATGTTTTGATATATGCCGAAATTCTGGTATAATGACGGAAACCCAAAGAGGGTAAAGGAAAATCACCAGGTTAGTGAATGTTTTGATTAAAAGATATAAGAATATTGATTTTATGTGATTGAATGGGTTGGGTTTGATGAAAGGAGGAAGTTATATGTTGTAGCGATTTTCACCGTGATCTGTTGTAGCGATTTTTACCGTGATCTGTTGTAGCGGCTTTTTCCGTGATCTGTTGTAGTGTCTATGGCCATGATCTGATGATAAGCAACACGACTGCCATCAAGGCGTGTAGTGGTGTGGGTTGATTGTAGAAATCCCCAATGGTGTGAATGGCTCGTACGGGGGCGTGTAGTGGTTGGAAACCTAGAATTTGGGTTGGGCTTGCATATTATTTTTATTATGTATATTAATTCTAATTATTTTAGTTTTATGGGGCTAAGGCCCAAATCTAATGGTGCATGAGGGTTGCACACTGAGTCTCGTGACTCAACCAATTAATTAACATTTTAGGTAGCATTTAGTGCATCGGACCGGGCTGGAGAGGAGTGCAAGGTGGCCATGCAAAAGAACATTTGGATCCAAAGAAAAGACTCTAGTTATTATTTTATATTCTTATTTAATGGATTTTAAATCTCGTTGTAATAAGGCCATGGGCCACCAGTTTATATTATGTTTTATTACGGGCTTTTATTACTTTTAGTTATTTAAATTTTTATTTTTAATTGAACTAAGGCATGTATTTAAGTTTGGGTTTTTAATTCATAAAGGCATATTTTATTTAAAACTATAAATTATAAATTTTTCCCGAATAAAAGGTTAAACTTTACCAAAATGTTTTTCCAAAAATGCAACATGTTTTATTAAATCTTCTTAGTGACATGCCAGATCCGGTCGTGGTGTTTGGGCCGGGTTTGGGGTGTTACAATAAGGAAATATGTGGATATGTCATGAGTGGTATAAGTATGTACCAAGAATTTATATGAAATGATTTCGGTATATGATGAATCCATAGTAAGTTTATGCATAAATGATGCATTCTTTATTGTGTATGTTTTATTCATTTATGCATTGCGTGAATGCTATAATTGTTGTAGAGATCTATTAAAAATGACAGAGAGTGAGGAAATCCTCGGATGAATATTCGAAATAGGAAAGTGGATAAGAATAAATATCCGTGAATGTGAGATAATGGTGGGTTGTGTGCGATACCACCTTCTTAATTGTTAGCGATGGGCTGTGTGTGATACCATCGCCATTATTATCAATGGTGGGCTGTGTGCGATACCGCCTTATTATTTGTTACCGATAGTCTGTGTGCGATTCCATCATGTTTAGTATTAATGGTGGGCTATGTGTGATACCACCTTATTAATTATTAAATGGTGGGCTGTGTGCGATACCACCTTATTAATTATTAAATGGTGGGCTATGTACGATACCACCTTATTAATTATTAAATGGTGGATTGTGTGTGATACCACCTTATTAATTATTAAATGGTGGGCTGTGTGCGATACCACCTTATTAGTTATTAAATGATGGGTTGTGTGCGAAACCACTGAGTATTTATTATTATTCTGAGGTGTTACCGAGAAATTTAACTAAGTGAAATTACATGTGGCTTTGGGTGTATAAATACAAGTAAAGGTGAACAATGTTTTGCGATACGTGAAGGTATCGGATGAGTAAGCATTATGAATGATTGAATGGGTAACCATAAGATTAATAGTATATCTCATTATATTACCTTTGTGGTTGAGTAAGATAAATGAATGTCAATAGTTGATTATTATTTGCATGTGAACTTACTAAACGTTATTGCTTACTCATCTTCCTTTCCTATCTCTTATAGGTTAACTTAACTAGCTCGGGTTGGAGACTACTGGAGATGCTTTCACACTATCGAGTAGTCATTTGGTTATAAGTTTCAAGTCTTTTTGAGATATGGCATGTATAGGAATCTTATCTTTTTTTAATTAAGTCATAGTTAAGGTAGCCAAATGTGTTGGCCTAAAACAATTTATGGTTCAAATATGAAAATTCAAGTGTTATAATTGATGATTTGAGAATGATATGTGATAATGTGTGAATGTGTGCGAGTGAGGGTGGCTAAATGGCTTGGAAAATAACCTTGAATTGGTCCACACGGGTAGACACACGGGCGTGTGTCTAGGCCATGTGTGACACACGGTCTATTCAATAGGGGTATGATCAGGCCATGTGTCCCCTGCATGTTAATGTTGCAAGTCAGTCTCGACCACGGGCTAGCCACACAGGCGTGTGCCTAGGCTGTGTGACCCTTATGAGGTTGCTGACGTTACAAATAGAATACCTAGGTTTTTACACACCGGCGAGGACACGGGCCTGTCTATGCCGTGTGGGGCACATGGACCAAGAACACATGCGTGTGTCTGGCCGTGTGAAAACAGCTGTAGGTTCAAAAGAAAATAAATTCTACACGGGCATGGAAAACGGGTGTGTGATATGTCACACGGCCGTGTCCCACTTTTCTCACGGGCGTGTGGCTTAGTTTTATGTCAAAACTTTCTAAGTGTTTCAAAAGTTTCGGTTTGGTCCCAAAGCATCCCGAGTATATGTATAGTGTCTCGTAGACCCATAATGGGAACGTTACGAATGTAAATGAAAAAGTTTTAAGTTGGAACGAAATTTTATAGCCTAAAGTTTAATGTTCAAGCAAGTCAAGTCCGATAATGCCTCATACTCAGTTCCGGTGTTGAATATGGGTAACGGGTGTTGAAACACCCCCAAACCCGGCCCACGAGCCTTGACCGGAACTGGTATGTTCCCTGTAAACCATTTCAAATTCTTTTGTTGCTTAGGAAAAACTTGTGTGTTTTGAAAGAAAGATTGTTTTGGGTTGGGCTTGAATTGAAAACAAGTTTATTTCATTATTAAAGTCCTTTACTTTAAGTGACAAAACGTTTGGGCTTTATTTTAAAATAAATTTACTTAATCATTTAATAAATAAAAGCAAAGTAAAGTAGTTCTACTATGGCCTTATTACATCAAATAATTCCCAAAATTTAACTTCAAAATACTTAAAATAAAATAGCCCAAATAAAAATAAACTTTTTGCTGAGCATGGCCTTCCCTAAGCATCTGCCGACCCGGTCCATCACTGGTCGTCACCTGAAAAGTAATCCCACAAGGGGTGAGTCAAACAGACTCAAAGTGTAACCAACACTAAAATTTAACAATTCAGGCATATGTTCACATATTACATGCGTATTCATATAACAGATAGGAAATAATGATGCAACCCACCCAAACCTATATGCCATCCGCTACACATCACCCGTACCATCCTGCACACCGTGGGGACTACTAAGTCAACCCTCCATCCACTACACACCATCGAAGGCAGTCGCTGCAGTCGACGTGCTCATCGCCCTTATAAAATTTCGTGGTCTTAGGTCACCACATTCAGATATCATGGTCTTAGGTCACCACATTCAGTTATCGTGGTCTTAGGTCACCACATTCAGTTATCGTAGTCTTGGGTCACCATATTTACTTCCCCTTTTCACATAACCCATATGCCCCATATCATACATATCATGCACATCATGCCTTAATTCACATTCTTATCACTTTTTCACATGTTACATATAACATATATTCATAATCCTAGTAGGAGTAGGAAACGTACCTTAGTACTTTGTACCATTGTATGGTACCTTAGCCATGCTTTTCACATTCTTAATACACATTTAATTTAAAACATAGCCATGAACATATTAAAACTTAGGTAGGGTACACACCTGATTCGCTTAACAAATTCACTGAAATCCCGAAATCCGATCTACTGCCTTAGATCTTTAACTCCCTACATTTGGCCCATATTAAAGATTTAATGAAAACCCATTCGACCACAGAGCTAAATCCTAGTAGGATTAGTACACTAAAAACCTACCTTGCTGCCAATTGACTTAAGAATCAAGTCCCGAAACTTTGTTGTATTCCTTCTTGCATTCAGCCAAACATTAAATCACACCACAGGTTAGTTTTGACTTTTTAAACAATTATGAGATAGATCTAGTTATCAAAATAGGCCTATGGCCGATTGTATTTAGGCACATACCTTGCGATTTTCAAATCCCAAAACTCACCGAATAACTAGGGAACACGCGGCCTATGGTGTACCTTCGGGAAAAGAACTTCTCCTTCCTTGTAATCGACTGATCCTTAGATCTATTAACTTGTTAGTTTTGGCTATTTTGAATAAATATGAACTAGATCTAAAACACCAAAAATAGGCCTTGGCCAAATTACTCACATTGGTCCCTTGAAAGTCCCGAAAGATCTCTTCTTGGTAGTTGATAACTCATAAATCCCGAAGCCTTCTTTCCAAGTTTCGACTAACACAATAATAGGGTTAGATTTCCTGGTTTCGGTTTTAATCTTAGAAGAGAAAGAATGAAACAGAATGAGATCTTGCCCTTACTTTAGAGATCGGCAATCCTTTCTTGAACCTTTAGCAATATTCGACTATGGTCTTGATAATAGCAAGTTTTTGGCTTTTGGAACTTAACAAGAAATTGGCTTATGATGGTGTCTGTGTTGTCGATTTATCAAAAGAAAAGAGAGGGAAAATAGTCACTAGGGGATTCGGCTATGGCTTTTTCAGAGACAAGAGGAATTCGGCTTGACAAAAGAAAAGAAAGAAAAGAAGAACTAGGGAGAAGCAAATGGAAAAATCGGCTATAGGAAGAGATGAGGAGAGAGTTAAAATTTTCGGCACACCTACACTATGATTAGCCGAAAATACCATCCAAGGTGCCCCTAAATTGGCCAACTCTCCATATCTTGATAATATTATCTTTTAATTATCACCTTAATAAGATTAATCCCAACAATTATCTCTTCTTTATCCACTTAAAATAAAAGGAATTTAATCCACACTTGAGCACACCCTTTAGCCAAATTTTAAAGAGAATAAAACTCTTCCCAAGTACCTTGGTGCCGTCCAACTCCTTGCTCCTTGCAGCAAAATAAAACTCTTTTATTTGCTTCCTATGTGACTCGAACCTCGGCTCCTTCCCCTTGATTGTGGCGTCACTTATCGGGCCTTAAGTGGTGCCTCCAAGCCACTCAAACAAGCCTATGTTTGTGTCAAATTTCTTCTATTAATTTTCTTAAGGCCACCTTGTTTTAGTTTCCTCTTTACACTTAACATTTCTAAATCATTTCCTTACATTTCCGTGTTTCCAAAATGTTCATTTTCCTCTTTTAACTTAACATTTCCAAGTTTCCAAAATGTTCACTTTCCACATTTAACTTAACATTTCCAAGTTTCCAAAAATGTTCATCATACATTCATAATACATAAGACATGCCATTTCGTATAATTAAATCAAAAATACACAGGCCCATTTTCAGGGTGTTACATGTGTTACATGTATGCTATGGTTTGTTCACATCCAGATTTATCATATGCAGTCAGTGCAATTAGCAGATACATGGTGAATCCTAGTAAAGAACATTGGAATGCAATTTAGTGGATTTTAAGATACTTACAACGTACTATTGATGTTTGCTTACAGTTTGGAAGAACTAAAGATGGAGTTATTGGGTATGTTGATGCTAATTTTGTTGGAGACCTTGATAAAAGAAGATCTCTCACAGGTTATGTCTTTACAATCGGAGGTTGTGCAATCATTTGGAAAGTCACTTTGCAAACTACAGTCGCTTTGTCTAATATTGAAGCTGAGTATATGGCGATTATTGAGGCTTAAAGAAGCTATTTGGTTGAAGGGACTCTTTAGTGAACTCAATGAAGACCTTCAAATCAATACAGTATTTTGTGACAGTCAGAGTGCAATCTTCCTTACAAAAGATTAAATGTTTCATGAGAGAACAGAACACATTGATGTTTGATATCATTTTGTTCGAGATATTATTGCTCCTGGTGATATTGTTATGAGCAAAATTAGTACTCATGAAAATCTTGTAGATATGATGACTAAGTCACTTCCTATAACCAAGTTTGAGCATTGCTTAGACTTGGTTGGTGTTCATTTTTAAAGTTAAACCCTTCAGGTGTTTTATGGAAGCGATGGAGAACTTGCTCATTGAGAATTCGTGTCAAGGTGGAGATTGTTAGAACTAAGTGACCCGAATCCTTATTTAAATAAAATGCAGTGGTAAAATAAAATAATATAAAAATGTAATATCCCGAATTAGGGCTTATGCACTATTATATGAAATAGCATGCTCTGAAATTTGTGAACCTTAGTGAGTAGGTGAACGCTCTAGAAATTATATAATTTTAAGTTTTTAAGAGGAAGCTAAGTTGATAGGGCCTTAAGAAAATAAATAAGGGAAATATGACATATAACTGGGCTTGGAAAGGTGGCCCGGAGATGCCACTTAGGGCTCTGGAAATGACGCCATATGCTAGGGGGAATGACTTGGGCCTAGTATGGCCACATGAAGCTTAAAATAATGGGTTAAAATTTGGCACTCCTAAGGTAAGGAGTTGGACGGCACAAGGCTAGACTTTAGGAGTTTAAGTTGAAGTCAAATTCTTTTGGAATTTCGGCTAAGGTAGGAAAAGAAGTGATGGCCAAGTAAGGGACTCTCTAGGCGTAGAAATTTCAGCAAAAGGAGGAAAAATAAGGCCAATCATTATTCTTTCTTTCTCCTTTTCTCTCTCTGTCGAAATTCTCTGGCAATTATTCTCCTTTTCTCTTTTATTTTGTTAAGCCGAAATACTCCCTGTGCTAGCCGAATTCTTCACCCTCTTTTTTCTTCTTTTTTTTCATCAAAAGTCAATTCCTTCCCAAAGATCACCATAGCTGAATTCTTCCAAACAACTCTTCTTTTCTTCTTTCAATTTGTTAAAACTGAAACACCCTGTGCTTCCCATCATCAATTCTTCTTCTTTTGCAAATTCAATCGAAAGCCAAAACTTAAGTAAATTCTAGCCATAGCCGAATACTCTGTGGAATTCAAGCAAAGGTGTTGTCGACTTCAAGAAAAGATCTTTCGAAATTTGTTAAGATTCAAGGTAAGATGATATTCGGCCATAGGCCATTCTTAATGTGTTTAGATGTTAAAAATTGGTCTAACATGTATCCATGGGGATTTCGACAGACACCTAAGGCAAGGGATACTTTTCGGGATTTAGATCCACAAGGTAAGTCCATATGTACATTCGGCCAAGGCCTATTTTGATACTTAGATCTATTTCTTACATGTTCAAAAGCCGAAAACTAACCTATAAGGTAATTTGGGTGCTAGCCGATTGCAAGGATAAAACATTCCAAAGTTTTGGGATTTGAGTGATAGGAAAATCGGCACCAAGGTAAGTTTTGAGTTATAATCCTAGTGGGATTTGGTTTGATAGCCGAATGGCTTTTACTAATAAGGTTGGGTTTGGCCGAATATAGGCAGTAAAGATCTAAAGTTTAGATCGGGATTTTTGGGATTTTCGATTAAGCGCTAAGTAAATCAGGTGTGTACCCCACACTATTTCTTAATAAGTTTTATGGCAATGTTTAATATATATATGTGTTATTAAGAATGTGAAATGTATGGCTAAGGTGCCATACAATGGTTCAAAGTACTAAGGTACGTTTTCCTACTCCTACTATGAGTATGATAAGTTTTGCTATGGCATATACATGAAATTATAAGAATGTGAATAAGGAATATATATGATTAATGCAAAATTGTATGACATGGCGCATATGGGTGATATGTAAAGGGGAAGTGAATTGGTGGTTTTATACCACAATATAAGTATGTGGTGACTTATGTCACAATATAAGAATGTGGTGACTTATGTCACGAATTTATATAAGGTGGCTATGCCACAAAATCATGAGGCGATGAGCATGTCGATCGCAATGATCGCCTTCGATGGTGTGTGTGAGATGGAGGTTGACTTAGTAGTCCCACTGTGCAAAGTTGGTACAGGTGATGTGTAGCGGATGGTAACTAGGCTTGGGTTGGGATTGCATCATTATTTATGTTATTATATGTGTATGTATGATTTTGTATGCCTGAATCTGTTTGAGACTTAGTGTTGATTGAACACATTGAGTCTATTTGACTCACCCCTTGTGGGACTATTTTTCAGGTGATGATCAGTAATGGACCGGGTCGAGAGAAGCTCAAGGGTGGCCATGCTCAATTCGATGATCGTTATATTTTGTTTTTATAGTTTTAAAATTTCCAAGTTTTGAAGTATTTCGGGTTTTTATGTTGATGTAATAAGGCCACTAAGTATGAACTGTTTATGCATGCTTTTAAATTACTTTACTATGGCACAATATTTATCAAATGAAAGGTAATTTTTCTTAAGTATAAAAACTCAAATTGTTTAACACCTAAGCGACACGGGCTTTAAATTTGAGCCCAACCCAAATCAACTACCCTTTTTCAAAAACACGCAAGTTTTTAGCAAAGTTTCAATCAAGATTTGAATGGATTTTCTTTAGAAGCATGCCAGATCCAGTTAGGGCTTGTGGGCCGGGTTTGGGGTGTTTCAAAAAATCCATATAGAACTACAATTATTTTATTTTATTTTAGAATAAGGTTTTTTAAACCTTATTAAACTCCATCTATTTTAAATTGATTAGAATAATGTGTTTCAATCTTACTACACTCCTATTAGAATATGGCATTACAAGCCTATAAATAGACATAGTCTATTCCTCTTGTATTCATTCGAATTCGACATAGTGAATTTTCTTCTCCTCTGCTTGTGGTTTTTTTCCCAAAAGGGTTTCCACGTAAAATCTGTGTGTTCTTTATTTTATTTCTCTTTTCTTTGCGATATATTGTTTTTATCGACATTCTATTTTATTTTCACATCATCATTTGTAGAAATTAGTGACATGATAAGTAGAAAGGTAGGTAGATAAGAATCTCAAACTATGATTAGCACATTTATCATGCTTTTGTGCAAGGTCATCACCACCACATATACTGTTACTGCAAAAACAATAGTAACATCGTCGATCCGAGACCTAAATCGTCTTCTAAATAATGAATAAAATTTTATTTCAGGTCATTATAGATATAAGGACCTTATGGACCATGGATGTCTGCAAATATTAAATCACAGTGAGGAATTTTAACTTTCAACAACATTTATAGACATGTGATGAGCAGAAAGAAGATAGGCCTCTCATACTGTGATTAGCACATTTATCACTCTGTATGCAAGGTGTTGAAACCTTTTTTTGAGATTGACTTTTTAAAAAAGAAAAATGGGAGTCGCCACCAATCCTTTTTATGAGGTGTGATCAGATCACCTCATAAATTGATTGATTTTAATAAATGGCCTGATTTACTAAAACAACGGTTTTGGTTTACAAAATTTAGGGAATAGGTTCAGGAGTCAGGTACGTGCAAGGAAGGATTAACACCCTCGTCACGCCCAAAATATGTAACGACCTAAAATTGGGCCTAGTAGAATTGGGCCCAATGGGCCTTAGGTGTAAGGAGTGTTTAAAATTTTTGAGAATAAGAGAACGGCATTATTTCAAGTTAGACTTAATAGGAAGGCGATTTTGGAAAGTTACAGGGTAGGAAGTTATAGGTTCAAGTTAGGCTATAGGAAAATTTTAGTGTTGAAGAACTTTAAGGAGAGAAGGTAAGTGGCATCAAGGCTTAAGGAAATAAGTGCGTATTTTGCTAGCATAAATAAGCATATGGAAATGAGGTTATGGCGTCATGTGGAGAGCATGGAGGGAAGGGGTTCAAATCCCATCTTTTGCAAATTTTGGATTTATTTTTGTACTCCTATCCCAAGTATCGGCCATGATCCTATTTATGGTAGGGGAGATGTTTTATTTATGGAAAGGAGGCTAAGTAATATGGTAAGGAGGAAGATAAGGGAAAAAGAAGAAAAGAAATGAAAGGAAAGGAAAGAGAAGGGAACATGTTGGCCTATAATGTGGAAAATGTTTTGGAAAGAGTTTTTGGTCAATTTTGATCCTTTTGGTAAAAGGATACACGGTTTTGGGAGGGGTCTTGGTAGCCGAATTTTGCATTAGTCTTTTGGCAAATTTCGGTGCTTGTATGGCTTGTTTCTTTTAGCATTTTTGGTGTTCTCTTTCTCCAAATTCTTTCCCCCATTGCTGAAACTCCAAAGCTAAAAAGTGAGCATCTCTTTTTCTTTTGTTTTGCCGAAACCATCTAGCCATTGTGTCCAATTTATTTTTCTCATTTCCCCTTTGATAAGCCGAAACTAGTTAAGCACTCTTTCTCCATCTTTTCTTTTCTTTTTCACAAATTCTTCAACCTTTATTTCTTTTTCTTTAATCCATATTCTCATTGCCAAATCTTCTTGTTCATTTTCTTTTCTCCATAGCCGAACCTTTCAACCCTTAATCTCTCCTTCACAATTTCTTTCTCATTTGTGTTGACACCCTCTTCTTCGATCAAATCAGTAAGTCGTTTCTTTTTCTCTTTTCATTTTTCTTTTCTTTCTAGCCGAATGAGTGTCTATCACTATTTCGTTGTGTATCTTGTTTCTAAACCAAAATGGTGTTTCCTCCTACTCCTTCACATCTTAATCATCCTCTTTTTCGTAGTGTTTTAAGTGGGTGGCCGAATATCATCCTAGCCGATTCAATCTAGCCTTAAGTCAATCGGTGGAAATCGGATTCAATATCATTAAGGTAAGGAGTTTCTTTATGGATTATTTGATATCGCTCATTATTCGATTAGTTTGCTAAACGAAATAATAGTTTGGACTAAACGATTATTATAGGGTCTAAATCTCTTGTTCTTATTCACTTGTGGATCCTTCGAAAATAGTGGTAAGCCTACTCCTATCACTAAAACAACTACTTTCTCTCATAGTAGTTTTCTAACCAAGATTTTTCCTATGGAGGCAAGTGGGACCGATTTGAAAGGAAAAGCGATTGGAGAACACAAAGGGAGTGGATTTGCTATTCCTACTCCTAAGTTCAAGCGTAGAGAAGTTTTAGCGGTTTGAGATTTCCCACCGGGTTGTGGACTGTCATCCGGTGAGAATAGACAAATCGTGGTCGTAAACGATTCTAAGGGTAAGAATTTTATTAGATCATTAGATTTAAATATTTGGATTAAGAAAAACCTCGTCGGTTGGTTAATCGAGTGTAATGGTGTTTTAGGTGCCAAAATCAAGAAGGTTTAGTCCTTACAGTAATCAGGTGTGTAATCTTACACCGAAATCCCGTAAATCTGTGATTTAGCATCATATTAGAAATATCGATCGATGTTGCCTAAAAACTTAATATCGGTAAAATGGTATGAATCGAGTGTTTTGCCTAAACATCGTAAATACTAGGATTTGTCAAAATCAGAGTTAATTTGTAAAATTTACCGAAATGCCCCTATGGGCCGATTTATCGAAATACCCCTATCGGCCAATTTATCGAAATGGCTTGATGGGCCGATTCATTAAAAGTATTCAATAGATTAATGGTTATGATTTATATGTGGATATTTTATTATGTTGCATCTCTACATATTGCATGGGATGGGAAAATTGTATGGAGAGAAGTGTAGCCCGGTGGCATTGCCACAATTTGTTTATTATCATGCTTAACTATGATTTTAGTGGCTTGACCACAAAAGTATTATAAATGGCAGCTTGACTGCAAATTGGAGAGAATGGCGGGGTGGGTTGACTTGATCCCCACAGGAGAGTTTGGCTGGTCGGGGGAGAGATTGGCTGGATGGGATGGGTTACATGCATTTCATTTGTTTATTACTTTGTATATGGGCTTAGACCCAAGATGTTGCTAAACGGTTCAGGCCCAGTAGATGACGGTAAGAGGATTATGCACTAAGTTCTTGTAACTCACCCCTTTTTCTCAATCCTTGTAGGTAATACTCAGTGATGTGGACTTGGGCCATGGATGACTCGGTGGAGGCCATACTTCAGAAATGGTGTTTTTAACTTTAGATTTCTATTTACGTTTACTTTATTACTTTTACTATTTTGGGTTTTTAAGTTGTAATAAGGCCTCTAGAATATTTTATTTTTGTTTTATGTTTGACGTATTTATTATTGTTCTCGAATTATTTTTAAATGGGAATTTTCTAAAAATCATAAATAATGGTTTCCAAAATTAATTAACAAAAGGTTTTTTTATAAATATGTATAAATATGTTAACTCAAATTCTCTTCAAATTACCAATGACATTTTTCAAAATGTCACGGTTTTAACGTTCACTACCTCGATTTTTGATTCATCGATCAACCTCTCAAAAATAGTTATATTTTATCAAATATTTACATCCAAACTTGTTTTTTTTTCAACCATAACCAAATAACACCTATTTTAGTACAGTTTATAAGGATTTAACACGTTTTCCTCATGTGACATGTCAGATCCGGTCACAACGCATGGGTCGGGTTTGGGGTGTTACAAAATAGGTACCTAGTTGATTACTTGGTGTCTTAATGTCAAGAATTGAAAATTTGAAGGGAGTTTAAAACACAATCCCTTTTTGTATTGAGGCATTATTAAATTAATTTTCGTGAAAAGTGCTTATTTCAAGTTAATCGAAAAGGAATGATCATGTCCCATAAGTTAGGACACAATGCCTTAAATCCTTGAAATCAATAATAAACGCCACTGGATCGTTACTTAAATCTCGTTTTTATGTTTTTGAAATGATCATTTGATTATCTTGATTTTAGAAAGAAACCATATCCCGTAAGTTAGGAACACAACTCTTCTAATTCAAAAAATAATGAACATTGACTCGGTTAAAAAATTTCCCTTTTTATACGTCATGCAAAAATAAATGTAACACTTAAAATGGTATATATATATATATATACAATTTATTTGGGCACCGTATAGAAAACAAACAAATATTTGTTAAACTTAATGTATAGTACGATGGTAATGGAATAATGTAAAATAGCTATCTGGGTATAATATTAAAATGATAAATAATAAATAATAGAATATTATAATAATAATGTAATTATAATAATGATAAAATATTAATAATCGATCGCAATAATAAAATAAATAAAGTAACTAAAATGAAAATGGAAAATGCACAATTTTAAAAAAGATAAATAAACATAACATGAAGATATTAAAATTATAAAAGAAATAATAAAACAACAAGAATAACAAAAACATTAAATATTAAAATAATAACAATAATAATAACGCACAATTAAAAAGTATGAATAATCTATTTTTAGTGTAAAAGGATGAAGAAATAATAATAAATAAATAAAATAAAAGTTTGTGGAAAGCTTGAAATAAAATAGGTTAAGGATTAAATTGAACTCAGAATAAAATTGAGAGTCTAAATTGTAATAAAAAATAAAAACATACGGACTAATTGAAATTATAATGAAATTTAAGGGGATAAATTGTAAATAAAAAAGGCAGAATCAAGGACCAGGATCGAATGCGCGAAAAAGAGCATGGATCAAATGAGAAATTATTCCCAGACCACCGTAAATGCATCGTTTCAAGGGACCAATTGACCAGAGGACCAAAATAAAAAAACAAATAAAAATAAGTGGATAAATTTAAAAAATAAAAAAAATGAAAATAGGACCAGATTGAAAAGTCTTTAAAAAGCGAAAGGATCAAAGTCGCAAATAGCCCACTTTACAAAAACACGTGGATCCCAAGGATCTAGGTGAGCAATCAGGTCCTATTTCGAAACAACGTCGTTCTGGGGCATCTAAAGCCAGGCCAAAACGACGTCGTATTGATGGCCTATTTAAGTTTAAAAAAATTCAATAGAATAATCATTTATAACAGTTTTTTTTTAAAAAAAAAACCTTTCTTCTCTTTTTCTCTGAAGGCCTCCTTAGGTGGCCATGGCTCTCGCTTCATCAGTAGTCAGGCCACACCGTCGTCGACATGAACTCCGCCATCCCCGGTGGCAGGAAAAACCTTCTAAAATGATCCCTTTTAACCTTCTTTTCATGAAGAGCCCCATTTTGGGGTTAAAAGCACCGGGATCTCGATAAAAATCGGGCCAAAAGTAAGAAACCCTTCGGTTTCCTCTTCTCTCCGATGACCGAAGCATGTGAAAACCTTTTTTTTTTGTTTTATGTTTTATATATATAATGATTAAAAAATAAACACAAAATCAATCACCTTTAAAATCTTGTATTCTATTGTTTAAAAATTTTTTATTTTTATTTTTTTGTATTTCTTTCTCTGTTTTTTCAAAAAAGGAATCCCCTCTTATAATCTGCTTTTGGCTTTTTTATAGCCATTTTACAATATATCTTTTATTGTTTTTCTACTGTTCTTGCTGCCATTGTGTGTTTGTTGTTCTTTCTTTTTCGTATTTGCAGGCGTCTCTAGAGTCAACGATAGGACGTGGGTAGTTGACGGTGGCAGACCTTGTGTAACACCCCAAACCCGGTCTATGCATTAAGACTAGATTTGGTTTGTTACATGAATCGAGCTATTTTAAATCTTCAATAAGTTGAAAGCTACAATATTATTTACAGGATTTAATAAAATTAGAAGAGTATTTGAATTTGATAAATATTAGAAAACATTAGTTGAAAATCATTGTATTATCAAAAACCTTAAGGTAATTTATTAAAGAGTTAACAATAATAAAATATTTATAAAAGAATTTCATATACTTGAAAACCCAAATTTATTTTAATAAAAACATCATATAATCATAGCCCATATTTAAAAGTCCAAAGTATAGTTTAAAACCAAACACACATAAAATCCATAAATTATTTATAGAGGCCCTTATTACAATAACCCAAAATAGTAAAAATACTTATTAAAAAGTTCGAGTTTAAATAACCCATGTTTTGCAAGATGGCCTCCACGAAGTCATCCTCGGCCCAAGTCCACGTCAATTTCCATTACCCGAGATGGAAAAATTTAAGGGGTGAGTTACTTAAAACTCAGCAGTGCAACTCACTTACCACCATTATTGGGCCAGATCATCAAGATATTATGCTGGGCTTGAGCCCAATTACAGAATTCAACAATATATCATAAAATGAAATAAATAATTTAAAATACATGTAAAATGAATTTCCCAACCAAACCTAATATCCATCCGCTAACACCCGCACCAACCATCACACCTGGGGATCAAGTCAACCCACCCGCCAACACACCAATCGTAGGCATTAAGCCTTTTTATAATTGTGGCAAAGCCACCGAACTAGAGGCAATAAGCCATATTTGTGGCAGAGCCACCGAACTAGAGGCAAAAAGCCATAATTTTGTGGCAAGGCCACCGAACTAGAGGCAATAAGCCATATTTGTGGCAGAGCCACCGAACTAGATTTTTGGCAACTGGCCATTCTTCTATTCATATACCCCACCCCATGCAATTATGCGTATATAACAAAATATAGTCATATAACAATTTTTATTTAATCCATAACATTGGTGGGTTTATCATTAAACATTTCATTTGGCCCCAAAAATAATTTAGCAATTTGCCCATTTAGCAGTTTAGTGGGCTTTGGCCCATTTATCAAACTAGAGTATTTTGGCCCAATTTAACGAACTAGAGTATTTTGGCCCAATTTATCGAACTAGAGTATTTTGGCCCAATTTATCGAACTAGAGTATTTTGGCCCAATTTATCGAACTACAGCATTCTACGGCCCATTTTCATGAAACATAAAATTTTCGTAATAACAAGTAATTTGTCGAGGGCGTTTTCGTAATTTTCATGATTTTAGTCGTTTTCACGTATTTTCGTCAAAATATCAGTTGTTACGTTTTATACCGATCTAGTCATTTTTACGATTTTACTTCCATACCAAAATTAACATCCAACCCGAGAAAAAGTGTGAAGTTACACACCTCGATACCGAGAGTACTAATCCTTCTCGCTCCTCGGCACCTAAAACATATTTTGATCCGTTAGAATACTATTTCAGATAAATATTCTTAATCGATAATAGATCCAAAATCTTACCCTCTTGATTTTGAATCACTTCGATTTTTGGCTTCTCCTCGCTTATTGATTCGTTAGTCGAGAATCCACCAACGATAATGGCTCTAAGTTCGTACCACTTGAATAATTGACTCTTCTAAGATGGTCCGCAACCCGGTGGAAAATCCCTGACCGCCAAATCGCTCTTCGCTTAAATGGGGATTTACAGATCCGCCTCTTAACGTGACTAACCAACGCCTTTTCTTCCTATTTTGAAAGTCTTCACGATCAAAGGAATATTAGTTAAATCAAATAATATCGAAATAGTACTAGAGGCTTTAAAAGGATGTGATTTCCTTACCACAATAAATTGATTCCAACGTTTCTACGATTCTCCCGATCACTTGAGTTCCGATCTTCCGTTATTGCACTATATAATAACGAATGAAACGTTATTAGAACGAACGCTTATTTCGATCCAAAAGGCCTTCATAACACCATTAATATTCGGTCATAACACTATTAATAAATCAAAACGAAAAGAAGAACCCCTTACCTATAATCCACGATCGAAAAGAAAGGATTGAGAAAGGTGTTTGTGATGGATGAAGATTTCGGCTATGTATGATCAAAGAAAAAGAAATAAAGATTCGGCTAAGGGCACTCTAGCATTCAGCCATGAGAGAGTTTGATGGAGAAACTTTGAATGATAAGAATTAAAATATGTAAAAAGAGATGGTGATGATGTTGTTTGATTTCAAAGAGAAGAGAAGAAAAAGATGGATTTTAGGAGCTAGTACATTCGGCCATGGTAAAAGAAAAGAGAAAGGATGGTTCTTTTGGTATAGTTGATTTCGGCAATCAAAGAAAAGACACAAAGCAATGGCTAAAGAAATAAAAAAAATGACAAAATGATCACAAAACTTGAGCTTTACCAAATGCACAATTCGCCAAGATGAAAAGTTGAGAAGAGAAAACAAAAATTCTGCACAAGGTGCAAGGAATGACCAAAGAGAAAATTAATTTCTTAGCCAAACTAACACTAAAATTTGGCTCCTCCCTATACTAAGTTGCCGCCCAAAACATGGTCAATTGGCCATGATTTTGTTTCCAAAATTTTCCTTGATATGTGCTTATGTTCCCCTATCTTTCCTTAAGTTTTTGATTCCATGCCATAAGTTATCTATTTCCTTAATCCTTTGATACACTAACCAAAAATAACATGGTCAACACTTACCATATATGCTCTTGGCCGACACTTGCTATACATGTGCGTAAAATTAAAATAAAAATTCATCTAGATGCTAAACAAGGATTCAACCTCTTCCTCATGCTATAACCCATGCGCCAACACCACCATGCCATGTACTCAACTTATGACACTCATTAACACTTAATTTAACTTAAGTCTTAATGACATTTGCTTCTCTTCAATAAATTCTCAATTATTAAATTTATTCCTTATCCAAATTATGCTATACTCCTCTTTAGGACTTCAATAAGCACTAAAATAAAAGTAAGGAATTTTCCTTTAAAATCTAAACACCAATTCATGCAATATATAAACACTCGGATTTTTAGGGTGTTACAACTCTACCCTCCTTAAAGAAAATTTTGTCCTCGAAATTTACCGGTTGAAAGAGGTGAAGGTATTGTTGTTGAATTGCATCCTCAGGCTCCCACGTAGCTTCCTCCACTCCGTGGTTACGCCATAGAACTTTGACCAATGGCACGGTTTTCTTTCTTAGCACTTTGACATCTCGGTCTAAGATTTCCACTGGTTCTTCTTCAAAAGACAAATCTGAATTCAGCTCCAATTCTTCTACCGGTATAATGTACGAAGGATCCGATCTATAACGCCTCAACATGGAAACATGAAAAACATTATGGATTTGATCCAATTCCGAGGTAACTCAACTGATAAGCCATCGGACCAACACACTTCAAAGACACGATAAGGTCCAATGTATCTAGGACTTAGCTTGCCTTTCCTTCCTAATCAAGATCTTTTCCAAGGAGAGACCTTCAAGAAAACCCGATCCCCACATCATACTCAATATCCCTTCGCTTCAGTCTCAGATACAACTTCATCTATCCGAGGCTTCTTTCAACCGTGCTCGAATAACTTTTACCTTATCCTCTCTCTCGGATATCATCTCAGACCTAACATCCATCTTTCGCCAACTCGGTCCAACAAATGGGAGAACGACACTTACGACCATACAATGCCTCGTAAGGTGCCATCCGAATGCTAGACCGATAAATTTGTTGTTATATCGTGAATTCCGCCAGTGGTAGATAATCCTCCCAACTACCCTCAAGTCGATTACACATCCTCTTAACATATCTTCCAATATTTGAATTACTCTCTCCGACTGACCATCAGACTGAGGATGAAAAGCCGTACTGAAATTCAACTTTGTCCCCAAGGCTTCATGCAGAGCTTTCCAAAATCATGATGTAAACCTAGGGTCCCTATCCGATATAATAGATACAGTACCCCATGCAACCTCACAATTTCGGATCACGCATAGCCGCCAACTTCAGAATGAATAATCCGTCATTTAACCGGCAAGAAATGGCGGTCTTCATCAACCGATCAACAATTACCCAAACGGAATTTTTCTTAGTAGGTGTTAACGGTAACCCACTAACAAAATCCATAGTTATCCTCTCCCATTTCCAAAGAGGAATCTTTATCGGTTGCAACAATCCAGACGGTAATTGATGTTCTGCCTTCACTTGTTGACAAGTCAAACATTTTCCCACAAATTCTAAAATCTCACGCTTCAACCCTGGCCACCAATACTGTTCACGGAGATCTCGATACATTTTATTTCCTCCGGGATGCATAGCATAAGGGCTACTATGCGCCTCCCGTAGAATCATTTGCTTTAGGTCTGAGTCATTAGGCATACATACTCTTCCTCGAAAGCACAACACACCTTCCGTGTTTATTCCAAAATCTTCAATTTCACCATTTTCAACTTGCCGAAGTAAAGGTCCCAACTTCTCATCTGATGTTTGTTTTTCCTTGATTTGTTCCAGCTACAGAGGCTTCATCTGAAGTTCTGCTAACAAACTGCCATCCTCGTACAGACACAAATGGGCAAACAATGCTCTCAAATCAGATACTGTCTTACGACTTAACGCGTCAGCTACCATGTTAGCCTTTCTAGGATGATATTCAATTGAGAAATCATAATCTTTTAATAATTCTACCCATCTTCTTTGTCTCAAATTTAACTCCTTTTGTGTAAGGAGGTATTTAAGACTCTTGTGATCCGTGTAGATTATAGATTTCTCACCATAGAGATAGTGCCTCCAAATCTTTAGAGCAAAGACAACAGCAGCTAACTCCAAATCATGCGTTGGGTAGTTTACTTTGTGCGGTCTCAATTGACGAGAAGCATAAGCCACCACTTTTCCATTTTGCATCAACACACAACCTGCACCGTGTGAGACGCATCACAATAAGCAGGTGAATTCTTTTCACCTCCCATCAATTAAAACTGGAGCTTCATCGGGATCTTCTTTAATTTCTCAAAACTCTCTGTCGCTTTTCGGTCCAAATATACGAACTCCCTTCCGCAAGCAGTTTAGTTAGGGGTACAAAGAATCAACTAAAACCCTCTACAAAACGCCTATAGTATCCACCAAACCCAAGAAACTCAATTTCACCACTGATGTTGGTGGTTTCCAATCCGAATAGCCTCAATTTTCGAGGATCCACCCTTATTCCTTCTACCGATACTACATGACCAAGGAAAGTCACTTCCTTTAGCCAAAATTCGCATTTACTAAATTTGGCATACAATTGTTTATCACTAAGTAGTCAGTAATACTATTCGCAAATGCTTGTCATGCTCCTCCTCATTTCTCGAATAAACCAATATGTCATCTATGAACACTACCACAAGCTTCGGTCTAAATATGGTTGAAAGACTAGGTTCATCATGTCCATAAATGCACTGGTGCATTGGTTAGTCCAAACGGCATCACTACAAACTTATCGTGTCCGTAGCGTGTCCGAAATGCCGTCTTATAAATGTCCGCTTCTTTAACCTTGAGTTGGTGATAACCCGACCTCAAATCAAGTTTGGAGAAAACTGAAGCTCCTTTAAATTGATCAAACAGGTCGTCAATTCTCGACAGAGGATACCGATTCTTGATCATCAATTTATTCAATTGTCTGTAGTCAATACACATACGCATCGATCCATCCTTCTTCTTGACGAACAAGACTAGTGCTCCCCACGGAGACACACTTGGTCGAATAAATCCCCGATCCAACAATTCTTGAATTTGAGCATTAAGCTCACCAACTCCTTGATTGCCATTCTATAAGGAGCAATGGACACCGGAGTCATCCCTGAACAAAAGCTCAATGCCAAATTCTACTTTCCGATCCGAGGTATACGGGAAGTTCTTCGGGAAATACATCGGGAAATTCCTTCACCATCCTCACATCATCCACAGATAACTCTTTAGCATCCAAAGCATAGATAAAGGTTAGGAATGCTCTATATCCTTTCCGCACCAACTTCTCCGCCTTTAATGCAGATACCACGTTTGCCAAATAGTTCCTTCGCTCGCCAATCATTATGACTTCCTTATCATCCGAGGTTCTTACTAACATTCGTTTTTTAGCACAATCCAATTGTGCCCGATGTTTAACCAGCCAATCCATGCCCAGAATGAGATCGAACTCGCCGAAAGGTAGTTCCATCAAGTTTGCTAAGAATATCTCCTCTTGAATTTTCAAGGCACGTCTTTAAATATTTTATCAACAATTACCGATCGTCCTAAAGGACTAATTCATCATCATCTCACTATCGGTAATTTGATTCTAATTTCAGTTTCGGATATGGCACTAGATACATATGAATGGGTAGAGCCAATATCTATTAAGGCAATAATGAGTTCATCAAAATGAAGAACGTACAGTTATCACATCCGGTGCATTGCCGTCCTCGTGGCGTCTAAGCGCATAGACCATCCAGCCGTCTTGCATCCGCATTTCTCTAGGACCATTGCCTCGACCAAAGTGCACCTTGACCACGCCCCACCCATTACCACCACGACCGGTCCACGACCTCTCGGTGGTCTCTTGATTACCTCCGCCACCGTGCATCATTATTACGAACTTCTTGAGTCGTATCCATACGTCGAGGATAATTTTGTAATCGATGATCCATTGAACCGCATTTGTAGCATGCACCCGCTTTCCTCCAACATTCTCCAAAATGTCTTTTCCCACACTCGGTGCAATCTCGACTTGATTATTTGCTCACGGGTTCTACCTTGAACTGGTTCATCATTACGAGGTCTCTTCTAGAATCTCTTTGAAGAACCGATTGTTGTGTCTCTCTTGTTTGGAATCTTTCTTGCTCGCTGCTCAATTCTTAGCCTCTTGACTATTTTGGCCTTCTCCACAAGAGTCAAAAATTTCTAACTTGTTGTGGAGCAATCATAACCTCACTCATCATTAAGCCCATCCTAAACGCACACAACGTTCGTGATCTGTTGCTATAATTGTCGGGCATAACGGCTCGGACGTAAAACTCACTTCATATCGTCACGGTCTTACTTCCTTGGACAAGATTCGAAATTCTTTCCTTCGACGTCTACATAACTCGCTCCAACGTATTTTCCTTGGAAGGCGCTTTAAAGAATTCCCAATTAATCGGCAATGGCTTGTGCCCTCACGAGCAGTGAGCCACCACTGATACGCCTCATCTCTTAACAAAGATACAACTCCTCTCAGTTTTTGCTCGACAGTACATTCCATATCATCCATAATCCGTTCCACCGCTTCGAGCCAGTATTCAGCCACATTCAGAGCTACACTAGAGACTCCTCTAAAAACTTCTGCATTATTTGACTTAAGTCGCTCTGAAATTGACCCACGAGTTGTTAGCCCAATTCTAGTTTCAGTGACCCTTTCCAAGACTCGCAGCATTGCTTGAGTCAATGCATTATCTTCTTCCATGTGATCGCATGATCCCGTCTCACTTTCAATTGACGCAAAGCGTCTACCTCCGCATATGATTTGGTGCTTGATCGTAGCACCTCGGCCTCTACCACGCCACGTCTATCGCGTCTACAACCACGTCCTCTAGTGCTCATGATAGCTTGTTCGTTTTATCGATTACAAGTTTTATGAATCGTAAAAT
Source organism: Gossypium rotundifolium (assembly GCA_025506655.1). Lineage (NCBI taxonomy): Eukaryota > Viridiplantae > Streptophyta > Magnoliopsida > Malvales > Malvaceae > Gossypium > Gossypium rotundifolium. The sequence goes on along the minus strand of CP106730.1, from coordinate 24,022,299 downwards.
TTGTTTCGTGTTTATTAACGATATTTTATGAGATTTGAGATATAAAGTTGTTTTTTCGCAACATATCCTATAGTCTCAATCTCTACGGTTTTCACATCTAAACTAGAAGTTCTAGAGTGTTCCTATGATTATATCATAGTAATTATTAGCAATAAATACTTACTTGACTTGTTGCTTGGGATGCTTGTGGTGCCATCTTGATCTTTAAAATTTGAACGATTTCATCTGAAATTATTTATAACCCAAACCACGTAGGAAGTTTTTGAAACGGCTCGATACCACTAAATGTAACACCCCAAATCTAGTCTTAATGCATAGACCGGGTTTGGGGTGTTACACCTCGGGCGACGAGAGAGGAGCGGTGGCTAGGGTTTTTTGTTTTTTTATTTTTCTAAAAACTTAGTTTAGGTTGTGGGCCACTGGGCTACTAGGGTTTTTTTATATTTATTTTGGGCTGTTTGTAATTGGACTAGAATGGAGCAAAGACTTTAAGAAGGATAAATTTTGTCTAATTTTTGAATCTCGACTTCTTTGGTGCTTGTCTTTTTCAAGTGGCTTCATCCTACCCCACCGTAACTTTAGGGGTATAGGAATTGTAGTTTCAATCAACTCTGCTGCAAATTTAGGGAGATGAGATCCGTATCTTCAACCTCCTCTGCAGTAACTTTAGAGAGATAATATTTTTAGCTCGTAGCTTTAGTCTATTCCACTACAACTTCGGGAGATAAAACTTGCTATAGTAGATTTAATCCGACCCACTGCAACTTTAGAGGTATAAGATTTGTCGCTTCAATCTTCTCCACTATAACTTTCAAGGAAATAAGATTTGTAGCTTTAATCTGCTCCACTGCAACTTCAGGGAGATAAGACTTGTAACTTCAACATGCTTCACTGCAGACTTCTAGGAGATAAGATTTGTAGCTTTAATCTTCTCTACTGCAAATTTAGAGATATAAGATTTTCTATCTTCAATCTGCTTCACTACAACTTCAAGGAGATAAAACTTCTAACTTCAACATATTCCACCACAACTTCAGGGGGATAAGGTTTATAGCTTTAATATGCTCTATTGCAACTTTAGAGAGATAATATTTGCTATCTTCTATCTACTCCACTACAACTTCAGGTAGATAAGATTTGTAACTTCAACCTGCTCCACTGCAATTTTAGGGAGATAAGGTTTATAGCTTTAATATGCTCTACTGCAACTTCAGACAGAAAAATTTTGCTATCTTCAATCTGTTCCACTGCAACTTCAGGGAGATAAGAATTGTAACTTCAACCTGTTCCACTACAAATTCAGAGAGATAAGACTTGTAACTTCAACCTGCTCCACTGCAACTTCAGGGAGATAAGGTTTATAGCTTTAATATGCTCTGCTGCAACTTCAGGTAGATAAGATTTGTGGCTTTAATCTGCTCCACTGCAACTTCAAGGAGATAAGATTCACCACGATGACTTCAATCCATCCCACTATAACTTAAAGGGTATAGGATTTTTAGTTTCACTAATCTGTAACACCGTTCTCTAGGGAATATGACTTGTAGAATCCATTTCATGGGCCTATATTTATGCCAAGCAATTAGGATGTTATGGTCAGGATAAATCAAATGCTCTTAACTTAGATATGTATGAATGATGTTTGCATAAATGCAGAATGTCATTTTTTGAGAATGATCCCCTTTTAATGCTTAGGTTGACATTGCTCATTGTTCATCAAGGTTCTATCACTGACGCATTACTGGACAAAAATTTACACATTTTTACATACCCTTTTTAACTTAAAATCACACAGTTTCGATAAAATTCTTGTCGAAAAATAATTAATTTTTATAAAATAATTAAAATGCACTTAAAATATGAACATGTTGAATTTTAGTTAATTTTATAATTAATTTTGATGAATTTGGTTATTTTCGATAGATTTGCACAAAGGGCGAAAAATGGCTCAACAGGCACTGCTAGAAGCACAAAACCGAGAAGCAATTTGAAGTATCGAGGCGAACTAAATTTCAACATAAGGTGGTCCAAAGTTATATGTATTAATTCATAATATAATTAATTTTAATTTATATTCAATTTAATATGGGTTAATAAATTATTATTAATTAATTATGAAAAAGTGGTCCAGTTGAATTGAACCGAGTGAACCGAACCGACCAAGAAATGGACAGCCCAAAAATCGTCCCAAGAGCTGACCCAAATCAGCTTATTAGCTGATTATTTAAGTGTTGAAATCATTTTTTTAAGTGTTTTATGAAAAACGGGAATCGATTTTAAAAATGAAAACGGGAGTCGCCACCAATCTTTTTTCGAGGTGTGATCGGATCACCTTGAAATTGATTATCTTAATAAAAACATTTTGATTTATTAAAATAATGATTTTAGATCTACGAAATTTGAGAAAATGGGTTCGGGAGTCGATTACGCACGAGGAAGGATTAGCACCCTCGTAACACCCAAAAAAAATTGGTACCTAATTGATTAATCAATGTCTTAATGTCGAAAATTTGAGAAGATTTTAAAATATGACCCTTTTGATTTTTCAAAACTTATAACCTTTAAAAAAAGCATTCAATTATTTTGATAAAAGAAAAGTCGACTCTCAGTAAGTTAGAGCACGACCTTTCGAATTTCCCAAACACCAAATATCCTTTGTTTTGTTTTTTTTTTTTTTTTTTTTTTTTTTTTTTGAAATCCCTATCTCAAAATATCAAAATGTCACATATAATAAGTTAGGACGCAACATCTTAAATTCACAAAGATAGGTTTTTTATTTGAAAATCATATATTTTAATTTCAAAAAGAGTATTTGATCATTTAGACTTAATGAGAAAAATCGCGAAGAAGTTAGGCACGATTCCTCAAAACTCCAAATGTCAAATATTTTCTTATTTTAAGAAATAAAGTTTTGGATAAAAAGTGACAATTAAATGAGATATATTTTAAAACAATGATTTGAGTAAAATGTGTCATTATTACATTACAAAACACAAATACCAAAGCAATATACTACAATTACATGATATAATAACATTTAATACTAATATAGGCAATTAAGAGAAAGAATAACATAAAATAGCAAATGATACAAGTAATAAAATGACCATGCTAAAGCAAACATAAGAATAATAAACAAATAAAAGAATGTGAATAGCAAATAAAATATATAAAGTAAGCAATAATAATTCAAAAGATCTATGTGAAAGATAAAAAAGAACTAAGAAATGAATATGAAACTTTACATATGAGATCAAATATAAAAGTAAAATAACAATATAAGATAAATGATATATGCAAAACAATAAAGGGATATTATAACGATTTTTAAAAATAAATAGAATAATAAAATAATAAAAAATGATATGAAAAATCTAAAATAGTTAATATATACATAATAAAATAAATATATATATTTTAAATAAATAATATAAAAAACTTTGAATAAAAATGTACAAGAGATAGCTTATAATAAGTATATAATATACCATTTAAAAATAGATAATATACATATTTTGAATAAACAATATATGAAAAATTTTGCCTTAATAATAAAACAATTTAGATGATGTTCAACATACAAAATTTTAAATAATACATAATATGATTAAAGTTAAATAATATATAATACATAGATAATATATAACAAATAAAAATAATAATATATATGATAAAACAATTTAACGTAAATAGGGAAAAGCAAAAAAAAAAAGAAAAAATTAAAATAAATTAAAATAAATGAATAAATAATAATTAAGCAATTAAATGTATAAATAAAAAAGTTAAAAAAAAACACACACACACACACAATTCAACCTAACTCCCACAATATGAGGATTCAACGAAATTCCTCCACCAAAATCTAACTCGAACGGAAGCAACTCAAAAAAAACGAAGATGAGCGAAGAACAAAATAAGAACAAGCCACAGAAAATAAGAACACAAAATAGAGAGAAATTTGAGTGAATGCTCTCAAGATTTTTTATTACTCCAAACACAAGTGTGTTTTACAATGAAGGAAGAGGCCTCTATTTATAGTTGAGCCTCCCCAAATCCAATGGTATAGATTAATTACATCAACGGCTAAGATTAAAAGGTACCTACAAATTAAATCTCTAAGATTACAAAATCATATCTTCTAAGATTGCATACCATATCTTCTAAGATTGCATATCATATCTAAGATTGCATACTATATCTTCTATGATTGTATACCATATCTATGATTTGGATATCATATCTAAGATTGCATACCATATCTTCTAGGATTGCATATCATATCTAAGATTTGCATATCATATCTACGATTGCATATCCTTGAAGATTGTGTTCCCATATACGTCAAGCTTGTAGATGGACCTTCAATCTTTTAATAGGTCATTTCGATCGGGCCAAATGATATATTTTTGACTGGACTTGGACTTTGTTTTATTATTTTGGGTTTACTATTTTTTGTATGGGCCCGGGCTAAATTGGCCTATTACAACTGCCCCTCTTTGTTCATTGTCGTGTAACGAGAATGGAGCAAAGACTATAAAAGGACCAAATTTGCCCTGTCTTGCCGAGCTTTAACTTATTGATCCTCATCTTCTTCAAGTAGTCTCTAACCCAACTACAACTTCAAGGAGATTGAATCTATAGCTTTAATCTTATTCTACTGCAACTTCAAGGAGATAAAACCTGCTCTTGTAGATTTAATCCATCCTACTGTAGCTTCAGGAAAGTGAGACTAGTATCTTTGATCTTGCTTCAATGCAATATTCAAGAAGACAAGATCTGCTATTTTTAGTCTGCTCTCTGCAAACTCAAGGAGGCAAGCTAATATCTTCGATCTGCTTTCTGCAACTGTAGAAAGATAAGATCTGCTGTCTTTAGTCTGCTCCGCTGTAACTTTAAGGAGGTAGGCTAATATCTTCGATCTGCTTCCTGCAACTTCAAGAAGATAAGATCTGCAACTTTTAGTCTGCTCCCTTGCTACATCAGGAAGATAAGACTATAATCTTCAACCAGCTCCCTTACTACATCAGGAAGATAAGATTCTCCAAATTTGATCTGCTCCGCTACCGCTTAGGGAGATAAGATCTACAATCTTCAGTCTACCCCACTCCTATCTCGAGGGGATAAAATCTGAACTTTTCAATCTGCTTCCTTACTATCTCAGGAAGACTACAATCTTTAGCCTACTCTACTACCATCTCGAGGGAACAAAATCTGAACTTTCCAATTTGCTTCCTTACTATCTCAGGAAGACTTCAATCTTCAGTTTGCTCCACTACCATATCGAGGGAACAAAATTTGAAGTTTTCAATTTGCTTCTTTACTATCTCAGGAAGACTTCAATCTTCAATCTGTTCCAGTACCATCTTGATGGAACAAAATCTGAACTTTCCAATTTTCTTTCTTACTATCTCAGGAAGACTTCAATCTTCAGTCTGCTCCACTACAATCTCGAGGGAACAAAATCTGAACTTTTCAATTTGCTTTCTTACTATCTTAGGAAGACTTCAATCTTCAGTCTAATCCACTACCATCTCGATGGAACAAAATCTAAACTTTTCAATTTGCTTCCTTACTATCTCAGGAAGACTTCAATCTTCAGTCTGCTCCTCTACCATCTCGATGGAACAAAATCTGAACTTTCCAATTTGCTTCCTTACTATCTCAAGAAGACTTCAATCTTCAGTCTACTCCACTACCATCTCGATGGAACAAAATCTGAACTTTTCAATTTGCTTCCTTACTATCTCAGGAAGACTTCAATCTTCAATCTGCTCTACTACCATCTTGAGGGAACAAAATCTGAACTTTTCAATTTGCTTCCTTACTATCTCAAGAAGACTTCAATATTCAGTCTGCTCCACTACCATCTCGATGGAACAAAATTGAAACTTTCCACTTTGATTCCTTACTATCTCAGGAAGACTTCAATCTTCAATCTGATCCACTACCATCACGAGGGAACAAAATCTGAACTTTTCAATTTTCTTCCTTACTATCTCAAGAAGACTTCAATCTTTAGTCTGCTCCATTACCATCTCGATGGAAGAAAATCTGATCTTTCCAATTTGCTTTCTTACTATTTCAAGAAGACTTTAATATTCAGTCTGCTCCACTACCATCTCGAGGGAATAAAATCTGAACTTTTCAATTTGCTTCCTTACTATCTTAGAAAGGCTTCAATCTTCAGTCTGCTCTACTACCATCTCAAGGGAGATAAGACTGATGGCTTAAATCTACTCCGTTGCTTCATGGAGATAAAATTCGCCGTTTGATCTTGTTCCACTTGTGGCTTAGGGTGACAAGATCTACAATCTTCAACCTATTCTCCCTGCTGGTCAGGGAGATAGGACTAGTGAATTCATCGATGTTGCTACACCATCCTCTCAGGGACATGTCTTAAAGACTCGAATGTATTATGGACGACATTTGCATGAATGCAGAATGTCATAAGAATGATCCCATTTTTTAATGTATAATGATTAGGATGCAATGATCGAAATGAATCTAATGCTCTTAAGTAAATGATATTAGGGATGACATTTGCATGAATGCAGAATGTCATGAGAATGATCTCCTACTTTTTTCTTTTCTTTTTTTTTATTTTTTTATGTACAACGATTAGGATACAATGAACGAAATGAATCAAATGCTACTAATTGGAAGTGTATGAATGATATTTACATAAATGCATAAGAATGATCCTTTTTAATGTTTGGGTTGTCATTACTCATAGTTCATCAAGGTTCTATCACTGATGCGTTACCCTATTTTCTCATTTAGCTGGTATCTTTGATAGAAAACCCAAAGAAATGATCATGTTCTACTCAGTAAACCTGCCCCGCTGTAATTTAAGAATCCCTTCCCTTGAACCTTAGGACATAAAATTTATCCCTCCCATTACATCTTCAGGGGAATAACATTTGGTTTCTTCCATCCATCCAGTTACCATTCAGAGGTATGGAATTTGTATTATCTTCAATCAACTTGATCTGTTACACCATTCCCTGGGTGTAATGACCAGATGTATGTGCCTGAAATTTGCATGAATGTAGGGTATCTTTTTCTTTTCCCGAGAAAGATCCCCTTCTACACCTGGGTTGACATTGCTCATCATTTGTTGAAATGGTATCATCGACGGAATGTCTTATCCAATAAAATCTGAAGAGATAATCATCTTTCAATGTTTCTAACCCTTAGGCTTGGTGAGTTCTAAACAATAGTCCTGTTTAGATTCTCATATTATTTAGAAGCTTCTAAAGTAATATGCAAAACTCCTTTTATGAAAGTATTATTAGTCCATTAATCATTATTTCAATAAAATGTTTGAAAAAGATCACAACAATGGACGTAAAAGGAATTAATCAGGAGCATAGCTCGAAACAAATAAGCTAATCAAAGATAACCAAGGCAATAAAAGAAAATTGATTAGTGTATCTTAAAAAGAATAAAGTAAGTAAAGATAGCCAAGGATATAAAGGAAAATTGATTGGGGTGCATCTTTGAAAAGAATAAAGTAATCAAAGATAGCAAATTTAAAAATGGGTAAGATAGAAGCTAGATGCCCTAAGTATTGCAGTATGAGCTTCTCTGTACAAACTTCTTGATGACCATTTTGATCTCAATACGTGTTTAGAGGATCTGGAGTACATTGTCAATGCCCCAAGATGTAGCATACTTCCTAACTATTAATTTAGGCATAACAAGACTACCACATGCCCTATTTTTGATCAAAATTTGAGCAGCCCTTTTCGAGTTTTTGGCTCAAAGCCCTTTTGGTCTCAAAGTGCCCTTTATGGGTTGTCGCCTTGGCCTCTCCTTCTTTTTTTTTTTTCTTTCTTTTTTTTTTTTTTGAATTTGAACTCAAGGCGCCCTTTGCGGGTTTTCACCTTGGCCTTTTCCTTTTCAGGTAAAATACTTCTTGAATGAACCTGAATTCACTAGATTGGGCAAGTCTTTGGCATCCATCTTGGTCAATATCAATGCTCCTCCAAAACAGGCCTTCTCTACAACATAAGGTCCTTCCCAATTTGGCATATACTTTCTCTAAAATCCTTTTGTAAAAGAAAGATCAAGTTCCCCTTGTGGAATTCTCTAGGATAAACATCTTTGTCGTAAGCTTGCATCATCTAACCATGATGAATAACTTTTAACCTTTTCTTTGATTAGGTTCAATTGGAAAAAAATGCTTTCATTCCATAAACCAATGGGTAAGATGTTGCCCCGAAAAAAAGTCCTGGCCAACGCTCAATAATCATAGAACATAAATAGTAACTTCTTTATGCCAATCTTTACAAGTATCGGTCATCTTTTCTACAATCCTTGTTTTTTTTTTTTGGCTAACTTTGTTGCTCTATAATATGGCGTCTGATCTTTGAATAGACTATAAACTTTTGACTTTGTCCTTTTTTTGCATTTTTTTGACGCTTGATTTTTATTTTTTTTTACTTCGACCTTGTAACATTGGCATATGAAGCTACTTCCACCCTCTTAGTGAAGTAAACGATGACCATGATGATGAATCGATATCGACTAGAAGCTTTTGACGAGATTAGTCCCATAATATCCATGCCCCACATATAGAAAAGTCTGTGAAGAAAATGGAAGAGTCACATAAATCTCATCTTCTTCAATTCAAGATTTATGTATAAGCGATGCAATCCCTTTCCATGGTAGACCAACGATTTCGATCCTCATGTTTAGCTTTGTGTCTAAGTAGCCTAGGCATGTTCTGCTATGATCATGCAAAAACATCTTTGAATTCTTGAAAATAACTCAATGATGTCTTGCCTTATTTTTGTGATGAGCTGGGCTTCGATCTTCACCCCTTTCCTAGGCTCATAATATCCACTAACCCTTTGTAGAGTAGGGTCTATTTTTCATCTTGTTCTACCATTATTAACAAATCAGAAGATAAATTACAGTCCTTGTAATCTTCAAAGTCCTGAGATCCTCTAGACTCATATCTTACTCAAAAGGAGACTCTGAGTCAGTAACAGTTGCTCACATCGTTGATATCTAGAGACCTATTGGAGGTTTGGAAGAAAGATTCCAAAGAAAAAATAATTTAAAGAATAACCATTTGTATGGTCATAAATAGAGAATGAAAGAATACTTGAAAGAAATAAAAGAATGTACAATATGAAATGTAAAGAATGAAAAAATATTTGCTTAAAAAAATGCATTTTATTGAAATAAAAATTCTGGACATAAGCCTATTTCACAAAAGGATTCTAATTGTTTCTAGGCTTAAGGCAACAAGCATGTTTTGAATATTACTCTATATCAGCTCTAAAAATACAGGGATCTCTTCCACAGTCTCATATTATTCAAAACACTCCCAAGGATACAAGGGCTCGGAAACTTTTATTCCCCGATTCCCTCTTCAGATATGTCATTAGTTTTCAGATTCCCAATATCAGGTCTTACACTAAAGCCCTAAACTCGATGCAGTCTTGAATCTCATAGATCTCACCCCTTGACTTAGATGGTTGGGTGACAGATTTTCTGCACCAGAGGAATCATTAAATTTGACAATACCCATTTTGACAAGTCTTTCGATTATCCTTTTGAAAGCAGTGCAGTTCTCGATCAAGTGTCCTGTGATTCCTGCATGGTATTCGCATTGAGAATTCGTGTCGTACCATTTAGGGTATGGAGGTTGTATAGGTTTAGGTAGAAAGGGGATACTATATGTGCATTAAACAAAATTTGGTACAACTCCTTATACGTGATTGGGATGGATGAGAATTGAGATTTTTCTAAGTTCGATCTTGGATTAGATTCTTGCCCTGAGGTGACCTGATGATGTTGGGGTCTAATAGTAATGGGTACCACTTTTAGATATGTGTCTGGTTGAGTCTGGATGCTTATTAGAGTAAAACTTGGGGATAGACGAGGTCTTCATTATCATCTCGACTATTGACTACTAGGCCTTTCCTCTCTTCAAGCCCTTCAACTAGTAAATGAATTTTGTTTAAGTGAGGGGAATACCTTTTTATTTTTGACATTAAGGTTTCTTCTACAAAGCCGAAATCACCCAATTCTTCTCAACATCTTTCTCTTCAAAAGCTGAAACTCTGAACTTTATTCTCATCTCCATAGCCGAATACCTCTTATTCTCTTTTGCTGATCTCTTCACTAAAAGCCGAATCTATATAGATTTCTTCCTATCCTCTTCTCTTCTTAATTTTTCGCAAGAAGCCAAAAACTCTTAAGGGTAGGTGAATCTCCTGTGATAGGGTAAGTGTCAATTTCTTCTGTTCTCTTCTTTCTCTTTTGGGTTTTGGAAAAAAAGCCAAAAGGCTAATGGATTATTGGTTTCTTGTATTTTCTTGTTGGATGACATTCAAGAATTGAAGTAGATCATCTAGATCTAAAAGCTAGAAATTGCTAGTCTCCAATTTTGAGATTTCAAGGTAAGGGGTTCTCTTTAGATTTTTGTTAAATTTGATATTGTAATCGTGATCTTAACCATTTGTTGATGGTAGCAACTGATAAGATCTTTTGATGGAATCAAATATCGATCAAGCGAAGGAGGGGATTGGATCTGTTAAACCAATCCCTAAGTTTAAGAAGCGAGTGGTGTCAGCAATTCGAGATTGGCCACCGGGTTGTGGACCGGCTTCAGAACAAAATCTTAGACTATTAGCAGTCGTAGCGGCTACTAATAGTATCGACATAGAAAGTACTGTCCTGTCGATAATCAGGTGTGTAAATCTCTATCACACTCATTAATTTGTATTATATGTATGTTATGGGCTAAAAGCCGGAAAGAGAGGCTATGTGAACAGTCATGTTACCTAGAAGGGGTAGGCAAGGGATGCCAGGTACATAATCATAGAAACTTCTCTATGTGTATCGAAGTATGTGAAAGTCTAAGATCTGTTTAGATGGCTTAATGTTTTGATTTTTACATGTATGTATGCATAGGATGGGATTGATTGATATGAGGAATGGGAGCAGGTCGCAAGGCGATCGGTGGCTTTGCCACATAGGTCACGTAGTGACCGGTCTTTATGACAGGAAGCATAGCTGTCGAAATTGAAACACCCCAAACCCGGCCCATAAGCTCGAATGGGATCTGGTATGCTTCTAAAGAAAACCATTAGAATCGTATTTAGGCTTTGCCAAAAACTTGGGTGGTTTGGAAGAACCATTTGATTTGGGTTGGGTTTGAATTTAAATTCCTTGTTGATCGGTGTCAAAACATTTGATATTTAATCTTAAGAAAAATTATACTTTTAACTTTAATTGGATAATATTCATATCGTACTAAGTAATTTGAAAACATGCATGAACAATCTAACACTTTGGCCTTATTACATCAAATAAAAACCCGAGTAATTTAAAACTTAAACATAAATAAAAATAAGAAGTCTCGAGCTTTGCATGGTCACCCTTGAGCTCCCCGCCGAGGCCGGTCCATCACCGATCATCACCTGAAAAATAGTCCCACAAGGGGTGAGTCAAACAGACTCAATGTGTACAACCAACACCAAAACTCAAATAAATTCAGGCATATCAAATCATACATAATATCATATATAATAATGATGCAATCTCGAACCCAAACCTAGATATCCATCCACTACGCATCACCCATACCAACTGTCACACCGTGAGGACTCCTAAGTCAACCCTCCATCCGCTACACACCATCGAAGGCAATCGCTGCAGTCGACGTGCTCATCGCCCTTATAATTTTGTGGCATAGCCACCAGATATAAAATCGTGACATAAGTCACCATATTCTTATAATGTGACATGAGTCACCACATTCACATAATTGTGACATAAGTCACCACATTCACTTATTGGGGTATATAACCACCAATTCACTTCCCCTTTTCATATCACCCATATGCCCCATGTCATACAAAACATGCAAATGTTATGCCTTATGCCTTTATTCACATTCTTATACGTCGCACTTATGTACCATGATAGATCATTTTATATTCCGAGTAGGAGTAGGAAAACGTACCTGAGTACTTTGTACCATCGCATGGTAACTTAGCCATATTCTTACGCTTTCATATTAACACATATTATAAATTAAAACCAGAATCTATCGAGATTTAGTGTGGGGTACACACCGATTTACTTAGCAATTCACTCCAAATCCCGAAAATCCAATCTACTGCTTTAGATCTTTAATGCCTATATTCGGCCAATCCTATTCATATTAGTAAAGAGCCATTCCGCTACAAAACCAAATCCTTCTAGGATTATAACTCAAAACTTACCTTGGTGCCGATTCTCCTACTAATCAAATCCTGAAACTTTGAAATCCTTCTACCTTGTAATCGGCTAACATTAGATCACTTAAGGGGTTAGTTTCTGGCTTTTGAATAATTAAGAAATAGACCTATAGCACCAAACATGGCCTTGGCCGAATGTGTAAGTACACTTACCTTACGATTCTCAAATCCCGAAAACACCACTTGGTTATGGAGTTGTCGAAATACCTATACACATATGTTAGATTCGATTCTAACATTAAATATCAAGTAGATAGCCCTTGGCCGAATATACACATGTCTTACCTTGAATCTTTAAAATCCCGAATATCCTTCCTTAAAGTCGACAAGAAACAAATCTCGAAAGAGTCCTTCATGGTTTCGGTCAAAGACATTAGTAGGGTTAGAGTCCTAGTTTAAGGAGAAGAATGGAAACCGAATGACAATTGGCCTTTACCCTCAATACAAAAGTCGACAGCATCTTTGCTTGAAGCCCCTCAAAGATTCGGCTATGAAGGCAAGCTAGTGCTCAAAAGATTTCGACTTTTGGGTTTTAATGGAGTAATCAGTTTCAAGAAGGAAAAGAGAGAGAGGGATATGAGCTTTAGGAAGAATCGGCAATGATTATTTTAGGGAGGGTTTGGTTTTGATTGATTTTACAAAAAAAGAAGAATAGGTTGATGTTGAAGGTTCAACTTTTGGAGAATCAAAAAAGGAAAAAAAAAAGAATAATTGGCAGAGAGAATTCGGCAGAGAAAAAGAAAAAAAATGAAGAATAGCCACCCTTTTCCCCTTTCTACCGAAATTAGTCTACATAGAGTCCCTCGGCCGGCCAACACTTATTCTCCTACCCTTGCCAAAATTCCTAAAAGAACTAGACTTCATACCAAACTCTTTCCTCAGTCTCCCAATGACGTCCATCTCTGCTACTTTTCCCGCAAAAATTAAAGCTTTATTTGCTTCCCTTGTGACTCGAACCTTGGCCCATCTTCCCTACTTGTGGCGTCATTCCCAGAGGCCCTAAGTGGCGCCTCCGGGCCACTTTTCCAAGCCTAATTGTGTGTCTTATTTCCCCCATTTATTTTCTTAAGGCCTATCAGGCTTAACTCCCTCTTTTAGACTTAAATTTAAATAATTTCTAAAGCATTCACCTACTCACTAAGGTTCACAAATTCCACAATACACATTCACAACATACTCAAGCATGCTATTTCATACAATTTAGCAATAGTGCATAAGCCCTAATCCGGGATATTATAGTTCTACCCCCTTAAGATAATTTCATCCTCGAAATTACCTGGCTAGAATAGGTGGGGGTATTGTTGTCGTATTGCTTCTTCCGGCTCCCATGATGCTTCCTCCGATCCATGATTTCGCCACAACACCTTGACCAAAGGGACAGATTTCCTTCATAGCATTTTCACATCTCATTCCATAATCTGAATCGGCTCTTCCTCGTAGGACAGGTCTGGCCTTAGCTCTACCTCTTCAATCGGAACTACGTGAGATGGATCTGATCGATATCGACGTAGCATGGAAACATGGAATACGTCGTGCATCTGCTTCAATTCCGGAGGCAACTCTAATTCGTATGCCACTGGTCCGATTCGCTTCAATACCCGATAGGGTCCTATGAACCTTGGACTTAGCTTCCCCTTTCTACCAAATCTCATCACCTTCTTCCAAGGCGATACTTTAAGGAACACTTGATCTTCCACATCAAATTCTATTTCCTTCTGTTTGAGATCTGCGTACGACTTCTGTCTATCAGATGCCTCTTTTAATCGTGCCCGAATCACACTAACCTTCTCCTCAGATTCTGCTACTAACTCTAGACCCAAAATTCGTCGTTCTCCTACTTCCGTCCAACATGTAGGAGTGCGACACTTCCTTCCATACAATGCTTCATACGGTGCCATACGAATACTAGCTTGATAGCTGTTATTGTATGCAAATTTCGCTAGAGGTAAATACTCTTCCCAACTTCCTTTGAAGTCTATCACACAGCCTCTTAGCATATCCTCTAGCACTTGGATTACTCGTATAGATTGGCCGTCCGAATGTGGATGGAAAGCCGTACTGAAATCCAATCTAGGGCCTAAAGCCTAATGTAGTGCCTTCTAAAATTGAGACGTGAACCTCGGATCCCTATCTGAGATAATTGACATCGGCACTCCATGTAACCTTACAATCTCTGCCACATATAACTTTGCCAATTTCTACAATGAATAATCAACTCGTACAGGTAAGAAATGCGCAGACTTTGTCAGCCGGTCCACTATCACCCATACAGAGTCCTTCTTAGTGGGCGTAAGGGGAAGCCCACTAACGAAGTCCATGGTAATTCTCTCCCACTTCCATTGGGGAATCTGTATTGGCTGAAGCAATCCTGACGGAACTTGGGGTTCATCCTTAACTTGCTGACACGTTAAACACTTGCCCACATATTCGGTAACTTTCCGCTGAAGATTAGGCCACCAAAATTGTTCCCTTAAATCTCTATACATTTTACTACCTCCGGGATGCATAGCATAAAGGCTACTATACGATTCCTGAAGTATTCTTTGCCTAAGCTCCTCGCCCTTCGGCATACAGACCTTACCCTTGAAGCACAATACTCCCTCGTTATTAACACCATAACTTTCCAACTCTCTATTCTACGCTTGTTGCAACTTAACACTTAGGTCCTTATCCACCAACTGTCCCTCTTTCACTTCATTCAACCACGTTGGCTTAACTTGCAGTTCTGCCAATAAACTTCCATCATCATACAAGCTCAAATGTGCGAACATCGCCCTCAGATCCGATACAACTTTTTGACTTAAGGCATCCGCCACTACATTGGCCTTGCCTGGGTGATATTCTATGGAACAATCGTAGTCCTTCAATAGTTCCACCCACCTTCGCTGTCTTAGATTCAACTCTTTATGAGTCAGCAGATACTTAAGGCTTTTGTGGTCTGTGTAAATCACCAAATTTTCTCCATAAAGATAATGCCTCCATACCCTAAGGGCAAAGACCAGTGCCACCAATTCCAAGTCATGCGTCGGGTAGTTAACCTCGTGTGGTCTTAGTTGTCGAGATGCATAAGCAACTACCTTTTCGTCTTGCATAAGAACACCTCCCAATCCTGTATGGGAAGCGTCACAATACACTACAAAATCTTTCCCCGCCTCTGGCTGAATCAAAATTGGAGCTTCGGTCAAGACCCTTTTAAGCTTCTCAAAGCTTTCTTGTTGCTTATCAGTCCATATAAAAGGCACTTCCTTCCTTAATAACTTTGTCAGAGGCGTGGCTATCGACGAGAACCCTTCCACAAACCATCTATAATAGCTCGCTAATCCTAAGAAACTTCAAACTTTTGTCAGCGACTTAGGTGGTTTCCAATCCAACACTACCTCAATCTTTCGAGGATCCACCCTTATTCCTTCAGCAGATACCACATGTCCTAAGAACGTCACCTCCTTAAGCCAAAATTCACACTTGCTGAATTTGGCGTAGAGCTTCTTCTCCCTCAACACTTGCAACACAACTCGGAGGTGCTCATCATGTTCATCCTCAGACTTCGAGAACACCAAGATATTGTCTATGAACACAACAACGAACCTGTCCAAATAGGGTTAGAAAATTCAGTTCATCATGTCCATAAACACGGTGGGGCATTTGTTAATCCAAGCGGCATTACCTAAAAACTCATAATGCCCGTACCTTGTACGGGAAGTCGTCTTATGGATATCGACCTCCTTCACCTTAAGTGATGATATCCAGACCTTAAATCTATCTTTGAGAATACTGTGGCCCTTTGTCGATCGAATGTCATCTATTCTTGGCAATGGATACTTATTCTTGATGGTCAGCTTATTCAACTGACGATAATCTATGCACATGTGCATAGTTTCGTCCTTCTTCTTTACAAACAAGACCGGTGCTCCCCATGGAGACACACTGGGTCGAATAAACCCACGGTCAAGCAATTCCTGGATCTGAGCCTTGAGCTCAACTAACTCTTTTGGTGCCATTCTGTATGGGGCAATGGACACAGGAGCTGTACCCGATAGTAAGTCAATTCTAAACTCCACGTCCCTGTCCGGGGGTATTCCGAGTAATTCCTCCGGAAAGACATCCTCAAACTCCTTTACAGTTCTAACTCCACTAACTCCCCCTTCGTTTGTATCCAAAGCACTAATGAAGGACAAAAATGCCTTACACCCTTTTCGAACCATCTTATCAGCCTTTAAAGCAAAAACTACAGTAGACAAGTAGTTTCTTCTTCCTCCTATCATAACTATCACCTCCTCCTCTAGGGTCTTTAACTCCATTCGTTTGGCTGCACAATCTAATATAGGCCGATGCTCCACTAGCCAATCCATGCCTAGTATAAGATCGAATTCTCCAAATAGTAATTCCATCAAGTCAGCAGGGAATACTACTCCCTGAAGCTCCAAAGGTACTCTCCGAAATATCTTATTCACCACTACCGTTTGACCTAATGGGCTTACTACGGTCATCTCCCTATTAGAAAGTTTAGAGGCTATGCCTAGTGTTTCAACTACACTACATGCAACATATGAATAGGTCGAGCCCACATCAATTAAAGCAACATATGGTTTGCCAGATATAAGGAACGTACCGGTTATGACGTCTGGTGCATCTCTGTCCTCCCTGTGGTGAACAGCATAAACCAAACCCGATTGTCGGGACTCCGTGTTACCAACACCTCGGCCCAGTGTTCCCCGTCCTCTACCAGTATTATTTCCTCTGCCAGCCAAACCACGACCTCGCAGTGGCTGCTGTCCTCCTCTTCCAGCCTGGTTAGGACCTTGATTTACTGGTCGACCCCTTTCGGTTATCATTGGACAATCCTTAATCATGTGGTCCTTGGACCCACACTTAAAGCATCCACCCGTTTTCTTCCAACACTCACCTAAGTGCCTCTTCCCACACTGATCACAAGTACGATACTGCCCTCCTAAAGCAGCTTGCTAACCTCGCGGCCCATCAACTCTAGGCATCTTTTGCTCATTCCTAGATGGCCTTGATGATCCAAATCCTCTCTTCTGCCTATTCCGATCAGTGTTTTGTCTTACTGAATCCTTGATTCCTTCGGCTACTTTAGCCTTCTCCACCAACACAGCAAACTCTCACTCCTGTTACGGGGCTATCAATAACCTCATGTCATCCTTTAGTCCGTCCTCAAATCAGACACACCGCTCATGCTCGGTAGACACTATCCCTCGAGCACAACATTTCGATTTTTAAAAATTCAAACTTCATATTCACTCTGGACTTGTTCCTTGAACCGATCTCGTAAAAGCCTTTCTCTGTGCATCAATGTAATGAGTACCAACATATTTCTTCTGGTATGCCGTCTTAGCATACTCCCAAGTGAGTTCCTCAGCTGTAGAACCATCCCACACCGTGAGCCACCATTGATATGATTCATTACGGAGAAGCGACACCAACCCTTTCAGCTTCTCCTCAACAGTTAAATCGAGCTCATCCATAATTCGCTCGGTCGCTTCCAACCAATACTCAGTGGTACTGGGTGCCACACTAGATATACAACAGAACACTTTAGCTCTGTTGGCTCGAAGTTATTCAGGTGCCGACTTTCGAGCTCCCATGCCTCCACCCACTCCAGCCACCCTTTTCAAAACTCGCAGCATCGCCTGTGACACTGTGTCATCCCCCGTCTGATCCTGATATTCCACATCAACGGCTGGGGATGGTGGTGGTGGCATTTCATTCTCAGATACTTGACCCGATCTAACGGGTTCAGACACGATCATTCGGCCTCTTCCATGGCCACGCACGTTACGACCACGTCCCCTTGAATTCATACTTCCGCTTTGCGTTTATCTGATTAAAGAATTTTATGAATTAGTTTTGTTTCACTGATTTAACACGAACATTTTTATGTTTAATAGTTTTAGGAAGTAGTTCTTTCGATTCATACATATACAGTCTCACATCATTCATTTAGTCACACACATGAACTTACGTTCACTAAGAGAAATGTCGTAGTTGTCATTGTTTGTTGTTTTCCACTACCCAGGGGTATTTTCGTAATTTTGTCCTATAGGGGTATTTTGGTAATTTTTTTCAAATTTGGGTATTTGAAAAGGTTGCAAAATAGAGATTGTTGATGTTTTACAAAATTAAATTTCTTGCTGGAAAAATTTCAAGGGTAAAATGGTAATTTATGTACTAGGGGTATTATTGTAATTTTACAAGCCACGATCCTTTTGGTAATTTTTGCAAAATATGGTTCCTGGTGACTTTTCAAAACAAGGGTATTTTTAAAGATTTCTAAATTGAGGGCACTTTAGTGATTTTCCTTATTGAGGGTATTTTGGTCATTTGCACAGGTTAGGGGTACTTTGGTCATTTTGCAAATCAGGGGTAATTTTGTAAATTTTTCAAATCAAGGTATCTTAATATTTTGTAAAGTTTTAGGACAATTTTGTAAAATCAGAAGTTGTTATTGAAATCGGGGGTAGTATAGTAGTTTTGGGAAATCAATGGCATTTTAGTAATTTCACCACTAGGGGTATTTAGGTAATTTTGCAAATCGAAATATTTTGGAAAATTTTCAAAATAGTTTTCCTACACATCAAAGGGGTAATTTGGTGATTTTAAAATCGAAGTGTTTATGAAAAATACAGGTACTCCCTTTCGGGTTTTAGTTATTGGGTTTAGCCTGTGGCTAAGTCCTCTTGGTTAGGGTGAACCATCCCTACGCACCAGGTAGGATTCGAGTGGGTAGGAGGTGAATCACTAGGACTGCTTAAATATGAAGGTCCCACTGAAACTAATCCTAGACATGCGCACAATGGTTGCCACACCTTAACTCGGCGACTTAGACACAGGTTTGTTTAATTTTGAATTTAAAGCCTTATGTAATTGTTGGGGTAAACTAGTCCTATAGTTCAAGTACTTTATCATACTAATCTACGTTCCATTTCTACCCCTCTACAAATCATACAATAATTCACACAATGGATAGGGTACTTACCGGTGGACTTGAATTGGAGACTCGGTGCCATGCCGTAAAGCTGTTTATTTCTTAGAAAAGTCCATTTTCAAAATACAGAAAACATTTTGGGCCCTAAAGCCCTCAAGGTCGAAGTTTTGAACCTGCTCGATACCAAAGTGAAACACCCCAAACTCAGCCCACAAGCCTGGCCAGGATCTGGTATGCTTCTAAAGAAAACCATTCGAATCGTATTTGGGCTTTGCCAAAAACTTGGGTGGTTTTGAAGAACCATTTGATTTGGGTTGGGTTTGAATTTAAATTCCTTGTTGATCAGGTGTCAAAACATTTGATATTTAATCTTAAGAAAAATTATACTTTTAACTTTAATTGTATAATATTCATATCGTACTAAGTAATTTGAAAACATGCATGAACAATCTAACACTTTGGCCTTATTACATCAAATAAAAACCCGGAGTAATTTAAAACTTAAACATAAATAAAAATAAGAAGTCTCTGAGCTTTGCATGGCCACCCTTGAGCTCCTGCCGACCTGGTCCATCACTGATCATCACCTGAAAAATAGTCCCACAAGGGGTGAGTCAAACAGACTCAATGTGTACAACCAACACCAAAACTCAAATAAATTCAGGCATATCAAATCATACATAATATCATATATAATAATGATGCAATCCCGAACCCAAACCTAGATATCCATCCGCTACACATCACCCGCATTCAACCGTCACACCGTGGGACTACTAAGTCAACCTCCATCCGTTACACACCATCGAAGGCAGTCGCTGCAGTCGACGTGCTCATCACCCTTATAATTTTGTGGCATAGCCACCAAATATAAAATCGTGACATAAGTCACCACATTCTTATAATGTGACATGAGTCACCACATTCACATAATTGTGACATAAGTCACCACATTCACTTATTGGGGTATATAACCACCAATTCACCTCCCCTTTTCATATCACCCATATGCCCCATGTCATACAAAACATGCAAATGTTATGCCTTACGCCTTTATTCACATTCTTATACGTCGCACTTATGTGCCATGATAGATCATTTTATATTCCGGGTAGGAGCAGGAAAACGGACCTGAGTACTTTGTACCATCGCATGGTAACTTAGGCATATTCTTACGCTTTCATATTAACACATATAATAAATTAAAACCGTAAATCTATTGAGATTTAGTGTGGGGTACACACCTGATTTACTTAGCAATTCACTCCAAATCCCGAAAATCCAATCTACTACTTTAGATCTTTAATGCCTATATTCGGCCAATCCTATTCATATTGGTAAAGAGCCATTCGGCTATAAAACCAAATCCTTCTAGGATTATAACTCAAAACTTACCTTGGTGCTGATTCTACTACTAATCAAATCCCGAAATGTTGAAATCCTTCTACCTTGTAATCGCTAGCATTAGATCCTTTGAAGGGTTAGTTTTCGCTTTTGAATAATTAAGAAATAGATCTATAGCACCAAACATGGCCTTGGCCGAATGTGTAAGTACACTTACCTTACGATTCTCAAATCCTGAAAACACCACTTGGTTATGGAGTTGTCGAAATACCTATACACATATGTTAGATCCGATTCTAACATTAAATCGCAAGTAGATAGCCCTTGGCCGAATATACACATGTCTTACCTTGAATCTTTAAAATCCCGAATATCCTTCCTTAAAGTCGACAAGAGACAAATCTTGAAAGAGTCCTTCATGGTTTCGGTCAAAGACATTAGTAGGGTTAGAGTCCTAGTTTAAGGAGAAGAATGGAAACCGAATGACAATTGGCCTTTACCCTTAATACAAAAGTCGACAGCAACTTTGCTTGAAGCCCCTCAAAGATTCAGCTATGAAGGCTAGCTAGTGCTCAAAAGATTTCGGCTTTTGGGTTTTAATGGAGTAATCAGTTTCAAGGAGGAAAAGAGAGAGAGGGATATGAGCTTTAGGAAGAATCGACAATGATTATTTTAAGGAGGGGTTTCGGCTTTGATTGATTTTGCAAAAAGAAGAAGAATAAGTTGATGTTGAAGGTTCGACTTTTAGAGAATCAAAACAAGAAAAAAAAAAGAATAATTGGCAGAGAGAATTCGACAGAGGAAAAGAAAAAAAATGAAAAATAGCCACCCTTTTCCCCTTTCTACTGAAATTAGTCTACATAGAGTCCCTCGGCCGGCCAACACTTATTCTCCTACCCTTGCCAAAATTCCTAAATGAACTAGACTTCATATCAAACTCTTTCCTCAGTCTCCCAATGCCGTCCATCTCTGCTTCTTTTCCCGCAAAAATTAAAGCTTTATTTGCTTCCCTTGCGACTCGAACCTTGGCCCATCTTCCCTGCTTGTGGCGTGATTCCCAGAGGCCCTAAGTGGTGCCTCCGGGCCACTTTTCCAAGCCTAATTGTGTGTCTTATATCCCCCATTTATTTTTTTATGGCCTATCAGGCTTAACTCCCTCTTTTAGACTTAAATTTAAATAATTTCTAAAGCGTTCACCTACTCATTAAGGTTCACAAATTTCACAATACACATTCACAATATACTCAAGCATGCTGTTTCATATAATTTAGCAATAGTGCATAAGCCCTAATTCGAGATATTACAGTTCTACCCCCTTAAAATAATTTCATCCTTGAAATTACCTGGCTAGAATAGGTGGGGGTATTGTTGTCGTATTGCTTCTTCCAGCTCCCACGAAGCTTCCTCCGATCCATGATTTCGCCACAACACCTTGACCAAAGGGACAAATTTCCTTCGTAGCATTTTCACATCTCATTCCAGAATCTGAATCGGCTCTTCCTCGTGGGGTGTGCGGCCTTAGCTCTACCTCTTCAATAGGAACTACGTGAGATGGATCCGATCGGTATCGACGTAGCATGGAAACATGGAATACGTCGTGCATCTGCTTCAATTTCGGAGGCAACTCTAATTGGTATGCCACCGGTCCGATTCGCTTCAATACCCGATAGGGTCTTATGAACTTTGGACTTAGCTTCCCCTTTCTACCAAATCTCATCACCTTCTTCCAAGGTGATACTTTAAGGAACACTTGATCTCCAACATCAAATTCTATTTCCTTCCGTTTGAGATCTGCGTACGACTTTTGTCTATCAGATGCCTCTTTTAATCGTGCTTGAATCACACTAACCTTCTCCTCAGATTCTGCTACTAACTCTGGACCCAAAATTCATCGTTCTCCTACTTCCGTCCAACATGTAGGAGTGCGACACTTCCGACCATACAACGCTTCATATGGTGCCATACGAATACTAGCTTGATAGCTGTTATTGTATGCAAATTCCGCTAGAGGTAAATACTCTTCCCAACTTCCTTTAAAGTCTATCACACAGCCTCTTAGAATATCCTCTAGCACTTGGATTACTCGTTTAGATTGGCCGTCCGACTGTGGATGGAAAGCCGTACTGAAATCCAATCTAGGGCCTAAAGCCTGATGTAGTGCCTTCCAAAATCTAGACGTGAACCTCGGATCCCTATCTGAGATAATTGACATCGGCACTCCATGTAACCTTACAATCTCTGCCACATATAACTTTGCCAATTTCTGCAACGAATAATCAACTCGTACAGGTAAGAAATGCGCGGACTTTGTCAGCCGGTCCATTATCACCCATACCAAGTCCTTCTTAGTGGGCGTAAGGGGAAGCCCACTAACAAAGTCCATGGTAATTCTCTCCCACTTCCATTGGGGAATCTGTATCGGCTGAAGCAATCCTGACAGAATTTGGTGCTCAGCCTTAACTTACTGACACGTTAAACACTTGTCCACATATTCGGTAACTTTCCGCTTAAGATTAGGCGACCAAAATTGTTCCCTTAAATCTCTGTACATTTTACTACCTCCAGGATGCATAGCATAAGGTCTATTATATGATTCCTGAAGTATTCTTTGCCTAAGCTCCTCGTCCTTCGGCATACAAACCTTACCCTTGAAGCACAATACTCCCCCGTCATTAACACCATAACTTTCCAACTCTCTATTCTACGCTTGTCGCAACTTAACATTTAGGTCCTTATCCACCAACTGTCCCTCTTTCACTTCATTCAACCACGTTGGCTTAACTTGCAGTTCTGCCAATAAACTTCCATCGTTATACAAGCTCAAATGTGCAAACATTGCCCTCAGATCCGATACAACTTTTCGACTAAAGGCATCCGCCACTACATTGGCCTTGCCTGGGTGATATTCGTAGTCCTTCAATAATTCCACCCACCTTCGCTGTCTCAGATTCAACTCCTTCTGAGTCAGCAGATACTTAAGGCTTTTGTGGTCTGTGTAAATCACCGACTTTTCTCCATAAAGATAATGCCTCCATACCTTAAGGGCAAAGACCACTGCCACCAATTTCAAGTCATGCGTCGGGTAGTTAACCTCGTGTTGTCTTAGTTGTCGAGACACATAAGCAACTACCTTTCCGTCTTGCATAAGGACACCTCCCAATCCTGTATGGGAAGCATCACAATACACTACAAAATCCTTCCCCGCCTCCGGCTGAATCAAAATCGGAGCTTCGGTCAAGACCCTTTTAAGCTTCTCAAAGCTCTCCTCTTGCTTATCAGTCCATATGAAAGGCACTTCCTTCCTTAATAACTTTGTTAGAGGCGCGACTATCAACGAGAACCCTTCCACAAACCGTCTATAATAGCCCGCTAATCCTAAGAAACTTCGAACTTCCGTCATCGACTTAGGTGGTTTCCAATCCAACACTACCTCAATCTTTCGAGGATCCACCCTTATTCCTTCAGCAGATACCACATGTCCTAATAACGTCACCTTCTTAAGCCAAAATTCACACTTGCTAAATTTGGCGTAGAGCTTCTTCTCCCTCAACACTTGCAACACAACTCGGAGGTGCTCATCATGTTCATCCTCAGACTTCGAGTACACCAATATATCGTCTATGAACACAATAACGAACCTGCCCAAATAGGGTTGGAAAATTTGGTTCATCATGTCCATAAACGCGGCTGGGGCATTTGTCAATCCGAACGGCATTACCAAAAACTCATAATGCCCGTACCTTGTTCGGAAAGCCATCTTATGGATATCAACCTCCTTCACCTTAAGCTGATGATATCCATACCTTAAATCTATCTTTGAAAATACAGCGGCCCCCTTAAGCTGATCGAACAAGTCATCTATTCTTGGCAATGGATACTTATTCTTGATGGTCAGCTTATTCAACTGACGATAATCTATGTACATGCGCATAGTTTCGTCCTTCTTCTTTACAAACAGGATCGGTGCTCCCCATGGAGACACACTGGTCGAATAAACCCACGGTCAAGCAATTCCTGGATCTAAGCTTTGAGCTCAACCAACTCCTTTGGTGCCATTCTATATGGGGCAATGGACACAAGAGCTATACCTGGCAGCAAGTCAATTCCAAACTCCACCTCCTCGTCGGGGGTATTTTGGGTAATTCCTCCGGAAAGACATCCTCAAACTTCCTTACAGTCCTAACTCCACTAACTCCCATTTCGTTTGTATCCAAAGCACTAATGAAGGCCAAAAATTCCTAACACCCCTTCCGAACCATCTTATCAGCCTTTAAAGCAGAAACTACATTAGACAAGTAGTTTCTTCTTTCTTCTATCATAACTATCACCTCCTCCTCTAGGGTCCTTAACTCCATTCGTTTGGCTGCACAATCTAATACAGCCCGATGCTCCACTAGCCAATCCATGCCTAGTATAAGATCAAATTCTCCAAACAGTAATTCCATTAAGTTAGCAGGGAATACTACTCCCTGAAGCTCTAAAGGTACTCTCTGGAATATCTTATTCACCACTACCGTTTGACCTAATAGGCTTACTACGGTCATCTCCCTATTAGAAAGTTTAGAGGCTATGCCTAGTGTTTCAACTACACTACACGCAACATATGAATAGGCCGAGCCCACATCAATTAAAGCAACATAGGGTTTGCCAGATATAAGGAACGTACCGGTTATGACATTCGGTGCGTCTTCGTCCTCCTTTCAGCGAACCGTAAAAACCAAACCCGATTGTCAGGCCTCCGTGTTACCAACACCTCGGCCCAGTGTTCCCCGTCCTCTACCAGTATTATTTACTCTGCCAGCCGAACCATGACCTCACGGTGGCTGTTGTCCTCCTCTTCCTGCCTGGTTAGGACCTTGATTTATTGGTCGACCCCCCTCGGTTATCATTAGACAATCCTTAATCATGTGGTCCTTGGACCCACACTTAAAGCATCCTCCCGTTTTCTTCCAACACTCTCCTAAGTGCCTCTTCCCACACTGATCACAAGTACGATACTGCCCTCCTAAAGCAGCTTGCTAATCTCGCGGCCCATCAACTATAGGCCTCTTTTGCTCATTCCTAGATGGCCTTGATGATCCAAGTCCTCTCTTCTGCCTATTCAAATCAGGGTTTTGTCTTACTGAATCGTTGATTCCTTCGGCTACCTTAGCCTTCTCCACCAACACAGTAAACTCCCGCTCCTGTTGCGGGGCTATCAATAACCTCAGGTCATCCTTTAGTCCGTCCTCAAATCGGACACACCGCTCATGGTTGGTAGACACTATCCCTCAAGCATAACGGCTGAGCCTTAAAAATTCAGCTTCATATTCAGCTACGAACTTGTTCCCTTAAACCAGTCTCAGAAAAGCCTTTCTCTGCGCATCAATATAATGAGTACCAACATATTTCTTCTGGTATGCCGTCTTAGCATGCTCCCAAGTAAGTTCCTCAGCTGTAGCACCATCCCACACCGTGAGCCACCATTGATATGATTCATCGCGGAGAAGTGACACCAGCCCTTTCAGCTTCTCCTCATCAGTTAAATCGAGCTCATCTATAATTCGCTCGGTCACTTCCAACCAATACTTAGCGGTACTGGGTGCCACACCAGATATACCACGGAACACTTTAGCTCCGTTGGCTCGAAGTCGTTCAGGTATCGACTTTCGAGCTCCCATGCCTCCACCCACTCCAGCCACCCTTTCCAAAACTCGCAGCATCGCCTGTGACACTGCGTCATCCCGTCGATCCTCGATATTCCACATCGGCGTGGGGTGGTGGTGGTGGCATTTCATTCTCAAATCCTTGACCCGATCTAACGGGTTTAGACACGATCATTCGGCCTCTTCCACGGCCATGCACGTTATGACCACGTCCCCTTGAATTCATACTTCCTCTTTGCGTTTATCGAATTAAAGAATTTTATGAATTAGTTTTGTTCCACTGATTTAACACGAACAGTTTTATGTTTAATAGTTTTAGGAAGTAGTTCTTTCGATTCATACATATACAGTCTCACATCATTCATTTAGTCACACACATAAACTTGCGTTCATTAAGAGACATGTCGTAGTTGTCATTGTTTGTTGTTTTCCACTACCCAGGGGTATTTTCATAATTTTGTCCTATAGGGGTATTTTGGTAATTTTTTCAAATTAGGGTATTTGAAAATGTTGCAAAATAGAGATTGTTGATGTTTTACAAAATTAAATTTCTTGCTGGAAAAATTTCAAGGGTAAAATGGTAATTTATGTACTAGGGGTATTTTGTAATTTTACAAGCCAGATTTGGTAAAATTAAAATATGGTTCTGGTGACTTTTCAAAACAAGCGTATTTTAAAGATTTCTAAGCGAGGGCACTTCTGATTTTCCTTCTTGAGGGTATTTTGGTCATTTGCACAAAGTTAGGGGTACTTTGGTCATTTTGCAAATCAGGGGTAATTTCGTAAATTTTTCAAATCAAGGTATCTTAATATTTTGTAAAGTTTTTGGACAATTTTGCAAAATCAGATGTTGTTATTGAAATCGGGGGTAGTATGGTAGTTTTGGGAAATTAATGGCATTTTAGTAATTTCACCACTAGGGGTATTTAGGTAATTTTGCAAATCAAAATATTTTGGAAAATTTTCAAAATAGTTTTCCTACACATCAAAGGGGTAATTTGGTGATTTTAAAATCAAAGTTTTTTATGAAAAATACAGCTAATCCCTTTTGGGTTTTTGTTATTGGGTTTAGCCTGTGGCTAAGTCCTCTTGGTTAGGGTGAACCATCACTACGCACCAAGTAGGATTCGAGTGGGTAGGAGGTGAGTCACTAGGACTGCTTAAATACCAAGGTCCCACTGAAACCAATCCTAGACATGCGCACAATGGTTGCCACACCTTAACTCGGTGACTTAGACACAGGTTTGTTTAATTGTGAATTTAAAGTCTTATGTAATTGTTGGGGTAAACTAGTCCTATAGTTCAAGTACTTTATCATACTAATCTACGTTCCATTTCTACCCCTCTACAAATCATACAATAATTCACACAATGGATAGGGTACTTACCTGGTGGACTTCGGGTCGGAGACTCAGGTGCCATGCCAGAAAGCCTGTTTATTTCTTAGAAAAGTCCATTTTCAAAAGACAAAAACATTTTGGGCCCTAAAAGCCCTCAAGGCCGAGTTTTGAACCGGGCTTTGATACCAAGCTGAAACACCCCAAACCCGGCCCACAAGCCCTGACCGGATCTGGTATGCTTCCAAAGAAAACCATTCAAATCGTATTTGGGCTTTGTCAAAAACTTGGGTGGTTTTGAAGAACCATTTGATTTGGGTTGGGTTTGAATTTAAATTCCTTGTTGATCAGGTGTCAAAACATTTGATATTTAATCTTAAGAAAAATTATACTTTTAACTTTAATTGGATAATATTCATATCGTACTAAGTAATTTCAAAACATGCATGAACAATCTAACACTTTGGCCTTATTACATCAAATAAAAACACGAGTAATTTAAAACTTAAACATAAATAAAAATAAGAAGTCTACGAGCTTTGCATGGCCACCCTTGAGCTCCTATCGGCCAGTCCATCACCGATCATCATCTTGAAAAATAGTCCCACAAGGGTGAGTCAAGCAGACTCAATGTGTACAACCAACACCAAAACTCAAATAAATTAGGGCATATCAAATCATACATAATATCATATATAATAATGATGTAATCCCGAACCCAAACCTAGATACCCATCCGCTACACATCACCCGTACCAACCAATCACACCGTGGGACTACTAAGTTAACCTCCATCCGCTACACACCATCGAAGGCGATTCTTTGCGATCGGCGTGCTCATCGCCCTTATAATTTTGTGGCATAGCCACCAGATATAAAATCGTGACATAAGTCACCACATTCTTATATTGTGACATGAGTCACCATATTCACATAATTGTGACATAAGTCACCACATTCACTTATTGGGGTATATAACTACCAATTCACTTCCCCTTTTCATATCACCCATATGCCCCATGTCATACAAAACATGCAAATGTTATGCCTTATGCCTTTATTCACATTCTTATACGTCAAACTTATGTGCCATGATAGATCATTTTATATTCTGAGTAGGAGTAGGAAAATGTGCCTGAGTACTTTGTACCATCGCATGGTAACTTAGCCATATTCTTACGCTTTCATATTAACACATATAATAAATTAAAATCGTAAATCTATCGAGATTTAGTGTGGGGTACACACCTGATTTACTTAGCAATTCACTCCAAATCCCGAAAATCCAATCCACTGCTTTAGATCTTTAATGCCTATATTCGGCCAATCCTATTCATATTAGTAAAGAGCCATTCGGCTATAAAACCAAATCCTTCTAGGATTATAACTCAAAACTTACCATGGTGCCGATCCTACTACTAATCAAATCCCGAAATGTTGAAATCCTTCTACCTTGTAATCGGCTAGCATTAGATCACTTAAGGGGTTAGTTTTCGGCTTTTGAATAATTAAGAAATAGATCTATAGCACCAAACATGGCCTTGGCCGAATGTGTAAGTACACTTACCTTACGATTCTCAAATCTCGAAAACACCACTTGGTTATGAAGTTGTCGAAATACCTATACACATATGTTAGATCCGATTCTAACATTAAATCGTAAGTAGATAGCCCTTGGCCGAATATACACATGTCTTACCTTGAATCTTTAAAATCCTGAATATCCTTCCTTAAAGTCGACAAGAGACAAATCCTGAAAGAGTCCTTCATGGTTTCGGTCAAAGACATTAGTAGGGTTAGATTCCTAGTTTAAGGAGAAGAATGGAAACCGAATGACAATTGGCCCTTACCCTTAATACAAAAGTCGACAGCACCTTTGCTTGAAGCCCCTCAAAGATTCGGCTATGAAGGCTAGCTAGTGCTCAAAAGATTTCGGCTTTTGGGTTTTAATGGAGTAATCGGTTTCAAGGAGAAAAAGAGAGAGAAATATATGAGCTTTAGGAAGATCGACAATGATTATTTTAGGGAGGGGTTTCGGCTTTGATTGATTTTACAAAAAGAAGAAGAATAGGTTGATGTTGAAGGTTCGGCTTTTGGAGAATCAAAAAAGGGAAAAAAATAATTGGCAGAGAGAATGCGGCAGAGGAAAAGAAAAAAATGAAGAATAGCCACCCTTCTCCCCTTTCTGCCGAAATTAGTCTACCTAGAGTCCCTTGGCCGGCCAACACTTATTCTCCTACCCTTGCCGAAATTCATAAAACAACTAGACTTCATCTCAAACTCTTTCATCAGTCTCCCTATGCCGTCCATCTCTACTTCTTTTGCCGCAAAAATTAAAGCTTTATTTGCTTCCCTTGTGACTCGAACCTTGGCCCTTCTTCCCTGCTTGTGGCGTCATTCCCAGAGGCCCTAAGTGGCGCCTCCGGGCCACTTTTCTAAGCCCAATTGTGTGTCTTATTTCCCCCATTTATTTTCTTAAGGCCTATCAGGCTTAACTCCCTCTTTTAGACTTAAATTTAAATAATTTCTAAAGCGTTCACCTACTCACTAAGGTTCACAAATTTCACAATACACATTCACAACATACTCAAGCATGCTATTTCATATAATTTAGCAATAGTGCATAAGCCCTAATTCGGGATATTACAGAAATACTATAATGTATTACTGAGGTCGCATAGCTATCGGTGGCTTTGCCACTTAGGTCACATATTGATCGACCTTTATGATGACTGAAAGACATTTGTCGATATGTGTGTAGCGGATGGAGGGTTGATTGTAGAAATCCCACGGTGTGATGGTTGAGTGCGGGGTGTATAGAGGATGGACTCTTAGGTTTGGGATGGGCCATGTTGCATGAAATATTACATTGCCATTGTGTGGGCCAAGGCTCGTAATGCGTTTGTGGGCCCAAGGCTTTTATGTGTTTTACGGATTTGCACTTTGAGTCTTGGTGACTCACCTATTATTTTTCCCAATTTTTGGATGAGAAGTAGATCGTGGACATGGGAGCCGAGGCAGACTCGAGGGGCCATAAGATTATTATCTACATATACTGTTTTCGAATTTTCATTAGAATTCTAATTTTTGGGAATATTTTTGTAATAAGGCTTCCACAACTTAGGTTTTTGATTTTTTCTTTTTTTTGTTAAGTTAAGTTTTTATAAACTTATGTTTCTTTTAAAGTCTTAATTATAAAATGAAATGATAAATGGGCTTTTCAAACACAATCAATGCGAATGCTTAAAGTTGTTTCAAAAATTTCACAATTATTTGATTAAACGGCTATAATAAACTAAGATTTTCAAAACCCTTCAAGGCAAAGATTTCAAGTTTCAACCCGTAGCATACCAGATCCGGTCATGACGTATGGACCGGGTTTGGGGTGTTACATTTTGGTATCAGAGCCTAGTTCAAAACTCGGGCTGTGAAATGGGTCCAATAGTGGTTTGTAAAATTAAAATGTACTTGAGAAAAGTTTCAGTTGAGATATGGCCTTGAGTCTCTGGCTTTTAGATCCATGCGGTAAGTATCCTAAACACATTGTGTGATATAAATGTTGGGCTTGTTGGGCTCCATAGGGACGCAGGCTAGTATGATTAGAACTTGATGGAATTGAGGTTTAGTATAAACAATTCTTCAAATCTCATAAAACTTAATTTCTAATAAAACATGTCTGTGAAGAAGTCACAGGGTTAGGGAGTGGTAACAGGCATTCGCATGTCTAAGATTGGATCCAGGGAGAGCTTGGTATTTAGCGGCCTTAGCGGCTCACCTCCTCTTCACTGGAATCCTACCTAGTCTTGTAGTATTTGTTCACCTTAGCCATGAGGACTTGTTGATGAGCCAAAATTTATAACTAAAACCTAAAAGGGACCATCACACTGTCTTTGTAAAATTGCTTATATACCCTTAATTTTGTAAATTACCCAGAATACCTTAAGTTTAAGAAAATTACCTAAATACCCTTGATTTGTGAAAAATTCCCGAAATACCTCTAGTTTGCAAAATTACCGAAATACCCCTAAATTTCAAAACTACCAAAATACCCCTATTTTGTAAAATCACCAAGAAACCCTATTTTGGAAAATTATGAAAATACCCCTGTAGGATAAAATTACGAAAATACCTCTGGGTAGTGAAATGACGAAAATACCCCTAGGGGATGAATGTAAGTTCATGGATGCTGCTTGTATGTTGATGTGTGATAGATGTTGATTGAATGAGTACTCTAGAATTAGGAAATACAGACCTGAGAACTGAACCTCGTAGATAAAATTTGAATTCGAAAGAGCTACTATTAAAACTACTTTCCATAAGACTGTCCGTTATTAGTCAGTGGAAGAGAGTATTAATAATTCATAAAATTTCTAATCAGATAAATCATGAACGGTAGTATGAGCACTAGGGGACGTGGTGTGCGTGGCCGAGATAGAGGCAGAATTATTGTGTCAAAACCCGTAGGGTCTAGTTATGAGTCAGGGAATAAGGTACCAGTGCCACCAGCTGTGGAGGCAGAATTTCAAGATCAGACGGTCGAAGATAATGCTGTATCTCAGGCAACATTATGAGTTTTAGAGAGAGTTACGGGAGCAGGCTTGGGCACAGGAGCCCAAAAGTTTGTGTCAGAGTGACTTAGAGCCAATGGAGCAGAGGTGTTTAAGGGAATTTCTGGTGTAGCTCCTAACACAGCAGAGTATTGGTTGGAAGCAATAGAGCGTATAATGGATGATCTTGACTTCATGAAAGAGAAGAAGCTGAAGGGAGTGGTGTCTCTTCTCTGGGACGAAGCTTATCAATGGTGGCTTTACGGTTAAGGATGGTACAGTGGTGGCCAGTATCACCGGGATTACTTGAGCAGCGTTCCAAAGTAAGTACATTGGGACGAGCTATGTGGATGCGCAGTGCAGAGCATTCCTAAATCTAGTTCAGGGAAGTAGGTCGGTGGTGGCTTATGAAGCGGAATTCTTACGCCTTAATCGTTATGCTTGAGGGATAGTGGCCACAGAACATGAGCGATGTGTTCGTTTTGAGGATGGCCTAAAGGATGATCTACGTGTGTTGATAGCTCCACAACGAGAGTGAAAATTTATTGTGCTTGTGGAGAAAGCTAAGATAGCTTAGGAGGTGAAACAGACGGAAAAGCTGAACCGGCATAGAGATAGGGGTAAAGGTAAGAAAAATTTTGGATCATTAGGGACAGTCGTGCATACTCAAAAAAGACCTAGGTTGGATGGACCGAGACGGGCTAAGAGACCTGTTGCTGCTAGCCAAACACGAAAGTGTGCTCGATGTGGTAAGTTTCATATAGGTGAGTGTTGGGCAAGCAGTGGGAAGTTCTTTAGGTGTAGATCTACGAATCATCAGATAAGAGACTGTCCTCAGCCACGGGATGAGGTAGGACCATGTAGGCGGAAATGATCGGTAGAGTAGAGGAGGTCAGCAGCCGTAGAAGGGTCGTGGTCCAGCCAGAGGTGATATGAGTTTTTTGGTCGGTGAGGAGCACCGGTCGAGGCGGGGAAACACCGAGGCGAGGGTAGAGGTTGGTCTATGCTACCAGACGTTGAGAGAAGGTGGCCTTATGGTGTTATAAATAGTACATTTTTAATATTTGGTTTACCTTACACTACATTGATTGACATCGGGTCGACACATGCATATGTTGCTAGCAGTGTGTCTGAAACTTTAAGTTTAGATTCCAAGATTACCCCTAGGGCGATAACTGTAATTATCCCATTAGGACAATCTGTGGTAGTAGATAAACTTTATCGGGAGGTACCCTTAGAAGTTCAGGGAATAGTTTTCCGGATGGATCTGATGGAGTTACCGTTCGGGGAGTTCGACTTAATATTAGGCATGGACTGGCTGATGAAGTACCAATCTGACTTAGATTGTGTAGCCAAGCGTATGGTGTTAAGAACCCCCGAGGGAGGTGAAGTGTTGGTGATAGGAGAAAGGGGGAATTATCTGTTGAATGTGGTGACTGCCTAAGAGCGGAAAGAATGGTGAGAAAAGGATGCGAGGCAGTTTTAATGTTTGTACGGGCTTTGGAAGCCAATGACCTAACTGTTGGGAACGTTAAGACGGTGAAGGAATTTTTTGATATTTTCCCAGAAGAGCTTCCGGGATTACCTCCGGATCGAGAAGTGGAGTTTGGAATTGATCTTTTTGGGAACAGTACCGGTATCTATTGCTCCATATAGAATGGCACCGAAGGAGTTGGTAGAATTGAAAGCACAAATCCAAGAGTTGTTGGATAGAGGGTTTATTTGACCAAGTGTGTCGCCTTAGGGAGCACCGATGTTATTTGTTAAGAAGAAGGATGGTTCAGTGCGTATGTGCATTGACTATTGCCAATTGAATAAGCTAACAATCAAGAACAAGTACTCGTTGCCAAGGAACGATGACTTGTTCGATCAGTTGAAGGGGGCTTTAGTCTTTTTGAAGATAGATCTAAGGTCAGGGTATCATCAGCTTAAGGTCAATGAGGCAGATATTCATAAGACGGCTTTTAGAACTCGCTATGGACATTACGAGTTCATGGTGATGCCATTTGGGTTGACTAACGCACCAGCAACATTTATGGATATGATGAACCGAGTGTTCCAACCCTACTTGGATCAGTTTTTCATGGTATTTATTTATGACATCTTGGTTTACTCAAGATCAGAGGAGGAGCATGATTCACATCTACGAGTGGTTCTGCAGATTCTGAGGGAGAAGTAGCTTTATGCCAAATTTAGCAAGTGCGAATTCTGGCTAAAGGAAGTTACTTTTCTAGGTCACATTGTGTCAGCAGAGGGGATTAGGGTGGACCTTCAAAAAATTGAGGCGGTGTTGAATTGGAAGCCGCCTAGGTCTGTGGCAGAAATTCAGAGTTTTCTTGGTTTGGTCGGGTACTATCGAAGGTTTGTTAAGGGATTTTCTTTAATCGCGACACCATTGACTAAGTTGATACAGAAAGGAGTTTCGTTTATCTGGTCTAATAAGCAGTAAGATAGTTTTGAAAAGTTAAAAAGGATTTTATCGGAGGCTCCGGTATTGATTTATCTGGAGGTCGAGAAGGAATTCGTGGTTTATTTTGATGCGTCACACACGGGACTAGGATGCGTGTTGATGCAGGATGGAAAGGTTATCACGTATAGATCTCTGTAGTTAAGACCGT
This sequence comes from Gossypium rotundifolium, assembly GCA_025506655.1. Classification (NCBI taxonomy): domain Eukaryota; kingdom Viridiplantae; phylum Streptophyta; class Magnoliopsida; order Malvales; family Malvaceae; genus Gossypium; species Gossypium rotundifolium. The sequence goes on along the minus strand of CP106730.1, from coordinate 23,987,605 downwards.
ACGAAGCAAATTTTCCCACCCATGATTTGGAGTTGGTGGCAGTGGTTTTTGCCTTAAAGATTTGGAGACACTATCTGTACCGGGAGAAATCTGTTATTTATACAGATCATAAGAGCCTAAAATACCTTTTGACCCAGAAGGAGTTGAATTTGAGGCAGAGGCGGTGGATCGAGTTGTTAAAGGACTATGATTGCTTGATTGAGCATCATCCGGGTAAGGCTAATGTGGTGGCGGATGCTCTAAGTCATAAAGTAATCACTGACTTGAGAGCGATGCTTCCTCACCTTAGTTTGTACGATGATGGGAGTTTATTGGCCTAACTTTAAGTGAAATCCTCATGTGTCAGTCAGGTTAGGGAGAAGCAGCGGACTGATGAGTTGCTAAAGGAGAAGTTTCATGTAGGAACAAGTGATGGATCGATGGACTTCAGTGTAGATGAGGAAGGACTATTATGTTATTGAGGGAGAGTATGCATGCTAAAAGATCCTAAATTAAGGCAAAGGATCTTGCAAGAAGCGCATGGTAGTCCATACGTTATGCACCCTAGAGGGAGTAAGATGTATCGGGATTTATGAGAATAGTTTTGGTGGCTGGGCTTAAGACGAAGGTGACCTAATTAGTGGGGAAGTGTTTGACCTGTCAGCAGGTAAAGGCAGAACATCAGTTACCATCAGGGTTGTTGCAGTTGGTAAAGATTCCACAATGGAAGTGGGAAAGGATCACGATAGACTTTATTAGTGGGCTACCCTTCACACCTACTAAGAAGGATTCAGTCTAGGTGATTGTTGTTCGCTTGACAAAATCTACCCATTTCATACCGGTACGAGTCGATTACTCTTTACAGAAATTGGCTGAGCTATACATAGCAGAGGTGGTAAGGTTGTATGAAGTACCAGTATCAATCATATCGGAGAGGGACTCGAGGTTCACGTCGCGATTCTGGAAGGCTTTGCATCAAGCATTGGGTGCAGTTGGATTTGATCTGATTTCATCCTCGAATGGATGGACGATCGGCGGGTAATTCAGATCTTGGAGGACATGTTAAGGGGTTATGTCATTGATTTCAGAGGTAGTTGGGAAGAGTATGTACCGTTGGCAAAATTTACTTACAACAACAGCTACCAGTCTAGTATTCAGATGGCGCCCTATGAAGCATTGTACGGGCAAGAGTGTCGTACTCCTACCTGTTGGACAAAATTAGGGGAACATCAGATTTTGGGTCTGGAGTTGGTTATAGAGATAGAGGAGAAGGTTGAGTTAATTTGAGCTCGACTAAAGGAAGCCTCAGACAGACAAAAGTCATATGCTGATTTGAAGTGTAAGGACATAGAGTTTGCCGTGGGTGACAAAGGGTTCTTGAAGGTGTCGACATGGAAAAAAGTGCTGAGGTTTGGACGGAAGGGTAAATTAAGTCCCAGATTTATCGGACCATACTGGGTGTTGAAACGAGTCAGACCAGTAGCCTATTAGCTTGAGCTACCTTTAGAGTTAAGCCAGATTCATAATGTTTCATGTCTCTATGCTGAGACGATACCGTTCGAATCTGTCTCACATGGTGCCTGTGGAAGAAATTGAGGTGAGACCCGACCTCTCCTTTGAAGAGGAACCAGTGGAAATCCTAGATCATGATGTAAAAGTATTATGAAGAAAGACGGTTCTGTTGGTTAAGGTTCTATGGTAGAATCACAGTTCTGAGGAGGCTACATGGGAACCAGAAGAGGCGATGGGGTAGTAGTACCCCCATCTGTTCGGATCAGGTAATTTCGAGGCCAAAATTTCTTTAAGGGGGTAGAACTGTAACATCCTGAATTAATGGGCCTGTGCATTTAATGTGTAGTTATGTTAGTATAAGTGTTAGGGGTCTAGGATGGGCTCAGGAATTAGGCCGAGGTCTTAGATCAATTTTCTGCTTGGGCGCTTTAAAGGGAAGCCTGTTAGAATGAGGATTAAAAGATATTATCTGTAAAATTAAGACATGAATGGGCTTATGGCCCAGTGGCAAAATGGCGCCACTTAGAGGGCAGTGAGATGGCGTTAATTGTGGAGGCTCAAGTTCGAGTCGCATGAGGCCCAATTATTTTAATTTAATTTAGCTCATTTTCGGCAATTAAGTGAAAGAGGTTGGACGGCAACAAGGCTTAAAAATAGGAGATTTAATGAATGAGATAATGTAGGTAATATAGCTAATAATGTGGCAGATAAAGGGAGGAAGAGGTGGTGATATTTGGGTCACTTGTGGATGAGAGAGCAGGTAATGATAAAGGAGAAAAGTTAGGACTTATCTATTGGTCAAAGTGGTGGCCAAATTTCCAACTCTAAGGGGAGGAGGAATCGGTTTTTGTTATACTATAGGGGTGCCAAAATTTTCCCTCATTAGTTGATCAATTTTAAGTTATCGAAAGGGGCTTCTTTGGTTTTTGAGAAGTAGTTGCCAAAATTTTCTTTAAGTGAGGGGAATACCTTTTTATTTTCGACATTATGGTTTCTATATTCTCCCATTCTCTAGAAAAGCGAAATTCTGTAACATCCTAAATAATTGAGTACCATTATGTTGTTAAATATTAGTTCGGGTTTACTTGGAGTTAGAATAAAATATTAGTTAAGTGTACTTTAGAGCAAAGAAATTAGGTGACATTGAGACTTAAGTTAATTAAGTACTAAAAGAAGGCATAAGATGAGTTAATAGCATAGTGGTGATGGCGCCATGAGTTAGACATGAGGAAGAGGTTGAATCTCTAGCTTGCAACTTGAAAATTTTTATTTTTTGCTTTCATCTATCAAGTGTCGGCCAAGAAGCAAACATGGAAAGTTTGACTTCTTTATTTTTGGTATGATGGCTAAAGGATTAAGGAGATATTTAAGTTGAGGAAAGAAATCAATAGGATAAGGTAAGTAAGGGGAACAAATGGCTTAAATTGGGGAGTGTGCTATGGAAAGAAAGGGTGGCAAAAGTTGGCCTTCGATAGCTAAGTACTTGGATGGTTTTTGGGCAAGGGGCTGGCCGAAATTTTGAAGGCATTTAGATGAATTAGGGGTTAGTTGTGCACATTTTTCCTCTTTCGATCATTTGATAATTTTTTCTTTTCCTCTCAAAGCTTGTTTCTCTCAAATTCCCTCCCCTTAGCAGAATGCTTATTGGACAAAGGTAAACAATATTTTTTGTTTTGTTCTCTTTTCTTTTGGTCATTCGGGTTTTGACCATTTAGGTCTTATTTCACCTATTCTCTAAAACTTTTCCCTAGTGCTTACACCATCATCACACAAAGAAGGCTAATCTTTTTCTTTTCTTTCACCTTGCTTAGAATGCACACAAGTCTCCAATTTCAATTCTTTGTTCATCTTTCGTTCTTGAAAAGAATCCAAACATAAACACCATATGTTCTTTTACCCTTCTTCATCTCTTTCTCTTTACAAAAGAATTCTCAAACAAACTTTTCCTTTTATTTTATCCATGGCGAATGTAACTTGTTCTTGTGACAAAATTTCTTCATTTTCTTTTACCACAATCGATTTCCTTCAATCATAACCGAATTCTTCCTACTCAATTATCTTTCCAAATGTGGACATTAGTGAGAAACTTTGGAATCGATTTCGAGAATCAAGGTAAAGTGATTTTCTTTTAAGGATTCTTATTCATTTAGTATAGTTAGTTATTAATCGATTTCGTTTTAGGGACACAATCGCTCGATCGATTCTCGTGGAACGAAGACAAATCGTGGTAAGCCAAATCTAAAATCTCATAAACGTTAGTCATATTTTGATACTAATAAGTCGGACTAATAATCTTATGTCTTTAGAGACATTCAAGATAGAAGCGAAAAAGAGGCGATCCATAGTTTTTGAAAGAGGCGATTTTGGAAATCCCCTAATTATAAACGAAGAAATCATTTGAGAATCTGGGATTTTCCATCGGGTTGCGGACCTTCAACCGAGGAGAATCAATTGTTCGAGGTTATTCGTACTCCGAGCCTTTATGCGTTCGTGGATTCTCATCGAACAGCGAATCAACAAGCGAGGAGAAACCAAAATATAAGTGGTTCAAAATCAAAGGGTAAGGATTTAGATCGTATACCAATAGTGTATTTTGACAAATGATAGTGTTCTAATGGTTCAGTATTACGTTTAGGTGTTGACGAGCGGGAAGCTTTAGTACTCTCGATATCAAGGTGTGTAACTTCACACTTTTCTAGGGTTGGATGTCATCAGTAGTATTGAAAAAAAAATTGTAAAAACGACAAAATCGGTATAATACGTAATAATTGGTATTTTGGTGAAAATTACAAGAAAACGATTAAAATTGAGAAATTTACGAAAATGCCCTTGATGAGTTAGTTGTTAATATGTAAATTTTATGTCTCGTGAAAATGGGCCAAAATCTCTATTAGATCGAAAATGGGCTGAAATCTCTGTTAGATCGAAAATAGGTCAAATCTCATTAGATCGAAAATGGGTAGAAATCTCATTAGATCAAAATGGGGTAAATCTACATTAGATCGAAAATGGTGAAATCTCATTAAATTGTAAAATGGGCTAGAAATCTATGCTAGATCGTTAAATGGGCCAGAAATTTTGCTAGATCGTTAAATGGGCCAAAGATGCTAAATTGTTATATGGAATAAATGATATCTTGTATTATGGGCCTTAATAAAAAAAAACTGAAATATTGACTTATATATATATATATATAGGGCCTTTTTGCCAAAATCATCATACGAATATAGATTATTTTGCATACATGTTGCATGGTTAGGATTAACGATAAAGAGAAGAAAGGCCTATTGCCAAAATCTAGTTTGGTGGCTTTGCCACAAAATAATTAAACAGTGATTGCCTCTAGTTCGTTGGCTATGCCACAAATATTTTAATGGCTCAATGCCTCTAGTTCAGTGACTTTGTCACAATCTAGTTCGGTGGCTCATACAAATATAAAATGGCTTAATGCCTACGATTGGTGTGATGGCGGGTGGGTTGACTTGATCCCATAGGTGTGATGGTTGAATGCGGTGGTGTGTAGTGGATGGAAATTAGGTTTGGGTGGGAAAATTTCATTTTGCATGCATTCCATTATTTATTTTGTTAATCTTGATAATGGGCTCAAGCCCAAAATTATGACTTGATGATCTGGCCTAGTGGATTAAGTAAGTGAGTTATACACTGAGTTCTGAGTAACTCACACCCTCAAAATTTTCCTCTCAAGTAATAGAAATTGATGTGGACTTGGGCCGAGGATGACTTCGTGGAGGCCATACTGCAAACATGGGTTAAATAAATTTTGAACTTTTAATAAGTACTTTCTTTAAATTGCTATTTTGGGTATGATGTAATAAGGCCTCTATTATTATTTTTATGGATTTTTATGTGTGGTTGGTTTAAAATTTTGTTTTGGATATTTTAATATGGGCTTATGATTATTATATAATGTTTACTTAAAATAAATTGGGTTTTAAACATACGAGAAATTTTTAACTATTCTTATTTCTCAAATACATCAAACTTAAAATTATTTCTCTTGGTTTTTATTAAACTCTAATTTCAAAAAAGGGTTTTGAAATACCGATTCATCTGAAATTATTAAGATAGTTCGATCTGTGCAACAAACCAAATCCAGTCTTAATGCATAGACCGGGTTTGGGGTGTTTCAATTCCTAAGCCTATTATCTCATCTTCACTTCTATGCAAAAGCCGAAAGTCGTTGATTCTTTCTCTGCTTTCTTCTACAAAGCTGAAATCACCCAATTCTTCTCAATATCTTTCCCTTCAAAAGTCGAAACTCTGAACCTTCTCCTCATCTCCATAGCCGAATACCTCCCATTCTCTTTTTTTGATCTCTTCACTAAAAGCTGAATCTATATAGATTTCTTCCTATCCTCTTCTCTTCTTAATTCTTTGCAAGAAGCTGAAAACTCCTAAGGGTAGCTGAATCTCCTGTTATAGGGTAAGTGTCGATTTCTTCTGTTCCCTTCTTTCTCTTTCAGGTTTTAGAAGAAAAGTCGAAAGGCTAATGGATTATTGGTTTCTTGTATTTTCTTGTTGGACGACATTCAGAAATTGAAGTAGATCGTCTAGATCTAAAAGCCAGAAACTGCTAGTCTGTAATTTTTGGATTTCAAGGTAAGGGGTTCTCTTTAGACTTTTATTAGATTAGCTATCGTAATCATGATCTTAGCCATATGTTGATGGTTGCAACTGATAAGGTCTTTTGATGGAATCAAATATCAATCAGGCGAAGGAGGGGATTGGATCTGTTAAACCGATCCATAAGTTTAAGAAGCGAGCGGTGTCAGCAGTTCAGGATTGGCCACCAGGTTGTGGACCGGCTTTAGAATAAAATCTTAGACTGTTAGCAGTCATAGCGGCTACTAATAGTGTCGACATAGAAAGTACTGTCCTGTCGGTAATCAGGTGTGTAGATCTCTATCACACTCATTAATTTGTATTATATGCATGTTGTGGGCTAAAAGCCAGAAAGAGAGGCTATGTGAATAGTCGTGTTACCCAGAAGGGGTAGGCAAGGGATGCCAGGTACATAATCATAGAAAGTTCTCTATGTGTATCGAAGTATGTAAAAGTCTGAGATCTGTTTAGATGGCTTAATGTTTTGATTTTTGCATGTATGTATGCATGGGATGGGATTGATTGATATGAGGAAGGGGAGCAGGTCGCGAGGCGATCGGTGGCTTTGCTACATAGGTCACATAGTGATCGGTCTTTATGACAGGAAGCATAGCTGTCGAAATAATATAATGTATTACTGAGGTCGCATAGCTATCGGTGGCTTTGCCACATAGGTCACATAGTGATCAACCTTTATGACAGGCAGCACAGCTGTCGATATGGTGTATAGTAGATGGAGGGTTGATTGTAGAAATCCCCACGGTGTGATGGTTGGTATGGGGGTGTGTAGAGGATGGACTCTTAGGTTTGGGATGGGTCATGTTGCATGAAATATTTTGTTGCCATTGTGTGGGCCAAGGCCCATAATGTGTTTGTGGGCCTAAGGCTTTTATGTGTTTTCGGGATTTGCACACTGAGTCTTGGTGACTCACCCTATTATTTTTCCCCAATTTTTTAGATGAGCAGTAGATTGTGGACATGGGAGCCGAGGCGGACTCGAGGGGCGATAAGATTATTATCTACATAGACTGTTTTCGAATTTTTATTAGAATTCTAATTTTCGGGAATATTTTCGTAATAAGGCTTCCACAACTTAGGTTTTCGATTTTTTCTTCTTTTTTTTTTAAGTTTTTATAAACTTATGTTTTTTTTTAAATTCTTAATTATAAAATGAAATGATAAATGAGCTTTTCAAACACAATCAACGCGAATGCTTAAAGTTGTTTCAAAAATTTCACAATTATTTGATTAAACGGCTATAATAAACTATGATTTTCAAAACCCTTCAAGGCAAAGATTTCAAGTTTCAACCCATAGCATACCAGATCCAGTCATGACGTATGGGCCGGGTTTGGGGTGTTACAAGTCAATTACTCTTGCATCTATTTTTTCCTTTGCTCTAATGTCTCCAACCGTTGTTCCATGTTTTCCAGGTTAACTGAAATAATTTTACCTAATTAGGGTCCTTTGGTAAAAGTCTAATGCAAATGATGTAATGCAATGCAGATGCATGGAATGAATGCAAAAGAAAGAGAGGCGTTGATTTCGAATTCAATTGCATAAAATAACTTTTCTAGAAAGCAAATTTCTTTACATAAAACGGATTACATATGCGGCCTTGCCCTCATATTCCAAGAAAAAACATCAATCCCCTTCTTCGCAAAGGTCAAAACTTGCAAACTTCTAATAGATGCCTCCACTAGCTCCTTTTTGCTTGGGTCGCAACTTATTACTCGCTTATCCTCGCAATGCTTGTTAGAAAATCGAGACGTGATGGTTCTCGAATAACTTTTTTCGGATTGAATCCTCGGGCCATAAAAAAAGTCTTGTATTCCTTTGCAAATTATTAGTCTTCTCTCGTTGTGTTTTCTTGAATCATATTCGAACGACCGTATTATCATCCACTTTATTAAGAAATCCGTTTTCCCATGAAAATATCTTCTACTTAGCAATTGAATTTGAATCAACACCTCCTTTCTATTATGAGAATGCAATGCAACCAAAACAAAACAAAACAAGTTAGCACAGGATAAATAAACAACATAGAACACCTATTTGGGTGACTACTGGGGTTTGGCATGGTTCTACCTAGGGTAGGCTCCTAGGTCTCTCTATATGCGGTTTAGTTCTAAAGTTGAGGTACCCGAACCAGCAGATTCCTCAATCTTCACCCATTATAGGCTCATACAAATCGAGTTCAGTTCAGGGGAATACATTTCCCTATGATCATGCGAAAGTGAAAACCTCACGAAGACATAGGTACAGATGTATCCTGGAAGTAATCCACTAGCCCATGCGAAGGTGAAAACCTCACGAAGGCATAGTTTCTCACTCCTACTTAAAGGTGTGACCACAACGGTCATGCAATGCAATGTGCGCAAGAAAATAACAATCATATGTAATGACACAAACAAATGCAATAAAAGGATCGTAATTTTCAAATCAAAATTTCAAACTTTCAAATTCAATTTTCAAATTTCTAAAAAAAGAAAGAAAATAATCAATTTTACGGCTTGACTTTCTTATTGGTCCCCAGCGGAGTCGCCAAGCTTTCGAAACCATTTTTTAAGTATTTTATGAAAAACGAGAATCGATTTTAAAAATGAAAATAGGAGTCGCCACTAATATTTTTTCGAGGTGTGTTCAGATCACCTTAAAATTGATCATTTTAATAAAAAATATTTTGATTTATTAAAATAATGATTTTGGTCTACGAAATTCGAGAAAATGGGTTCGAGAGTTGGTTACGCAAGAGGAAGGATTAGCACCCTCGTAACGCCCAAAAAAATGGTACCGAATTAATTAATTAATGTCTTAATGTCAAAAATTTGAGAAGATTTTAAAATATGAACCTTTTGATTTTTCAAAACTTATAACATTTTAAAAAAAATTCAATTATTTGGATAAAAGAAAAGTCGAATCTCAGTAAGTTAGAGCACGACCTTTCGAATTTCCCAAACACTAAATATCCTTTGTTTTATTTTTTTTTTATTTTTTAAATCCATATCTCAAAATATCAAAATGTCACATCCAATAAGTTAGGACGCAACATCTTAAATTCACAAAGATAGGTTTTTTTATTTGAAAATCATATATTTTAATTTCAAAAAGGGTATTTGATCATTTAGACTTAATGAGAAAAATCGAAGCCCAGTAAGTTAGCGCACGATTCCCTCAAAACTCCAAATGTCAAATATTGCCTTATTTTAAGAAATAAAGTTTTGGATAAAAAGTGGCAATTAAATGAGATATATTTTAAAACAATGATTTGAGTAAAATGTATCATTAATACATTACAAAACACAAATACCAAAGCAATATACTACAATTACATGATATAATAACATTTAATACTAATATAGGCAATTAAGAGAAAGATTAACATAAAATAGCAAATGATACAAGTAATAAAATGACCATGCTAAAGCAAACATAAGAATAATAAACAAATAAAAAACGTGAATAGCAAATAAAATATATAAAGTAAGCAATAATAATTCAAAAGATCTATGCGAAAGATAAAAAAAACTAAGAAATGAATGCGAAACTTTACATATGAGATCAAATATAAAAGTAAAATAACAATATAAGATAAATGATATATGCAAAACAATAAAGGGATATTATAACAATTTTTTAAAAAATAGAATAATAATAAAAATAAAAAATGATATGACAAAATCTAGAATAGTTAATATATACATAATAAAATAAATATATATTTTAAATAAATAATATAAAAAACTTTGAATAAAAATGTAAAAGAGATAACTTATAATAAGTATATAATATACCATTTAAAATAGATAATATACATATTTTAAATAAACAATATATGAAAAATTTTGCCTTAAAAATAAAACAATTTAGATGATGTACAACATACAAATTTTCAAATAATACATAATATGATTAAAGTTAAATAATATATAATACATAGATAATATATAACAAATAAAAATAATAATATATATGATAAAACAATTTAATGTAAATAGGGAAAAGCAAAAAAAGAAAGAAAAAATTTAAAGTAATTAAAATAAATGAATAAATAATGATTAAGCAATTAAATGGATAAATAAAAAAGTTTAAAAAAACGCATAAGTCAACCTAACTCCCGCAATATGAGGATTCAACGAAATTCCTCCACCAAAATCTAACTCGAACGGAAGCAACTAAAAAAGAAACAAAGATGAGCAAAGAATAAAATAAGAACAAGCCACAAAAAATAAGAACGCAAAATAGAGAGAAATTTGAGTGAATGCTCTCAAGATTTTTTATTACTCCAAACTCAAGTGTGTATTACAATGAAGGGAGAAGCCTCTATTTATAGCTGAGCCTCCCCAAATCCAATGGTATAGATCAATTACATCAATGGCTAAGATTAAAAGGTATCTACAAATTAAATCTCTAAAATTACAAAATCATATCTTCTAAGATTGCATACCATATCTTCTAAGATTGCATATCATATCTAAGATTTGCATACCATATCTAAGATTGCATACCATATCTTCTAGGATTGCATATCATATCTAAGATTTGCATATCATATTTAAGATTGCATACCATATCTTCTAGGATTGCATATCCTTGAAGATTGTGTTCCCATATACGTCATGCTTGTAGATGGACCTTCAATCTTTTAATGGGTCATTTCGATCGAGCCAAATGATATATTTTGGACTGGACTTGGACTTTGTTTTATCATTTTGGGCTTATTATTTTTTGTATGGGCCCGGGCTAAATTGGCCTATTACATTAAACTTGCAAAGAGGCCCTTGTAGACTTGTTCAGTTTGCATTCAAACCCCTCCACAATTGGTGGCTTTGTAGATATGCCCTAAGCCAAATTTAGCTAAGTTGAAACGGTCAAACTTGCCACATGTGTGGCTGGCCAATGGATGGCTCTTTGGCTGCTATTTTTAGCTAATTTTAGCAGTTATCTTCAGCTATAAAAACCCCTTTGGCTGACCATTCAACACATCTCAAGCATTCACATCTTTTCTCTCTTCTCTCCACTTTCTCTCTTCTTTTCCATTCCAAATTCCCTTGCTCTCTTGTCGATTTATCCTCTTGGAGAAGGGGCATTCATCAGCCATTTGGAGCAGCAATTAAGTGTTCATAGCAGCCTTGGTCGACGAGGACAACGAAGAAGGAAAAATGGAGCAAACTTGTCAATCCACAGAAGAACACTGAATTTGATTCTTGTTCCCTATCTCTTTAATTTTTTTTTTGTTGTTATGATGAACATATCTATGAATATTTATGTTGTTGGAGTGGTTAATTTAATCAATTTAGCTTGAATTTAATTCGTGTTAGGTTGATTGCATTCTGTTTGCTAAAATTGTTAAAATTGTGTTTATGTTGTTATAGGCCTCGGTAAGATGATTGATTAAGTAAAATCATGACTAAGTTATTCTTGCATTACAATTGTGAGGTAGCTAATGAATTAATTATTTAAACAGATTGAAATTATAATTAATGGGCCAAGTACTTAATCAGTGCATGTTTAATCATCTAAGGTAGCTGAGGGTTAAATTAGCAACGGTATCTGACAATACATTTGCCTTGCATAACTTGCAAGATTATTGTGATTAAATTGTTTCAAGGTAGGGATACTTTGTTACCTCACGTAGCCTTTTATGTGCTTATTATATTTAATTAATTGTTTGAATTGACATAGCATATGTACAAGAGACTATTTCGATTTAATAAGTATGTATGTGCAATAACATATTTTCCTATTAAGATTTGTTTAATTAGTTGAATTGACATAGGGATATCGTCAAGATATGAATGGATTTTGGTAGGTGAGTATGTTCATAAGTTAGCAAATTACCGAGTTGCCGTGAATTTATTTGTAATAATATAAACATGATTTTAATAACTCTAAGTTAAGAAATATAATCAATCTAACACGATTATGTCATCTTGATTAAAATCTTATTTTGAAATTGTGCATTTGAGATTTATTTAGTTTACTTAGTTTAAAATCTTAGTTTTTAATCACCCTCTTCAAACAAAATATTTTCTTCACCAAAGTGTTTTAAATAGCATTCATATATAATTCTTTTCACAGTCCACGTGGAGTACGATAACCGACCTTTACTTGTCACTTTATTACTTCTTTGCGATTGTGTACACTTGCACATTTTAAATGCTCCAAGTTTTGGCGCCATTCCTACATTGTTTTAAAAGTTATTATTTGTGAATTTGTAAGTTTTGCATTTTGGTTTAATTTTCTTTTTAAATTTTAACTTAATTAATTTTTTTGTGATTATTTCAGGTGTTTATGAGTATTGACCAAATTATTAACTTACTTCCTATAAACCCTGAGATAGAAAGAACTTTTTGACAGCGAAGAAGACAAGCGAATGAGAGAAGGACCGAAGAGATGAACCTTGAAAATTTGAATCAATGAAACTGAGCAAACCCTGCTCAAAATCCTATCCTTATTGCTGATGATAGGGATAGAGCTTTAAGACAGTATGCTGTGCCAATGTTTCATGATCTTAATTCGGGTATTAAGAGACTTGAAATTAAGGCACAACAATTTGAGCTGAAGCCAGTTATGTTCTAAATGCTTTAGACTGTGGGCCAATTCAGTGGAATGCCTACTAAAGATCTTTATCTTCACTGAAGACTGTTTATGGAGGTGAGTTGTAACACCCCTAATGTAACACCCCAAACCCGGTCTATGTGTTAAGACCAGACTTGGTATGCCACACAAATCGTACATACATCTAGTCATCTAATGATTTAAGGAAAACAGGTCGTCAAAAACTATTTTGGAGATGGAGTTTATAAAAGACGAGGTTAATTTGAAATCTATGAATTTTAAAACATAGGAGTTTATAATTTGATCTCGGAGAAATAATTGATTAAATTTTATAAGAAGTTTAAAAGAATTCAAAAGGAATTTGATAATGAAATTCATAAAAGAGTTTTCACGAAATTCTTACGAGTTAGTGATTTTAAGAAAAACCCTTTAATTATATGTAAATTAAAGAAAACATTTATAAAGTTAAAATAGTCTCCTTTAGTATCTAAAACATATTAAAAGCCATCCACGAGTAAAAATCCATAAAAAAAATACCAAAGGCCTTATTACATCACTGTAACACCCCAAACCCAGCCCAAACACCACGATCGGATCTGGTATGTCACTAAGGAAATTTTTGTAAAACAAATCGTGTTGTCAGAAAGCCCAAATGTAATTTATATAAAATATGCCTTTATGAATAAAACCCAAACTTAATTACATGCCTTAGTTTAATTAAAATAAATGTTTGAATAACTAAAAATAATTTATCCCATAATAAAACAAGATATAAACTAGTGGCCCATGGCCTTATTACAACGTAGCTTAAACCCATAACATAAAATATTTTAAAAAACTAATATGGGGAACTTGTCACCGGATCCACCTTCTTATGCATGGCCAACTTACGCTCCACTCTGGCCCGGTCCGATGCACTAATCGTCACCTGAAAGGTTAGTTTAAAGGGGGTGAGCCGCGAGACTCAGTGTGCAACCCTCATGCACCACTAGATTTGGGCCTCATAAAACATAATAATAATTTCATTTACATGGAAACAAATAATATGCAAAGCCCAACCCATTTGCCTAGGTTTCCATCTACTACACGCCTCCGTACCAACCAACACACCATTGGGGATTTCTATAATCAACCCACACCGCTACTCTCCAAGATGGCGTCATCTTGCTCATCAACATATATTGGTGAAGCCCTTATAACATATAATGGCAAGCTCGTATAATATGATTCACGGCATTAGCCTTCTGATGAGTTCACGGTAAAAGCGTTAGTCATATACATGTACATATAACTTCCTTCTTTCATCACCCAACCCATGCAACATGCACAATAATTTAAAACATGTACAACAGTTTACTTGTAACATATCAATGTAACATCACGATAATTAGGGGTTATGCATCTTACTTAATTGAATGATGTTGCATGAAATCCCAAAATCAATTATTATTAAGTGTATTTTTGGAAGTTATTTGAGCTTCATTAATTAAGTGAATGCTTAGTGAAACTTTTAATTTCTATTAATTGGAAGTTAGAGAGTTAAGCAAGTTAGGCCTTAAGAATTAATGACAAGGAGTTTTAAGCATAAGTTGAGTAATTGGCAAAGTGGTTAGGATGTATGGATGTGTGCTTGAGGAGTGAGGTTCGAATCTCCTAGCTAGCATAATGGAAAAATTTTATTTCTTTTGTTTCCTTCCCTTTAGTGTCGGCCAAGAATGTTCTAGAGTGGATGAGTATTCTCTTAATTTTGGCTATTTGACCATGTGAAAAAGGAAGCTAGGAACTTATGGTATGGAATCATAAGTTGATGATAAGATGAGGGGGCAAAAGGCATGATATTGGGCAATGTTTTGGGAGTTTGTTCATGGTCATTTGACCATGAACCTAGACAGCATGAAGGGCTAAGGGAGTGATTAATTGTCTTGGAAATTTTGGATATGATGGGGAAGAAACAAGGAGGAAAAAGGGGGAGGATGTTGGCTAAGGTTGACCGAAAATTTAGTGTAGCCATTAGGGTGCTAGTTGGCCAAAAATCCTAGCAAATTGTCCATCTTTTCTCTTTTCTCCAATAACTTTTCTCTTAGCCGAATCTTGCTTTGGGCATTAGGTAAAACTTCTCTTTGTTTTGGTTCTCATTTTGACCATTTGGTTAAAATTCCTTTCTCTCAAAATTCTTGTCAAAAGCATCAAAAGGTTAGAAAACACTTTCTTCTTTTCTTTCTTTTCTCTCATTGCCGAAAGTACCAAAAGTTCAAGCACCATTCTCTTCTTCATTTCTCCCTCTTGGCCGAATGCACCTAAGCCCCAAAACCAATCTCCTTTCTCTTTGATCTTTCTCTTTTTCTCCTTTTTCTCTTTCCATCTTATTTTATTTTCTTTCTTTCTTCTCTCTATAGAAACTATTTTCTTCTAAACCAAGAATCATCAATCCTTTTCTTATTTTTCTTCAAAGCCGAATCATATTCTTTTTCAATCTCCTTTCTCATTTTCTTTTATTGAAAATCGAAACTATTATATGCTAAAAATCAATATCTTTTCCTTTATCTTTTGTTAAAAAGCGAATCATCAATCCTTCTTTTCTTCTTATTCAAGGTAGAATCTTGAAGAACTCAAAGTAAGGTTTTGTCAATCATTTTCATCATTTCTTTTTACTTTGGCAAATTTAGAATTATGATCTCTTATTTTCTCTCTAGGCGAATCCATTGAAAAGATTTTTCAAAGATCTTTGTTGAAGACAACTCTTAAGAAGTGACCATTCAAAATCATCAAGGTAAGGTTATTAATTTAGATCATATCGATTTCTTTAGATAGACTACTAATCGATCGTATTTTTAGGGCGATTTAAGACCAACAAGATAGGTAAGAAAAGAGCCGTCTGAGTGTTTGGAAGAGAGGAGGTATTCCTTTACCATCAAACTTCAAGCGAAGGGTTTGTATCGATGGTTAGAGACTTTCCACGGGTTGTGGACCCTCCGCTAACGAGGATCGATTATTTGAAGTAGTCGTACAACCGAACCACTTTACGTTGGTGGAATATCGTGGGTTTTGATCCATCTAGTGGAGAAAACCACGATTCTTGTCGTTCGAGAATCGAGGGTAAGGATTTAGATCCTCATCAATAAGTACAATTTTATTAGCAATAGTGTATACTAACCAAGTGTGTTAATCAATTAGGTGTTGTGGCGAGAGGGTATTGTTCTCACTTGTCACTAGGTGTGTAACCTTACATTAAAAATCTCATAAGATTTACATATATTTAAATGTGACTATATGACCATGTATATGATTGTGATTTTGGATACCATTCGGTGGTATACGATATTCGGTATGTTTACCCCAATATTTTGTTCATTTTGCTATATGCATAAAAGTGAAATAAGCATGACTATATTATGATTTGTGGGGTAAATAGCATGAAAATCGATTTGATATGTATGTGCATGGGCATATGGGTATATTTGATAAAGGAGGAAGTATTCGGTGGTTTTACCACATTTTCGGTGACTCGGTCACATATTTGACTCAGTGACTTGGTCACATATTTGGCTCCGGTGACTTGGTCACATATTTGGCTCGGTGACGGTCACATATTTGAAATCCGGTGACTTGGTCACATATGTGAATCTGGTGACTTGGTCACGTATTTGAAATTTGGACTTGGTCGGTGACTTGGTCACATCTGTTTGGTGGCTTTGCCACAATATTATAAGGCGATGTGCATGTTGACTACTGACAACGCCTTCGATGGTGTGTAGCGGATGGAGGTCGATTTAGTAATCCCACGGTGTGTTGGTTGGTATGGGTGGTGTGTAGCGGATGGATATTTAGGTGGTAGGGCTTGCATTTCATTTCATGTACATAATCATGAATATTGAATGATTATTATTTGATCTGCTATGAAAATGGGCTTTTGGGCTATATATGAGCTAAATGGGCTTTTGGCCAAATATGACTTAAATGGGCCTATGGCCATATGTGTAATTAATGGGCTTAAAGGCTTAATCAAATGGGCTTTTGATGTATGTGTTGCACATTGAGTTTATAACTCACCCATTTTTTATGGGATAACTTTTGAGATAATTAGTAGTGCGATGGATCGAATTGACAAGGAGTTCGAGGTGGCCAAAGCTCAAACAATGAAGTTTGGAAATTTTCCTACTTAAACTTATTAAGTTAATTATTATTATTTAGACTTTATTATGGGTTTGCCAATTTTATGTAATAAGGCCACTATAAACTATCTTTAATTTTGTGTTTGGATTTTCTCTTATTTTGCCATGAACAATAACTATTAAATAACTAAATGGTTTTCGATAAATAATAATTCAAAATGTTTTGTCAACTAATATATATATATATATATATATGTTTAAAAGTAATTTCCTTAAATGTGGTTTTCTTTTGACTTATCAATTCCTCTTACAAATAATGTTTTTAAAAGATATAAATTTTACTTTACAAATTTGTTTTCAACCTAAAATGTTAAGTTACTCTATTTTCTATAAAATCATCAAGTTTTTCTTAAAATGATAATTTGCTATAGTTTTACTCGAGGAACATACCAAATCCGGTTAGGCTTTTTAGGCGGGTTTGGGGTGTTTCAACTTGGTATCGAGCCAGATTTTAAACTCTCGGCCTTGGGTTTTGAAGCCCACAACGTTTTCAAAATTTGGCCCAAATGATTTCTTTGAAAGTTTTCTTAAGTTAAAAATTTTTATAAGAGCATGGCACTCGAGTTCTCGGCCCAGATCCATCAGGTAAGCACTTTATCGACATGTGATATGTATGATAGTTTAAGCTTAAACTATACTTTAGAGACATGGACCTTAGGTGTTTGTGTACTACTACGGAAAAACCACTGAATATCTATTTCATAAAACTTTCTTTTAATAAGAAGTGGAAAGATTCTAATACATAAGACTTTTCGTAAAAATAGATAAGACACGTAGTAGACATGAGCTCTAGGGGACGTGGACGTCGTGGACGTGGACGAGGAAGAATGGCTGTGTCGGAACCAGTTAGATCTGGTCAAGGTTCCAAGAATGATGCTCCACCACCATTTGTTGGGGTGGATTTTCAAAACAAAATGATGGAGGTGACGCGATATCACAAGTGTCTTGCGAGTTTTGGAGCGATGTAGCGAAGCTAGTTCGGAAATGGGTCTCGAAAGTTAGTGGTGAGAGACTAAGATCGAATGGAGTGAGGTTTTCGGAGGAATATCTGGAGTAGCTCCAAATGTAGCGGAATCTTGGTTGGAGGCGATCGAGAGGATCATGGACGATATAGATTGCGATGAAGAGAAATTGAAAGGTGCTATTTCACTTCTACGTGATGAAGCCTACCGGTGGTGGCTCACTATCAAGGAGAGTACCCCATGGATCGTCGGATTGGGGTATTTTAAAGTGAAATTGAAGGAAAATATGTTGGAGCTAGCTACATCGACTCCCAGAGGAAGACATTTCTGAATCTAGTACAAGGAAACAAGTCGATAGCTGAATATGAAGCGAAATTTTTGCGACTTAGCCGTTATGCGGAGGATAGTGGCTACGGAATATAAATGGTGTATCGATTTGAAGATGGACTTAGAGATGAATTGCGAGTGATGATTGCTCCACACCGTGAAAGAGATTTTGCAATCTTAGTGGAAAGGGCAAGAATTGTCGAAGAGGCTAAACGAATTGAGAGGCGAAGCGGGATAGAGGCCAGAGCAAGAATAAGAGAAGCTTTGGGTCTTCAGGGTCGTCAGGGAAATTTTAGAAGAAATCAAGAAATGAAGGACCGCGAGGTCAACAGACTGCTTCGGAGGACAAAATCGTACTTGTTCTCAATGTGGGAAAATGCACTCGGGAGAATGTTGGAAAAAGACCGGCGGATGTTTCAAGTGCGGTTCAAAGGATCATATGATCAAGGATTGCCCGATGAACTCGAAAAAGAACCGTCCAACAAGTCAGGGTACTAATCAGGCTGACAAAGGTGGATAGCAGCCGATAAGGGGCCGTAGTTCAAATGGAAGGGGTAATGGTTCTGGTAGAGGTCGCAAAACTTCAGGCAGAGGTAGTGGTAGCTCTGAGGCGAGACAACCAGTCGGTATATGCGAGTTCGTCGCGAGAGAGAAGACGATGGCCTTTTGATGTTATGCAGATGCGTTTTCGATTTACAGGTTACCCTTTATTGCTTTGATAGATATAGGGTCAACTCATTCCTATATCGCTAGTGAAGTATCCGGGACTTTGCATGTGACTTCGGCTGTACCTAGGAAGATGATGTACTTAGTCCTCTAGGGCGGAGCGATGATTATAGACAAACTCTTTAAGGAAGTGCCTTTAGAAGTTCAAGGAGCGAAATTTTGGTGATTTAATGGAGTTACCATTGAAGAATTGACCTAATCTTAGGTATGGGTGGCTTGTGAAATACCGTGCAAATGTGGATTGTCTTTGCTAAGAGAATGTCCTTAAGAACTCTTGATGACAAAGAAGTTGTAGTAATGGGTGAGAAGCGGAACTACTTATCTAATGTAGTATCCGCTCTTAAAGCGGAAAAAGATGGTTAGAAAGGGATGTGAAGCCTTCACGATGTTAGTGAATGCTTTGGAGGCTAAGGAGACAAGCGCTAATGAAGTCGGGGTGTGAAGGAATTTGTAGATGTCTTTAGGAAGAACTTCCATGTTTGCCTCCGGATCGTGAGGTAGAATTCGGGATAGACTTATTGCAGGCAGCGCCAGTTTCTATTGCTCCATATAGAATGGCACAAGAAGGAGTTGGTTGAGCTTAAGGCTCGATTCGGGAGTTGCTTGATCATGGATTCATTCGACCTAGTGTGTCTCCATGAGGAGCAGGTCCTTTTGTGAAGAAGAAGGACGGATCGATGAGGATGTGTATAGATTACCGGTAGTTAAATAAGTGACCATCAAGAACAAGTATCCTTTGCCGAGGATCGACGACTTGTTCGATCAACTTAAAGGAGCTGCCGGTATTCTCAAAGATTGATCTAAGGTCGGGGTATCATCAGCTTAAGGTGAAAGAAGTGGATATCCATAAGACGGCTTTCCGAACTAGATATGGGCATTATGAATTTCTGGTAATGCCATTCGGATTGACGAATGCCCCAGCTGCGTTCATGGATATGATGAACCGAATTTTTCAGCCCTACTTGGATCAATTCATCATGGTATTCATAGACGACATCCTGGTGTATTCTAAGTTCGAAATGGAACATGATGAGCATCTCCGGATTGTGTTGCGAGTTTTAAGGGAGAAGAAGCTGTATGCCAAATTTAGCAAGTGTGAATTTTGGCTGAAAGAGGTTGCGTTTTTAGGCCATGTGGTATCGGCAGAAGGGATAAGGGTGGATCCTCGGAAGATTGAGGCTGTGCTAGATTGGAAACCACCTAAGTCAGTAACAGAGGTTCGTAGTTTCTTGGGATTAGCCGGATATTATCGAAGATTTGTCGAAGGATTCTCATCGATAGCTGCACCTTTAATGAAATTGTTGAGGAAGGAAGTACCTTTCGTATGGGTTGATAAGCAACAAGAGAGCTTTGAGAAGCTCAAGAAAGTTTTGACTGAAGCTCCGGTTTTGATCCAACCTGAGGCAGGAAAGGATTTCATCGTGTATTGTGACGCTTCTCACACGGGATTAGGATGTGTTACGATGCAAGGCGGAAAGGTAGTTGCATATCGTCTCGGCGATTGAGGCCGCATGAGGTTAATTACCCGACGCATGACTTAGAGTTGGCAGCTGTAGTCTTTGCTCTTAAAGTCTGGAGACATTATTTATACGGGGAAAAGTCAGTGATATACACGGACCACAAAAGTCTGAAATATCTATTGACTCGAGAAAAGCTGAATCGAGAGGCAATGAAGGTGGATAGAGTTGTTGAAAGACTACGATTTATTCTATCGAGTACCACCGAAGCAAAGCAAACGTGGTGGCGGGCGCTCTAAGTCAAAAGTGGTGTCGATTTGAGGCGATGTTTGTACATCTTAGTCTTTATGATGACGGAAGCTTGTTGGCGAACTTCAAGTTAAGCCGACATGGTTAAGTCAAGTGAAAGAGAGGCGATTAGTAGATGAAGATCGAGTGAAAAGCTTGACAGTGTAGAGTGGGAAATTGGAAGATTTTGGTATTAACGGTGAAGGGTATTGTGCTTCAAAGATAAAGTCGTATGTCGAGGGATCGGAGTTGAGGTAAAAGATACTTGAGAATCGCATGGTAGCCCTATGCTATGCATCTGGAGGAAGTAAGTTATCCGAGATTTGTGAGATCAATTTTGGTGGCACGGACTTAAGCGGGAAGTTACGGAGTTTGTAGGAAAGTGCTTGACGTGTCGACAAGTCAAAGCTGAACATCAAGTACCTTTGGGATTGCTTCAAGATAAAGATTCCACAATGGAAGTGGGAGAGAATCACCATGGACTTTGTTAGTGGGCTTCCTTTTACGCCTATTAAGAAAGACTCGTATGGGTGATAGTGGACCGATTTGAAATCGCACATTTTATCGATTCGGATTGATTACTCTTTGTAGAAATTGGCGAAGTTATATGTGGTGAGATTGTGAGATTGCATGGAGTGCCATTATCGATTATTTGGATAGAGATCCGAGGTTTACGTCGCGGTTTTGGAAAGCATTGCATCGGGCTTTGGGCACCGATTGGACTTGATCGGCATTTCATCCTTAATCGGACGGTCGATCGAAAGAGTAATCAAGTTTTAGAAGATATGTTAAGGGATGTGTGATAGATTTCAAGGAAGTTGGGAGGAATTCTTACCGTTAGCAGAATTTGCGTACAACAATAGTTACCAAGCCAATATACGGATGGCACCGTATGAAGCACTATATGGACGGAAGTGTCACACTCCTACGTGTTGGGCAGAATTAGGGGAACGTCAGATTTTGGGTCCAGAAATAGTGGCTGAATCTGAAGAAAAGGTTAAGGTAATCGGGCTCGGTTAAAGGAAGCATCTGACAGACAAAAATCGTACGCAGATCTAAAGCGGAAAGAAATAGAGTTTGCTGTGGGGGACCAAGTTTTCCTAAAGGTTTCACCTTGGAAAAAGGTGATGAGATTTGGTCGCAAAGGGAAGCTAAGTCCCAGGTTCATTGGACCTTATCGGATTGTGAAGCGGGTCGGATCTATGGCATATCAGTTAGATTTGCCTTCGAAATTGAAGCAAATGCATGATGTGTTCCATGTTTCAATGTTACGCCGTTACCGGTCGGATCCATCTCATGTAGTGCCGATTGAGGAGGTGGAATTAAGATCGATTTGTCATATGAAGAGAGCCAATTCAAATTCTAGAGCGGGATGTAAAGGTTTTACGGAGAAAGACAGTTCCTCTCGTCAAAGTATTATGGCGTAATCATGGATCAGAAGAAGCTTCGTGGGAACCGGAGGAAGCGATGCGACAACAATACCCTCACTTATTCCAGCCAGGTAATTTCGAGGACGAAATTATTTTAAGGGGGTAGAACTGTAACATCCTGATAATTAGGGGTTATGCATCTTACTTAATTGAATGATGTTGCATGCTCAATTATTATTAAGTGTATTTTTGGAAGTTATTTGAGCTTCATTAATTAAGTGAATGCTTAGTGAAACTTTTAATTTCTATTAATTAAGAGAGAGTTAAGCAAGTTAGGCCTTAAGAATTAATGACAAGGAGTTTTAAGCATAAGTTGAGTAATTGGCAAAGTGGTTAGGATGTATGGATGTGTGCTTGAGGGTGAGGTTGAATCTCTAGCTAGCATAATGGAAAAATTTTATTTCTTTTGTTTCCTTCCCTTTAGTGTCGGCCAAGAATGTTCTAGAGTGGATGAGTATTCTCTTAATTTTGGCTATTTGACCATGTGAAAAGGAAGCTAGGAACTTATGGTATGGAATCATAAGTTGATGATAAGATGAGGGGGCAAAAGGCATGATATTGGGCAATGTTTTGGGAGTTTGTTCATGGTCATTTGACCATGAACCTAGACGACATGAAGGGCTAAGGGAGTGATTAATTGTCTTGGAAATTTTGGATATGATGGGGAAGAAACAAGGAGGAAAAAGGGGGAGGATGTTGGCTAAGGTTGACCGAAAATTTAGTGTAGCCATTAGGGTGCTAGTTGGCCAAAATCCTAGCAAATTGTCCATCTTTTCTCTTTTCTCCAATAACTTTTCTCTTAGCTGAATCTTGCTTTGGGCATTAGGTAAAACTTCTCTTTGTTTTGGTTCTCATTTTGACCATTTGGTTAAAATTCCTTTCTCTCAAAATTCTTGTCAAAAGCATCAAAAGGTTAGAAAACACTTTCTTCTTTTCTTTCTTTTCTCTCATTGCCGAAAGTACCAAAAGTTCAAGCACCATTCTCTTCTTCATTTCTCCTCTTGGCGAATGCACCTAAGCCCCAAAACCAATCTCCTTTCTCTTTGATCTTTCTCTTTTCTCCTTTTCTCTTTCCTTCTCATTTTATTTTCTTTCTTTCTTCTCTATAGAAACTATTTTCTTCTAAACCAAGAATCATCAATCCTTTTCTTATTTTTCTTCAAAGCCGAATCATATTCTTTTTCAATCTCCTTTCTCATTTTCTTTTATTGAAAACCGAAACTATTATATGCTAAAAATCAATATCTTTTCCTTTATCTTTTGTTAAAGTCGAATCATCAATCCTTCTTTTCTTCTTATTCAAGGTAGAATCTTGAAGAACTCAAAGTAAGGTTTTGTCAATCATTTTCATCATTTCTTTTACTTTGGCAAATTTAGAATTATGATCTCTTATTTTCTCTCTAGGCCGAATCCATTGAAAAGATTTTTCAAAGATCTTTGTTGAAGACAACTCTTAAGAAGTGACCATTCAAAATCATCAAGGTAAGGTTATTAATTTAGATCATATCGATTTCTTTAGATAGACTACTAATCGATCGTATTTTTAGAGGCGATTTAAGACCAACAAGATAGGTAAGAAAAGAGCCATACTGGTGTTTGGAAGAGGAGGTATTCCTTTACCATCAAACTTCAAGCGAAGGGCATGTATCGGTGTTAGAGACTTTCCACGGGTTGTGGACCCTCGCTAACGAGGATCGGTTATTTGAAGTAGTCGGACAACCGAACCACTTTACGTTGGTGGAATATCGGTGGGTTTTGATCCATCTAGTGGAGAAAACCACAGATTCTTGTCGTTCGAGAATCGAGGGTAAGGATTTAGATCCTCATCAATAAGTACAATTTTATTAGCAATAGTGTATACTAACCAAGTGTGTTAATCAATTAGGTGTTGACGAGCGAGAGGTATTGTTCTCACTTGTCACTAGGTGTGTAACCTTACATTAAAAATCTCATAAGATTTACATATATTTAAATGTGACTATATGACCATGTATATGATTGTGATTTTGGATACCATTCGGTGGTATACGATATTCAAGTATGTTTACCCCAATATTTTGTTCATTTTGCTATATGCATAAAAGTGAAATAAGCATGACTATATTATGATTTGTGGGGTAAATAGCATGAAAATCGATTTGATATGTATGTGCATGGGCATATGGGTATATTTGATAAAGGAGGAAGTATTCGGTGGTTTTACCACATTTCGGTGACTTCGGTCACATATTTGACTCGGTGACTTGGTCACATATTTGACTCCGGTGACTTGGTCACATATTTGGCTCGGTGACTTGGTCACATATTTGAAATCCGGTGACTTGATCACATATGTGAATCTGGTGACTTGACTTGGTCACGTATTTGAAATTGGACTTGGTTCGGTGACTTGGTCACATCTATTTGGTGGCTTTGCCACAATATTATAAGGCGATGTGCATGTTGGCTGCGACAAGCGCCTTCGATGGTGTGTAGCGGATGGAGGGTCGATTTAGTAATCCCCACGGTGTGTTGGTTGGTACGGGTGGTGTGTAGCGGATGGATATTTAGGTGGGCCGGGCTTGCATTTCATTTCATGTACATAATCATGAATATTGAATGATTATTATTTGATCTGCTATGAAAATGGGCTTTTGGGCTATATATGAGCTAAATGGGCTTTTGGCCAAATATGACTTAAATGGGCCTATGGCCATATGTGTAATTAATGGGCTTAAAGGCTTAATCAAATGGGCTTTTTGATGTATGTGTTGCACATTGAGTTTATAACTCACCCATTTTTTTATGGGATAACTTTTGGATAATTAAGTAGTGCGATGGATCGAATTTGACAAGGAGTTCGAGGTGGCCAAAGCTCAAACAATGAAGTTTGGAAATTTTCCTACTTAAACTTATTAAGTTAATTATTATTATTTAGACTTTATTATGGGTTTGCCAATTTTATGTAATAAGGCCACTATAAACTATCTTTAATTTTGTGTTTGGATTTTCTCTTATTTTGCCATGAACAATAACTATTAAATAACTAAATGGTTTTCGATAAATAATAATTCAAAATGTTTTGTCAACTAATATATATATATATATATATGTTTAAAAGTAATTTCCTTAAATGTGGTTTTCTTTTGACTTATCAATTCCTCTTACAAATAATGTTTTTAAAAGATATAAATTTTACTTTACAAATTTGTTTTCAACCTAAAATGTTAAGTTACTCTGTTTTCTATAAAATCATCAAGTTTTTCTTAAAAGCGATAATTTGCTATAATTTTACTCGAGGAACATACCAAATCCGGTTAGGCTTTTTAGGTCGGGTTTGGGGTGTTTCAACACGAAGATGAGAGAAGAGAATGGGGTTCAAAATGTCGAATTGAAGAGGTACCCCTATTTATAGGAATTTTGGCACCCCTCCAGGAGATGGAATTTCGGTCAACTCTGTACTCAGAAGATAACTCCTATCTTTTCTCCTCTATCCTTCTATCCCTTATCCCTATCAAAACACTCATCCATAAGAGGCCACATTTGCACCAACTCTCCCTTTATTTTATCACTTGTTATCCTCATTAATTAAACAAAATAATCCCTAAATTATAGCCTTGTGCAGTCCCCCTTAGCTCACCTTGGTTGCCGAAATTTTGACCCAATTCTTTATGCCCAGCTGAACCTCAAATTAACATATTAAACATAACATTACACACAATGCACAAGCCCATTAATACCTTACCATAACATTCTAAGTGCAACATGCATCTCAAAAATTTTAAACGTTCCCATTCTCAAGGCCTATTGGGCCCAATTCTACTGGGCCCAATTTCAGGATGTTACAATCACAATTGAAAAATTAATTAAGTAAAAATACTTAAAGAGTAATTCAAAGTTCATTAAAACCATCATTTGAAGTATGGCGCCCACGAAGTCATCCCCAGCCCAAGCCTCCATCAATTATAAATTACCTGAAAAGGGTAAGAAAACGGGGTGAGTTACTAAGAACTCAGTGTGTAACCCACTGGCCAAGTCCACTGGGCCAAATCATCAAAATATTTTATTAGGCTTGAGCCCATTTACGAATTTAACAATATAGTAATTAAAAAAAAATGCATGTGAAATACAATTCCCAACCAAGCCTAAATTTCCATCCGCTACACACCACCCATACCGACCAGCACACCAGTGGGGATCAAGTCAACCCACCCCACCAACATACCAATCGCAAGCATAAAGCCATTTAAAATGTTTGTGGCTAAGCCACCCGAACTAGATTGTGGCAGAGCCACCCGAACTAGATTGTGGCAGAGCCACCAGGACTTCTCTTCAATTTTATCCCAACCCATGCAATCATGTATACATATACAAGGCATAACAATATTCATATGATAATTTCAACATAAGGCCCATACTACAAGTTGGCCCATTTCTCATTTTGGCCCATATGGTAATTTATCAAATCGGCTCCTTAAGCAATCTAGCAATTCGGCCCATTAAGCAATCTAGCAATTCGGCCAATTAATCACATGAAGCCAAAAATTACTTTTTATCAAATTAGCCCATCGAGGCGATTCGTAATTTCCACGACTTTAATGTCGATTTCATGCATTTACACAAAAAGTGTTAATATACCGTATTTTTTTATTTTACCAACTTTACGATTTTTATTCTAATGCTTACGGTATAACATCTAACCCATGAGATAAATGTGAAATTACACACTTGATTACGGTGAGAACTATACTTTCCCGCTCGTCGATACCTAAATACGTGTCACGCTTGATTAGAACACTAATACTTAATATAAATCTATACTAAAGATAAGCGATCTAGATCTTTACCCTCAGAATCTCGAACAACAACTATTTGTCGTTTCTCCCCGGTTGACGGTTTACATCCCAATGGAAAATCTCGAACAGCTAATGGCTCCAAACTATGAACAACTTCGAATAATTGATTCTCCTCGGATGAGGGTCCACAACCCAGTGGAAAGTCTCGGATTGCTAAAATAGCCCTTCGCTTGGATCTAGAAGGAATAGCGAAATTGCCCCTCTTTCGATCACTATTCACCACTCTTTTCGACCCTATCTTGTTTGCCTTAAAATTTCGAGTGATTTCCAAAGGATCCCTATATAAAACTTTCGGTTATAAAAAACCCAATTGAAAATCATTGATAAAATCGAGGGTGATCATGAAATCCATGAAGAGTTCCCTTTTTTTTTACCTTGATAGATGATCCAAACTTAAATAACTTCAAGATAACTTTTGACGAGATGGTGATTCACCCTCCACTATATCACTAAAAAAAAAACAAAAAGGAAATTGAAGCACCTCAAACCCGGCATACTTCTAGGAAAAATCATTCGAAACTTATCTTAAGTTTGCCAAAATTTTGTGTTGGGTTCAAATTTTAAACGGTATTGATTAGGTGTCAAAACATTTAATCTTTATTTTTAAGAAAAATTATTTGAACTTTAAATTGATAAAGATCGTGCCATACTAAAATAATTAAAATGCATGCATAAATAGTTTAATGCTTATGGCCTTATTACATCAAAACAAAACCCGAAATAATTCAAAATACTTAAGTATGGAAAATTTAAAATAAAACAAATTCTGACCTAAGCATGGCCACCATTGAGCTCCTGCCGACCCGGTCCATTACTGTGTGTCACCTGAAAAATAATCCCACAACGGGGTGAGTCAACAGACTCAGTGTGTAACGCATGTCAAATCATACATAATAAACATATATAATCAATGATGCAACCTTGAACCCAAACCTAGATAACCATCCGCTACACATCACCCGTACCAACCATCACACCGTGGGGACTACTAAGTTGACCCTCCATCCGCTACACATCATCGAAGGCAGTCGCTGCAGACGACATGCTCATCGCCCTTATATATATATTGTGGCATAGCCACCAGATAATTATATGTGACATAAGCCACCATATCCGGATTTTGTGACATGAGTCACCATATTCAAATATTGTGGTATAAACCAGATCACTTCCCCTTAAAATAACACCATATGCCCCATGTCATACAAATCATACAATTATCATGCTTTATGCCCTATTTCACATTCTTATCAATAGTCACTATGTGCCATATTTCACATGTTCATAACCTTAATTGACGAATGTTAAAGATTACATACCTGGATGTACTGTACCATTGTATGGTACCTTTAGCCACGTTCACATACTTTCATTAACACATATATTAAAACGATACCATAAATCTATTAAGATTTAGTGTGGGGCTACACACTTGATTTACTTAGTGAATTCACAAAATCTTGAAAACCCGATCTAATGCTTTAGATCCTTAGTTCCTACATTCGGCCAACCTTAATTACTTAGCAAAAGCATATTCGGCTATATAATCAAATCCAGAAGGTTTAACGTAATCGAAATCTTACCTTGTTGCCGATTTGATTACTAATCAAATCTCGAAATTCTGTGATACTTCTTCCTTGCAATCGGCCAACACTAGTTCACTGGACTTGATTAGTTTCGACTTTTTGAATAAATACGAAATAGATCTGAAACACCAATTATGGCCTTGGCCGAATGTACATAGTCACTTACCTTATGAATCTTAAATCCCGGAATTATATCCTTGGTTGTGGTATTTGTCAAAATCCCTATAGACACATGTTAGATCAATTTTTAACTTTTAATCACAACAAATGGCCCTTGGCTGAATACCACATATTACTTACCTTGATCACACAAATCCCGAAGGTTGCCTTCTTGAAATCGACTACAATAGAAATCCCGAAACTTCCTTCATAGTTTCGGCCATGAACATTAATGGGGTTAGATTTCATCTTTCGGCTAAAGAAAAGAAAGAAAAGAATCAATAGTTGATCCTTACCCTTATGGCAGAAGTCGACTGCTCCTTGTTGAACCAACAGAGATTCGACTATGTAGATTTAGATAGAGATCAATAGGTTTTCAGCTTTTGGGGTTTAATGGACAATCAGCTAGGGGTTATTGTTTTATTCGGCTTGAGTGAATTTGCAAAAGAAGAAAGAGAAGATGGATGATGGAGATTCGGCTAGCGCACAAGAAATTTCAGCTTGACAAAATAAAAGAGAAGAAGAGAAAATTTGCTAAAGAATTCGGCAGAGGCACAATTGAAAAGAAAAGAATGAATATGGCCTCACTTCTACCCTTTGGCCGAAAATACCACCCAAGAGAGTCCCTTGGCCAGCCAACTCTTCCTCTCTCCATTTAATCCCCCTTTTCACTCTACCTTAGCCGAATCTTTAACTCTTTCCAACCCAATCTATACTTCCTTCCTCCAGAGTCCATATGCCGTCCACTGCTGCTCATCCTTGTAGCAAAATAAAAACTCCCTTTTTGCTTCCCTTGTGATTCAAACCTAGGCCCTTCCCCCTTTGCTTGTGGCATCACTTACTAAGGCCCTAAGTGGCACCTCCAAGCCACTTAAACAAGCCCATTCTTGTGTCATATTTCCCCTATTAATTTTCTTAAGGCCCCTTAGGCTTAGCTCCCTCTTTGAAACTTAAAATTAAATAATTTTTAAGGCTTTTACCTGCACACTAAGGTTCACAAAATTCATAGGACACATTCATAATACATATAGGCACACTAGCACATGCAATTAAGCAAAAATGCACAAGCCTTAATTCCCAGATTTTACAGAAATCGTCTAAGAGGATGAACGATTATCGATTTAAAGGCTCTTCTAAGCCAACCTATAAATTTGGCCAAGGTGACCAAATAGCAAAAGAAAACAAGGAAGATGATTCTTACCGATTGTCTAAAGTTGAATAGAAGAAATGATCGAGAATAAAGTTTGTGAGGAAAAGAAGATTTGGCTATGATTTAATGGTAATGGAAAAATAATTTCAGCTATGGAGGTGGTCTCTAACATTCGGCCATGGAAGAAATAAGAAGGAAAAAAATATGTTTGAAAGATGAGTAAAATGAAGGAGGAAGGAGAATAGAGATGAGATGTTTATGATTCAGTTTTCAAGGGTGAGAAAAGAGCAAAAATTAAGGTTTGGAGCAATGTGCATTCAACAATGGGGAATAAAGAAGAAAAAGAAATAGTCTTTTTGTGTTTGATGATTTCGGCACTAGGAGAGAAGCACAAAATGAAGCACTTGAGAGGTTGGCAAAAATGACCAAATGAAACAAAACAAAGTTGTTTTCTCCAAGCATATGGCACATTCGGCTAAGAGAGAAAAAGACGAGAGGAAAAAGGTGCTTTGGGAGAGCAAAAATGACCAAATGTGATTCTATCTAGCTACCATCCTTACCCAAAGCTTACCACCAAAATTTGGCTCCCCCTTAGTCCACGAAGCCGTCCAAGTTCATGGACAAGTTAACCATTCTAAGTTTCCAAAACATAACCCTTAAGATATGCCTTGTGTCCCCCCTACATGCCATATTCTCATGATTCCCTACCTTAAGTTTGTACATGCCTTTTCTCTTAGCCACCTTACCATAAAAATAAAAGTCTAACTTACCAAAAATTTGATGCTTGGCCGACACATGCTAGGAAAGAGCAAAAATAAATGTCACAAAATGCATTCCTAAAGATTCGAACCTCTTCCCTCAAGCAACACTTATAGCGCTAACTCCACTTTACTACTAGCTCATCTTATGCTAGTTTTTGACATTAATTTCCTTAAACATCAAGGTCACTTGATCCACTTCAATAAAGTACTCATTACTAAAATTTATTCTAATTTTGAATAAATCCCGAGCCTTCTCAAGACTATATTAAGCACACAAATTGAATCATTCAGAAGCTAAGCACCAAAAACATGCAACATATCGATACTCAATTTTTAGGATGTTACACCTAACCCGTATCCATCACTGGACCAGGGTTATGAGGTATTACCAATAAAAATATAACCTTTTACCTTCATAGTTCATACAACATTAAATCGTAATCAATCAAAGTCATTAAGTCCCTTAAAAAGGTCTATGAGACCTTAAACATGCATTGGGAAGAGGTCAAGACTAAATCGAGCGCATACAAAATTTTTTCAAAACTCAAACACTTTTCAAAGTTACAGAGGTAACACACCTGTGTGGGTAGGCCGTGTGCCTCACATGGCATCAGACACACCCGGGTGTCCAGGCCGTGGCAAAACAGGGCATACCTCCTGACTTGTCCACACGGCCAAAGACACGCCCGTGTGTTTGACCCATGGGCAACACTGACTTACATCACACGGCTAGTCACATGCTCGTGTGTCCAGCCCGTGTGCGAGTCTGACTTGTTTCAAATTTTAATCTTAGGGGACATAGTCGAGCCACACACCCATGTACTCCACCGTATGGGCAAGTATAGGCCATTTTCAAGGCCAATTTGCCACCCCAAACTTTGGGTCAAACCTACAAGCATCAAACTATATAATTTCATACCCTAAATGACATCCAAACATACCAAAACATTACATAGTTTAAACTTTTAACATCATCATTCATTTCCCTATACAACTTCCACTCCACTTTCCAAAACAAAATATCAACTTCATATCCAAATCATATGATCCATTCATTATTTAATCCTTACCAAATTTAAGCATGAAATATACCAT
The DNA here is from genome assembly GCA_025506655.1 of Gossypium rotundifolium. Lineage (NCBI taxonomy): Eukaryota > Viridiplantae > Streptophyta > Magnoliopsida > Malvales > Malvaceae > Gossypium > Gossypium rotundifolium. Next base: position 23,955,982 of record CP106730.1, on the reverse strand, counting down.
TGTTATTTCACTAATTCATACCATAGTGATCATTCACATAAAACTCACATACACTTAATAACTATTAAACTATCAAGCCATATCACATGGTGAGATCTATACATATAAAAACATACCATATTCACTAGCCTATACATGTCATATACCAAATTTACAACTTCCAAAAGTACCAAAATAAATGGCCGATAGTGTGATTGAGTTGCTGACGATTCTCGGATCCGAGCTAGCTTTAAAGACACTGTAAGACACAGAAAGACTTCACACGGTAAGCTTTAAAGCTTTAAGTAATATAACACATTTAACTAAACAAATCAAATTCAATATACAAAATAACTATCACATAGTTCAATTCAAAATAATATAATCTCATTCATAATCATTACTCACATAATCATCCATTTATCCATATACGATATCATCAACCACATAGGTTCCGTACATACCTGTGCCAACACTTAATTATCGATCACTTTTGCTACTCAATGCTCAATATCACAATTCGTTCAATCTTCATAAATCATTCGATTTACTCATACATGTAGTGCCAATTTCTTAGCCGACGCTTGAATATCATCGCACACTTAGTGCCTTTATATTAAATTGAATTTAACTCGGTATCACACACACAGTGTCAATCAATATAGTCAATGCTTTCTTTATTTCGCACACATAGTGCCGTTCACCACTGTAGCAATTCTATTTACACACACTTAGTGCCACAACACTCAAATCCACATATAGCATTACTAATTCATCAACCACATATTCCTTCATTTCATAATAAACGAACATGATTTAAACAATTTGTATTATACACGAACTTACCTTGGACGTAAAAACACGGTATAAGTTGATTAATCGAGCACCTTGTTCTTGCCTCGATCTAAATCCAAATTCCTCTTTTCTTGATCTAAACATATTCAAATTTAGCTCATTCATTCACCAAATCATTCAATTTAATCCAACAACACATATTTTGAGAATTTTACAAAATAGCCCTCACATTTGCATATTTTGACATTTTCGTCCTTATTTCATAAAATCACAAAATACACAAAATTTCATTATACCATGCTTAGGCCGAATCATCTTCATGTTCATACAAGTTGACATATTTCATTTGTTTCACATTTTAGTCCTTCAATTTCTCATTTTCACTATTTAGCCCATTTTTGACATTTTTGCTAAAAATCACTTTACAAAACATTAAAATTTATCAACAATTATTCATTATTCATCATCAACTATCACACAGCTCAAACATTCATCAATGGCATCTTACAAAATCACCAAAAAATTCATAAATTAGGGCATCGGCTAGCTAGAACACGATGCAACGATATCAAAAACATAAAAATCGCTAAAAATTGAGCTCAAAACATACCTTAATCAAGCCTTGTAAGTGCCGAATATCCAAAGCTTAAGAACCCTATGTATTCTTTCTATTTTCGATGGAACAAAGATGATAAAATGGCCACCAATTTTTTTTTTAAATTATAGTTACCTTATTATACCATTTACCATTTTAACCTTTGATTAGAACATTAAAAATCCACTAACTAATGTCCATAATTGTCCATCCCCACTATCAAAGGTCTAATTACAACATAAGGACTTCTTATTTAATAAGACATGACAATTAAGCGCTTTAACAACTAGCACACAACTTTTACATTTTATGCGATTAAGTCATTTTTCATAAATCAACACACAAACGATAAAATTTTCACACAAAATTTTCAAACATGCTTAATCACATATTGTAAACACAAAAAATAATATTAAAATATTTTTTTGACTTCAAATTTGTGATCTCGAAACCATTATTCTAACTAGGGTCTATACTAGGCTATTACATGAGTGACTCTTTCAAGTTAGCCGGAGTACCCGAAGACGCATTACGATTAAAGTTGTTTCCATATTCGCTAAGGGACAAAGCTCGAGCTTGGTTGAACTCATTGCCACCAAATTCAATTCCCACATGTCAAGAGTTAGTAGAAAGATTTCTCATGAAGTATTTCTCGCCTAGCAAGAATGCTAAGTTGAGGAATGAGATCACTTGCTTCCAACAAATGGATGATGAGTCCTTGTCTGAGGCATGGGAAAGGTACAAAGAATTATTACGAAAGTGCCCTCATCACGAAATCCCACATTGTATCCAACTTGAGACATTTTATAATGGTCTCAATGCTAATACGAGGATGGTAGTGGACGCTTCTGCTAATGGTACTCTCCTTTCTAAGTCTTATAATGAGGCTTATGAAATCATTGAGAGGATTGCCAGCAACAATTATCAATAGCCAACCAATCAAGCAGCGTCAAGAATACGATTGCTAGAATGCATGAAGTAGACGCTCTTACTTAACTCGTATCTCAGGTATCATCAATATCCTCAATGTTAAAAAATCTTACTACTAATAGGTCTCATAGTTTTACAGCACAGACACCAAATCAATTTGAAAATATAGCCTGTGTCTATCATGGGGAAGGACATTGGTTTGAAGAATGTCCATCGAACCCAAAATTCGTATATTATATAGATAACTAGAACCAATATCAAGAAAGGCAAGGACTGCAATCAAATTTCTATAACCCATCATGGCAAAACCACCCAAATTTTTCCTAGAGTAACCAAGGGGTTGGAACCAGTAACACTTACGCCCAACCTAGATTGAGCCAACCACATAGTTTTCCCCAACAAGTTAAGAAACCAACCCAAGATGAACCATCCAATGGCTTTGAAAATTTTTAAAGGCATACATGGATAAGAATGATGCCTTAATACAAAGCCAAGTAGCTACATTGAAAAATCTAGAAAACCAAATGGGCCAGCTTGCTAGGTGACGTTGCACGTTTATCTACGATAAGTGCCTGCAAAACATCCAATAAATACGAGGCACACCCCACAAATATCCACCTTGACTTGTATTTATCACGCCTTCTTTTCCATGCCCCTTAAAGGGCTTAACTCAAATTTTACAGAATGACAACCAAGTCTAAACCGTGCTCGAACTTAGAAACTGAAAGACTCCTAGTCTTTAAATCAAAGTTGTATAATGCAACAAGGATCAATAATAGCCGAATAGGAGGGAAAACATCAACTATCTCCAATTGGTTGTAACCTTCTATCACCAACCTTGCCTCAAACATTCTTTGAACCATTCGAGTCCTAAAAACTAAAAAGGACGAGATTCTTCTCTAAATCAGGCACATGCCTAATATATGACACGACTCCACATTCAAATGAATTATATGTGGAAAAAATGAATCATCACCCTTGTCCTCGGCCACATCAGCTACTTCCATAATTATCTGAAATTGCCACAACTAAAATTTGTGATCGTGTCAAACTTATCGATATCCAAATTCGTTGTTGTGTCACTGAACAAGTCAATCTACGGAAGCTAAACCTGGCTTTGATAACAATATTTTGGGGATTAAACAGTATAAATGACGGACAAGTAAAATAGAGAAGATCAAACACACAAATATTTACATGGAAAACTCCTTCGAAGAGGATAAAAACCACGGACAAATAAGGCTTCGACTTTTCACTAAATGTGTAAACAAACGAGAGTACAATATGGTGAAAGTAAACCTAAATGTACTAAATGTACAAACCCAAACCCCAAAAACAAAGTCTAAACTCGTACGCGACTACATCTTTCGCCTTCAAGAAAAGCCCTTGTTGATTGGCATATATATATCAAGGTTACAAAAGCCTTTTAAATAGGCTCAATGTTAAGGGCTAAAATGACTAAGATAACCCTGAAGTTGTAACATCATAAAATTGGGCTTAGTAGAATTGGGCCAATTGAGCCTTGAGCACGAAAGCATTTAAAATTTTGGTGAACTGGAAGAATGGCTTAAATACAAGTTGGACTTATTAGGAAAGTGATTTTGGAAAGTTACGGGGTTTATAGGAAGTTTGGGTTCAAGTTAGGCTAAAGGAAAATTTTAGTGTTTGAGCACTTAAGGAGGAGAAGGCAAATGGTGTCAAGGCATAAGGAAATAAGGAGTATTTAGCTAGCACAAGAGGAGCTAGTAGCAAGGTGGTGAGGCATCACATAAAGGGGCTTAAGAGCTGGAGTTCGAATCCCATCTATTGCAACTATTGCGATTTAATTTTTCTTGCTAACCATATGATAGATGGTATGTGTCGGCCAAGCTTTAAATATGGTAAGGAAGACTTTTTATTGAAAGAAAGGACACAAGGGAGAAGAGTAAGGAGAGAAACAAGGGAAGAATAAGGAAAGAAATAAAGGAAAAAGGTAAGAGAGGGAACATGTTGGCCGATTTTGTGGAAAATGTTTGGGAAAGAATTTTTGGTCAATCATGACCTTATTGGTGTAGGAGGTACATGGTTTTGTATAGGGCGAAAAGGGGAGTGAATTTCTATTTAGCCTTCTTAGGCAATTTTAGCTTTTAGACATTTTTTTTTCCTTTCAAAATATTTTTTTCTTTTGATTGCATGTCCTCTTTGTCGAAACTTCAATTTGCCTATTGAGTTCTACTCCTTTGTTTTCAAACATTCTCTATTCTACACCATAACCAAAACATCAACTTCATCTCATAGTCGAAACTTGGTTCTTGTGGTTGCTGAAGCTTCTTTGCCTTCTCGGGTTTTCGGTGGTTGCAAGGTAGTTTTCTTCCTCTTCTTTTATTTTCTTCTTGTTTCTCTTTTACTCACTCTTCTAAAATTGATTATTCACCATGTTCTTTTGACCAAGGCCGAATCTATTCCTTGCTACTTCCATCTTCTTGGTTCTCTTGGTGTGGGCCGAATCAGTATAGTGTTAGCTTAAAATCTTGTCATCTTTCAAGCCATCGGCTTTCGAAAGAGGGTTGGGTCTCGAAGTACTTTATCAAAGGGCCAATCGAACACCTATCCCTCATAATAAGAGACTCGGATTGTTGGTATCGCAGAGAGTATCGTGTTACGGATTCCGAATTAAGGTGTGTAATCCCACGCCTCTCTGAATGTTTGCATGAAATGTTCTGTGATTCAGTCGAAAGTCCGAAAAGCCAGAAACCAGCATCTATCACCACTCGGGCGTGTGTATATTCGTAGTGGTAACCATATTTTGCAATGAAATAGTTTTTGGTTAAGAAGAATGATGTGATTTTAAAAAATCACGAAAAATAGGAGAAAGGGAATTAGAAAGTGAATAAGATATAGAATTAAAGATTATTGTGTCTACTTTTATATGAAAGAAATAGAGTAGGAAGAGGAATTTTATATTCTATGATATTTTAATTTTAGTGAGACTGGTTTTGAATGACTGTGTGGTTCCCTGTTCTGTCTTGGAAAAATCATTCAAAATTATACAAAGTGAATTATGAGTTATAATTTATATGTATAGATTCCTTAGTGAGTTTATTTTCAATAGAAACAAGTGGGAGCAACATATGAAAACTTTACAATGATATATTTGAATTTAGGGTAAGAGAGGTCAGAATCATTGGTCAGTGAAACAGGGAAAGTTTAATGAATACACTATACTAAATGGCTTAGCCAAAAATTGTAGAAAAATTTTAGTAAGAAGATATATGAGTCTAGTTTCAACGAAAATTTACAGATCTAAATTTCAAGTTTCCTAACTCAATTTATAGTCAATTTAGTCAATATGACGCAGATAGACAGTTTCAATTTTTATGCTCCAAATTAGTAGTTAAGTCCAGGGTTGCAAAATTACCAAAATACCATTGGAGGGTAAATTACTGAAATACCCCTAGGTTACGAAATTATCAAAAATACCTTTGGATGATAAATTACTGAAATACCCCTGAGTTGCGAGATTACCGAATTACCCTCAGTGGGTAAAATTACTGAATTACCCTCGATGGGTAAAATTACCTAAACACTTCTAAATGGATGAAGATGACTGTTATACTCTTATTCATGGTTAAATATTGTGTGTATGATTGTTATTACACTTTTGTATGTTGATACATTGCATTTTATCATGAGCATGGGGTGGGATAATACTGAAGAGCAGTGTAGCCTGGTGGTTCTGCCATATTCTGTATAGTGGCTATGCCACATATATATTATTCTGGTGGCCTCGCCACAAATTCTAATAATGGCTATGTGCCAACCTAAATATGGCTCTGTGCCACCGTGATTATGGCTTTGTGCCAAACGTATTTACTCGGGGCTATATGCCTAACATATGAATCAATGACTCTGTGTCGATCATATTTACCTAAGGCTGTGTGTAACACCCCTTACCCGTAATCTCCGTCGGAATTAGGTGCGAGGCGTTACCAAACAAATCTACCTAGCCGCCACTTAGGCTCAACGTGACTACTTTTCTAGTGTCACTTCAACGACTTTGCATTCGACCTATGATACCTCAATCGTACCTACGAGAGCGCTTGGGACTATATCAGAAACCTTACGGTCCATAAAATTTCTTTCCCTTCTACACAGGGAGTACACGCCCGTGTTAGATGACACACACGCCCATGTGCTTACACCGTGTCCAAAAACCCCAACATTCTGTCAAAACTCCCACGACTAGGGTACACGCCCGTGTGGAATGGGACACACCCGTGTACCCTCAAGACATGCCTGTGTTTCAAACATGGGGAACTACTGACTTAATCCACATGGCCTGGGCACACGCACATGTCCCTACCGTGTATCTTACACGGTTCACACACATGGCCTGAAACACCCCAAACCCGGCCCACAAGCCCTGACCAGATTTGGTATGTTTCTCGAGTAAAACTTCAATTATTCTCGTTTTGTTTTATAAGAAAATATGATGGTTTCATATAAAATGGATCTTATTTAGTGGTCGCGTTGTAAATGGTGTTTAATATAGTTGGTGTCTCATTAAAACGTTATCTTTAAGAGAAAGATTTTAAGTTAAAAGAAAACAATTTTTTATGAAAAACTTATTATCATTGTAAAAACCATAGGTGTTTAGGTGTCAAAACAGTTTAAGTTAATTTTTTTCGAAATCATTTAATTATTTAGTAAATATTTGATCATAACAAATTAAAAATCTAAAACGTAAAAATTCAAACAGTTCATAGCGGCCTTATTACAAAAATAACATAACCCAAAATAAATCCTAAATAATAAAAATAAACTTAGTAGGTTTAATTAAAAGAAACTCCGAAATACTTAGTTGAGCAATGGCCACCACGTAATCCTCGCTGACCCGATCCATCACGCTAAGCGTCATCTGAAAATATATCCCATAAAAAGGGTGAGTCAACAGACTCAATGTGTAACATTACACTAAAAGCCCAATCGATCAAAGCCATTAAGCCCATTTTATATCAAATCAGATAATAATCAATTAAATCACATGTATATATATAAAATGAAATGCAATCCCGAGCCCACCTAAATATCCATCCGCTACACACCACCCATACCTACCAATCACACCGTGGGGATTACTAAATCGACCCTCCATCCGCTACACACCATCGAAGGCGATTGTTGCGGTCAACATGCACATCGCCTCTTATAATTTTGTGGCATGGCTACAGATAATTGTGATCAAGTCTTTGGATTCATATATGTGACCAAGTCACCGGATTCATATTATGTGACCAAGTCACCGGATTCATATTATGTAACCAAGTCACCGGATTCATATTATGTGACCAAGTCACTTGGATAATGTGGTAAAACCACCGTAACACTTCCCTTTATCAATATCACCCATATGCCCATGCAATAAACATATTATTTCAAAATCATGCGATATACCCCAAAATCATAACGAATCATACACATTTCATATTCATGCTTATAGCATTATTAACGAAGCATAAGGGGTAAACATACCTAAATAACATGTACCACTGAATGGTACTCGCAACCATTATCATACATATTTTTATACAAATCATTATTATTTTAGATCTATGAGAAATTTAGTATAGTGTTACACACCTTATAACAGTGAGAACGATACCTTCCCGCTCGTCGACACCTAATTATTTATCACACTTGATTAGAACACACTAATACTTATAAATCTATACTATTGATGAATAATCTAATTCCTTACCCTTGGAATCTCGAACAACTGTTATATGTGGTTTCTCTCCGACAGATGGATCAAAACCCGATGACAACCCACGAACAAAAAGTGGCTCGGGTGTACATACGACTTCAAATAAACGATCTTCGTTAGCAGAGGGTCCACAACCCGGTGAAAAATCTCGGATCCCTGATACAGCCCTTTGTTTGAAGTTTGAGGGTATAACAGAACCACCCCTCTTCCAAACACTCCTCACCGCTCTTTTCAAACCTATTTTGTTAGCCCCAAAATCTTACGTTTACAGAAATAACCGATCGATTGAGTCCCCTATAATGAAATCGATTAGTAATCTTATCTAAAAATGATATAACCAAATATGACAATCCTTACCTTGATTGATCCCGAATGATCTCTCCTTAATCGCTGGCTACAAAATGAGTCCTTAAAATCCCCTTCAAAGATTTGGCCAATGGAGAAAAATAAGAGAAATAGATTTTCTAAAATCGACTATTCTAAAACAAAATAAAGAGAACGATTGATAGAAAATCCTTACTCGTAATACGGAGATTGATTCACCCTTACTTGAACTATTAGAAGATTCGGCCTTATAAATTTAAAAGAAGAGAAATGGTGATTTCGGCTTTGACAAAGAGAAGAGAAAAATATGATGTTTTTGGCTATGGTGGTTTTGAGTTTTTAACAAAAGAAAAGAAAGAATAAGATGAAAATGGAGGATGGTTCGGTTTTAACAAAAGAGAAGAGAAAGAATGGTGGTTTTGGTTATGGTAGAAGATGTTTTTAGTTGAGAGAAAGAAGAAGAAAAGAGAAAGAAAGAGAATGAGAATGACCTTGGGTGCTAATATGATTCGGCACTAGAGAGGAAGAAAAGAAAGAGAATTGTCTTCTAAAATTCTTTGGTGTTTTTGGCAATGAGGGAAAAGAGAAGAAAAATGATCTTTGATATTTTGGTATTTTCGGTTACAAAGAGAAAAGAAAGAAAATATGTTTTGGAGAAAGGAAATTAAATGGACTACTCAAAACCGAAATGGTAAAATTCAAATGACTAAAAGAGAAGAAAGAGGTTTAATCTTTTGTATAATATGCATTTGGCTAAGAGACAAAGTTTGGAGAAAAGGAAAAGATGCACAAATTGGTTAAAGTTTTGGCCAACTTTCACCCCTAATGCTATTACAAAATTCGGCCAACACCTTGCCAACATGATCCCCCTTTTTCCTCCTTATTTCTTCCCTATCAACCTCTTGATTCCTATCACAATTAAACCAATCCCCCTTAGCCCTTATGCCGTCTAGATTCATGGTCAAATGACCATGGAAAAGCTTCCAAAACATCTTCCACTCTTCATGCCCTTTATCCCCTTATCCTTCCATAACCTCATGATTCCATACCATAACTTCTAACTTGCCTTTTTCCTATGGTCTACTATCCAAAAATAAAAGAAAGTCCATCCTTATTAGATAAGGCTTGGCGACACTTATAGGAAAGAATGCAAAATTAAAATCCTTCCATTTGCTAGCTAGAGATTCGAACCTCTCCTCATGCATTCACCCATGTGCCAACACCACCTTGCCAAATGACTTGTTATGCTTAAAACCTCATGCTAAATTTTCTTAAAGCCTATCTTTCTTAGTTCCATCTTAAGTCTTAAAAATTTAATATTTCTAAGACATTCTCTTACTTACTGAAGTTTCTAAAACTTCCAAAGCACACTCAACTACACATAGGCATGCAACAACATACAATTAAGTTAAAAAAATTACATAGCCCCCAAATTCTGGATGTTATAGTTCTACCCCCTTAAAATAAATTCGACCCCGAAATTACCTGGCTAGAACAAGTAAGGGTATTGATGTTGCATTGCTTCCTCTGTCTCCCACGAAGCTTCTTCTGATCCATGATTACGCCATAATACTTTGACGAGAGGAATTGATTTTCTCCATAACACCTTTACATCCCATTCCAGAATTTGAATTGGCTCCTCTTCATAAGACAAATCGGTCTTAATTCCACCTCCTCAAGCGGCACTACATGAGATGGATCCGACCGTAATGACGTAACATTGAAACATGGAACACATCGCATTTGCTTCAACTCAAGGTAATTCTAATCGATATGCCACAAGTCCGACCCGCTTCAAAACCCGATAAGGTCCTATGAACCTGGGACTTAACTTTCCTTTGCGACCAAATCTCATCACCTTTTTCCAAGGTGAAACCTTCAGGAATACTTGATCCCCTACAGCAAACTCTATTTCCTTCCGCTTAAGATTTACGTACGACTTTTTCCTGTCAGATGCTTCCTTTAATCGAGCCCGAATTACCTTAACCTTTTCTTCGAATTCAGCCACTATTTTTGAACCCAAAATATGACGTTCCCCTAGTTCTGTCCAACACATAGGAGTGCGACACTTCCGTCCATATAGTGCTTCATACGGTGCCATCCAAATACTGGCTTGGTAACTGTTGTTGTACGCAAATTCTGCTAAAGGTAAGAACTCCTCCCAGCTTCCTCTGAAATCTATCACACATCCCCTTAACATATCCTCTAAAACTTGAATTACTTGCTCAGACTGGCCGTCAGACTGTAGATGAAATGCCGTACTAAAGTCCAATCTAGTGCCCAAAGCCTGATGCAATGCTTTCCAAATTTGAGACGTAAACCTCGGATCCCTATCCGAAATAATCGACACCGGCACTCCATGCAATCTCACAATATTAGCCACATACAACTTCGCCAATTTCTGCAAAGAGTAATCAACCCGAATGGGGATAAAATGTGTAGATTTCGTCAATCGATCCACTATCACCCATGCCGAGTCTTTCTTAGTAGGCGTAGGAGGAAGCCTACTAACAAAGTCCATGGTGATTCTCACCCACTTCCATCGCGGAATCTTTATCTACCAAGCAATCCTCAAGGTACTTGATGTTCACCTTGACTTGTCGACACGCTAAGCACTTCCCTACTAATTAGTAGACTTCCCGCTTAAGACCAGCCGCCAAAACTAATCTCGTAAATCTCGGATAACTTACTTCCTCCAGATGCATAGCATATGGGCTACCATGCGACTCTTGAAGAATCTTTTGCCTCAACTCCCGATCCTCAAGATATAGATTTTACCTTTGAAACACAATACCCCATCGTTGTTAATACCAAAATCTTCTAATTCCCCATTCAGACCGCCGTAGCTTTGCACTCAGATCATCGCTCACCAACCTGCTCTCTTTCACTTGACTCAACTATGCTCGGCCTTACTTGTAATTTTGCCAACAAACTTCCATCGTTATAAAGACGAAGATGTGCAAACATCGCCCTTAGATCTGACACCACTTTTCGACCTAGAGCGCCCGCCACCACATTCGCCTTTGCCCGGTGGTACTCAATAGAACAATCGTAGTCTTTCAACAACTCTATCCACCTTCATTGCCTCAAATTCGTTCCTTCGAGTCAAGAGATATTTTACTCTTGTGGCCCGTGATATATCACCGACTTTTCCCCATATAAGTGATGTCTCCAAACTTTAAGAGCAAAGACTATCGCTACTAACTCCAAATCATGCGTCGGTAATTAACCTCGTGGTCTCAATCGCCGAGACGATACGCAACTACCTTCCCGCCTTGCATCGTAACACATCCTAATCTTGTGTGAGAAGCGCCACAAGACACCACAAAATCCTTCCCCGCCTCAGTCAATCAAAATTGAGCTTCTTAAAACCCTCTTAAGCTTCTCAAAGTTCTCTTGTTGCTTATTCGCCCATACGAAAGGTACCTCCTTTCGCAACAATTTCGTTAAAGGTGCAGCTATCGATGAAAATCCTTCAACGAATCTTCTGTAGTAGCCTACTAATCCCAAGAAACTGCGAACCTCAGTTATGAACTTAGGTGGTTTCCAATCTAGTACTACCTCAATTTTTCAAGGATCCACCCTTATTCCTTCCGCCGACACCACATGACCTAAGAATGCAACTTCATTCACCAAAATTCACACTTGCTGAATTTGGCATACGCTTCTTCTCCTTAACACTTGCAACACTATCCAAAGATGCCCATCATGCTCTATCTCTGACTTAGAATACACCAGGATGTCGTCTATGAACACCACCATTTAACCGATCCAAGTAGGGTTGGAATTCATCATATCCATGAATGCAGCTGGGGCGTTCGTCAATCCGAACGACATTACCAAAAACTCATAATGCCCATATCTTGTTCAAAAGTCGTCTTATGGATATCCGCTTTTTCACTTTAAGTCGATGATACCTCGACCTTAGATCTATCTTTGAGAATACCGCAGCCTCTTTGTCGATCGAAAAGTCATCGATCCTCGCAAAGGATACTTGTTCTTGATGGTTAGCTTATTCAACCGCCGATAATCTATGCACATCCTCATCGTTCCGTCCTTCTTCTTCACGAATAGAACCGGTGCTCCCCATGGAGACACACTGGGTCGGATAAATCCACGATCAAGCAACTCCTAGATTTGAGCCTTAAGCTCAACCAACTCCTTCGGTGCCATTCTATACGGAGCAATAGAAACTGGCACCGTTCTAGGCAATAAATCAATCCCGAATTCTACCTCTCGATCCGAAGGCAATCCTGGAAGTTCTTCCGGTAAAAACATCTACAAATTCTCTCACGCCTCGACCTCATCGCCAGCTTGCTTCCTTAGCCTTCAAAGCACTAACCAACATCGTAAAGGCTACACATCCCTTTCTAACCATCTTTTTCTTTTTAAGGGCGGATACTACATTTGATAAGTAATTTCGTCTCTCGCCCATCACCACAACTTCTTTGTCATCAATAGATTTTAAGGACATCCGCTTAGCAAAGACAATCCACATTTGCACGATATTTCACTAGCTACCATGCCTAAGATCGTGTCGAATTTCAATGGCAACTCTATTAAATCACCAAAAGCGCATCCTTGAACTTCTAAAGGCACTTCCTTAAAGAGTTTGTCTACTACATACCGCCCTAAAGGACTAAGTACGCTTATCTTCCTACATACAGTCTCAGAAGTCACATGCAAAGTTATAGATTCTTCACTAGCGATATATGAGTGAGTTGACCCTATATCTATCAAAGCAATAAAGGCGGCCAAAAATCGAAACGCATCGTGATAACATCAAAAGGCCACTATCTTCTCTCGCATTTAACCGATATACGAGACTGGTCGTTTCGCCAAGATTACCACTACCTCTACATAGAGTCCCGCGACCTCTACCAGAACCATTACTTCTTCCATTTGGACCACGACCCCTTATCGGCTGCTATCCACCGCCACTGATTAACACTCGACGACTTTTGGGCGCTTCTTATCTGAATTCATCGGGCAATCCTTAATCATATAATCTTTAAACCCGCATTTGAAACATCCCCCGGTTTTTTTTCAACATTCTCCCGGATGCATCTTCCCACATTGAGCACAAGGACGATGTTGTCCTCCCGTAGCAATCACGACTTCGTGGCCCATCAACTTTAGGTTTCTTTTGAAAATTCCTTGATGACCTCAAGACCCAAAGCTCCTCTTATTCTTATTCGCCTCCGTCCTGCTACGCTCTCTCACCGCTTTAACTTCTTCACTATCCTTGCCTCTATCCACTAAGACTACAAAGTCTCTTTCCGTGTGGAGTAATCAACACTCGCTCATCTCTCACCCATCCTCGAATCGACACACCGCCATATTCGGTGAGCTATTATCCTCCGCATATCGACTAAGTCGCAAGAACTCTACTTCATACTCACTATCGACTTATTTCCTTGCACTAAATTCAGAAATGCCTTTCTCTGAGAGTCGATGTAGCTAGCTCCAATGTTTTTCCCTTCAAATTTAACTTTAAAATACCCCCAATCCACTCGATCCACAAGGGTACTCTCCTTGATAGTGAGCCACCACGGTAGGCCTCATCACGAGTAGTGAAACAAAGACCTTTCAACTTTTCTTCAAAGCAGGTCCAAATCATACATGATCCTCTCGATCGCTTCCAACCAAGATTCGCTACATCTGAGCTACTCTACTCCCCTAAAATCTCAAATCCATTTGATCTAAGTCTCTCACCATCGACTTTCGAGACCCATTTCCGATTAGCTTCTACTACTTATTCCAAAACTCGCGAAGATGACTTGTGATATCGCATCACCTCCTCCATTTTGCTCTTGAAATTCCACCCAACAAATTGGTTATGAAGCTTTATTTTCTAACCTTGACCAGATCTAACTGGTCCGATACGTACCATTCTTCCTCTATCATTCATTCACTATTAACCACGCCCCTAGAACTCATGTCTACTACACGCCTTATCTGCTTTTACTTAAAAACTCTTATGCATTATTCTTTTCACTTCTTATTAAAAGAAAGTTTTATGTAATGTATAATTATTCAAAGGTTTTTCCGTAGTAGTACACATACACCTAGGATCCATGTCTCTAAAGTATAGTTTCCTTAGGCTTATCACTTTAAAATATCATACATTCACTTTACTATATCAATAAAGTACTTACCTAATGGACCTGGGCCGAGAACTCGGGTAAAAGCCATGCTTCTATAAAACCATTTTAACTTAAGAGAACTTTCAAAAGTCATTTGAGCCTAATTTTGAAAACGCTAGGGCTTCAAAACCCAAGGCCAAGAGTTTAAAATTGGGCTCGATATTGTTGAAACACCCCAAACCCAAATTTCACAAGCCCCGATCGATTTGGTATGTTTCTAGTAAAACTTCAATTATTCTCGCTTTTGTTTTATAAGAAAATATGATGGTTTCAGATAAAATGGATATTATTTAGTGGTCGCGTTGTAAATGGTGTTTAATATAGTTGGTGTCTCATTAAAACGTTATCTTTAAGAGAAAGATTTTAAGTTAAAAGAAAATAATTTTTTATGAAAACTTATTATCATTGTAAAAACCATAGGTGTTTAGGTGCCAAACAGTTTAAGTTATTTTTTTGAAATCATTTAATTATTTAGTAAATATTTGATCATAGCAGATTAAAAATCTAAAACGTAAAAATTTAAAATTCATAGCGGCTTTATTACAAAAATAACATAACCCAAAATAAATCCTAAATAATAAAAATAAACTTAGTAGGTTTAATTAAAAGAAACTCAAATACTTAGTTGAGCAATGGCCACCACGTAATCCTCACGATTCGATCCATCATGCTAAGCGCCATCTAAAAATATATCCCATAAAAGGGTGAGTCAGCAGACTCAATGTGTAACATTACACTAAAAGCCCAATCGATCAAAGCCATTAAGCCCATTTTATATCAAATAAGATAATAATTAATTAAATCACTTGTATATATATAAAATGAAATGCAATCCCGAGCCCACCTAAATATCCATCCGCTACACACCACCCGCATTCTACCAATCACACCGTAGGGATTACTAAATTGACCTCCATCACTACACACCATCAAAGGCGCTTGTCGTAACAACATGCACATCGCCTTATAATTTTGTGGCATGGCCACAGATAATTGTGACCAAGTCACCGGATTCATATATGTGACCGGGTTACCAGATTCATATTATGTGACCGAAGTCACCAGATTCATATTATGTGACCGAAGTCACCGGATTCATATTATGTGACCGGAGTCACTGGATAATGTGGTAAAAACTACCTAACACTTCCCTTTATCAATATCACCCATATGCCCATGCAATAAACATATTATTTCAAAATCATGCCATATACCCCAAAATCATACTAATCATACACATTTCATATTCATGCCTATAGCATTATTAACGAAGCATAAGGGGTAAACATACTTGAATAACATGTACCACTGAATGGTACTTGCAACCATTATCATACATATTTTTATACAAATCATTATTATTTTAGATCTATGAGAAATTTAGTATAGTGTTACACACCTTATAATAGTGAGAACGATACCTTCCCGCCGTCGACACCTAATTATTTATCACACTTGATTAGAACACACTAATACTTATAAATCTATACTATTGATGAATAATCTAATTTCTTACCCTCGTAATCTCGAGAATCATATATGTGGTTTCTCTCCATGATGGATCAAACCCGATGACAACCTACTAACAAAAAGTAGCTCGTGTACGCACGACTTCAAATAAACGATCTTCAAGTTAGCGAGGGTCCACAACCGGTGGAAAATCTTGATCCCCGATATAAATTTCTTCGCTTGAAGTTTGAGGGTATAATGTAACCACCCTCTTCCAAACACTCCTCACCGCTTTTTCAACCTATTTTGTTAGCCTCAAATCTTACGCCATTTAAAATAACCGATCGATTGAGTCCCTATAATGAAATCGATTAGTAATCTTATCTAAAACGATATAACCAAATATGACAATCCTTACCTTGATTGATCCCGAATGATCTCTTCTTAATCATTGCTACAAAATGAGTCCTTAAAATCCCTTCAAAGATTCGCCAATGGAGAAAATAAGAGAAATAGATTTTCTAAAATCGGCTATTCTAAAAGAAAATAAAGAGAACGATTGATAGAAAATCCTTACTCGTAATACGTAGATTGATTCACCCTTACTTGAACTATTACAAGATTCAAATTTTATCAATTTAGAAGAAGAGAAATGGTGATTTGGCTTTGACAAAGAGAAGAGAAAAATATGATGTTTTTGGCTATGGTGGTTTTGAGTTTTTAACAAAAGAAAAGAAAGAATAAGATGAAAATGGAGGATGGTTCGATTCTAACAAAAGAGAAGAGAAAGAATGGTGGTTTTGGTTATGGTAGAAGATGTTCTCGGTTGAGAGAAAGAAGAAGAAAAGAGAAAGAAAGAGAATGAGAATGTCATTGGGTGCTAATATGATTCGGAACTAGAGAGGAAGAAAAGAAAGAGAATTGTCTTCTAAAATTCTTTGGTGTTTTCGCAATGAGGAAAAGGAAGAAAATGATCTTTGATATTTTGGTATTTTCTTGCATACAAAGAGGAGAGAAAGAAAATATGTTTTGGAGAAAGGAAATTAAAAGGACTACTCAAAGTCTAAATGGTAAAATTCAAATGACTAAAAGAGAAGAAAGAGGTTTAATCTTTTGTATAATATGCATTTGGCTAAGAGACAAAGTTTGGAGAAAAGGAAAGATGCACAAATTGGTTAAAGTTTTGGCCAACTTTCACCCCTAATGCTATTATAAAATTCGGCCAACACCTTGCCAACATGATCCCCCTTTTTCCTCCTTATTTCTTCCCTATCAACCCCTTGATTCCTATCACAATTAAACCAATCCCCCTTAGCCCTTATGCCGTCTAGATTCATGGTCAAATGACCATGGAAAAGCTTCCAAAACATCTTCCACTCTTCATGCCCTTTGTCCCCTTATCCTTCCATAACCTCATGATTCCATACCATAACTTCTAACTTGCCTTTTTCTATGGTCTACTATCCAAAATAAAAGAAAGTCCATCCTTATTAGATAAGGCTTGGCCGACACTTATAGGAAAGCAAGCAAAATTAAAATCATTCCATTTGCTAGCTAGAGATTCGAACCTCTCCTCATGCATTCACCCATGTGCCAACACCACCTTGCTAAATGACTTGTTATGCTTAAAACCGCATGCCAAATTTTCTTATAGGCTATCTTGCTTAGTTCCATCTTAAGTCTTAAAATTTAATATTTCTCTAAGACATTCTCTTACTTCATCAAGTTCCTAAAACTTCCAAAGCACACTCAACTACACATAAGCATGCAACAACATACAATTAAGTTAAAAATACATAGCCCCAAATTCTGGATGCTACATGGCCGTGGGATTTACCCGTGGCCTATTCTAATTAATAATAATAAGGTGCATGCTTAGCAAGGCCTAGACACACGCCCGTGTGTCTTCCGTGTGGGCACATGAAGGCTATTCACCAAGCCTTATGCCATTTACACTTGCATACATTCATACTTTATCACATAGCTACTCATAATATTTATAAAACTCTTGAATTAAGGATGTTTAACTATAAAGGAAATAAGGTATTCGTCCCATACACTAGGGAGAACTATTTCCCATATAATTACAAATAACTTAAGCCATCATTTAAGGCTATACACAAATAAAATATAAACTCTCTTAAGCCAACACAATTTGGCTACGTCAACAATGACTTAATCAACCTTAATTACTAGCCCTATACATGCCATGACTCATAAAGACTTGATACCTCATACTAAGTGTCTCGCCGATAGTGTGAAAACATCTCCCATGATCTCCAAACCGAGCTAGCTAAATTAACCTATAAGAGATGAGAAAGGAAAGGAGTAAGCAATAATGCTTAGTAAGTTCATCTGCATACAACCGATAAACCTAATTATTCAATCTAATATGCATGATCGCAAGTTATTACAATGAGCCTTTCTCACGAACTCATGGTTACTTACTCAATCATCCTTAAAGCTTACTGCTCTACCTTTTACCATATTCTTACCATGCCACAAGCCAAATGCTCGCTTAATTAGCATACACTCTGCATTAATCATCGTAAGATCATATAAAACAACACACCAAGCATTTTTGATAATTCATCCACACAACTACTTTACTCAAAATTATAACCACACAGTCCATTCACACAGTTAGTTTACATATAGTAAATGCTAAATCACTTAGCTTATCCACACAGCCACTATCTCGGTGGTTTCACACTTAGCTTACTACGATTGATTGTAGCATAGTATCGCTCGCATTCCACCAATCATTTACGCCTATGGTGATTTCGTACTTAGCTCACCAATCAATTATAAGTGATGGTATCGCGCACAGCTCATCGAATTCTAATATATTTCAGGTAGTAACGCACACAGCCCACCTATAGCAATATAATTGATGGTACCGTACACAGCCCATCATTTAATAGTTTATCAGGTGGTAACGCATACAGCCTACCGATAATAATATAGTTGATTGTATCGTACACAGCCCATCAAATAATATCAATAAGGTGATATCGCACATAGCTCACCTTTAATTTCTCATTCATGGATAGTAATCCATACATATATCTCTATTTCAAATATTCCACTGAGAACATCCTCACACACTACTATCCTTACTTAACGTTCTACGATACTCGTTCACATTCATACAAGGCATCAGTAAAGTTATTTCATGCGACTAAAGTGAATCAATTACACCTGTCCCACTAGGGTTTATCAATCATTGAATTCATATATATTCAGTCCTAACATATACTTGCTTTTCCCATGGTACAATCACATACATCCCACATTTTCGTTGAACCACTCAACTTGTTAAATAACTCTCTTGAGTCTCATGCACATAGCTCTCATTGACACCATACCCTAATAGGGTCTTACATCCATTGATATGTCGATGCCATGTCCCTGACATGGTCTTATAAAAACTCTTACATCGAGGCCATATCCCAATATGGTCCTACTCGAGACTTTAGCCATCATCATTTCATGCTATGAACATTTATTATTTCTCTTAGGCTTAGTTCTCTTGACATCTCATCGACTAAATTTCATACATTCGTAGTATAAACATACATTTATATTACATTATAGTATCGAATTAACTCATATGTAGTTGCAAGGTTAGCACATGAACTTACCTCGATGACGAAAGGGCCGAAAGGGACCTTTTTGCTCACATTTCTCTTTTCCCTCGTTCTAGGTCCGAAACTCATTTTCTTTGATCTAGAACAATGGAATTTAGTGATTTAATAACTTATAAATCATAATTCACAATAAACTACACTTTAGGCAAAAATGACTATTTTGCCCCTATACTTTGGCAAAATTACGATTTTGCCCCTAGGCTCATAAATAATTTTCATCTCAATTTCTTGTTAAACAAGCCTAGCTGAACATTTAATCCTCTTACAACTATCTCCATTTTCAACTATTTCATACCTTAATGAACAAATTACAACCTTTGCATTTTAGCCCAAATTAGGTGTTTTCACCACAACACCTTTCACAAAAGTTGTTTATCATCATCCTACCATTCATTTTCTTCCATAAAAATCAAAAACCAGCATAAAATCTAGCATTTTATGCCCGTATACTTTCAACCATGTTGCAATTTAGTCCCCCCATTAGCTAGATTAAGCTTTGGGGACTCCAAAAGTACAATTTTTATCAAGAAAAGTCATCAAAATCACTTACTTGTGTGGAATAAAGCTTTCTAAAATTTTGAGCTCTCAAACACCCCACCATGGCTAATATTTTCGGTTGGAGAAGAAGACTAAATGAAAAGATGATAGCTTTTTCTTATTTCCTCTTATTTTATTCATTTAGTCAACAAATGTCACCAACTCTTGTCAAATTTCAATTCTTTGTCCCCCTTGACCGTCCATCACTCTGAGGGAGGTATAGTTGAAGTTTAAAGACATCCAATTTATATTTCATAGCTATTTGGCACCTTTAGCAAATAAAATAGAACTTTCACACTTTATGCGATTTAGTTTTTTTTCACGGTTTAGCTAGAAATTGCTAAAATTAAGGCACCAAAAATTTCATGCACCCTTATAAACATGTTATAACACATAAAATAAGATGAAAATAATTTTCTATATCCTCAGTTTAGTGATTCTGAGATCACTATTCTGACTAGCCCCTAAATTGGACTGTTACAATTCTCCCCCTTAGGGATTTTCGTCCCCGAAAATCTCATCAGGAGGAATTGCTACTATCATTCTTAAAACGTTTCCATCAACTCTTTAAAACCACAATTCCCACTTATCCCCAAGTTTCTCTCGTCAACAACCTTTAGGATATAATACACGAGGTCGAAGCGTAACTTGAGACCTAGGTTATTCTTCCTCTAGGACATACACTATACTCAGTAGTTCACCAAATTGGAACTTTGTACATGTCCAAATGATCATTCGGATCTTTACCAGTTGATTTACGACAATTCAAATGACATTCCCCTTCTTGGAAATTTTGTCAAGCCAAAATCGAAATCAATAAGGTTTTATCTCACTTCCTTATAAAAGTATTCATCGACTTTAATACTCTTGACTTGTACGCTTTAAAAAAAACCCAACTTTTAGTGGTCAACTACTTCGTGCCATGAACTCAATCCTATCGTGAAATGTATTCTAATGTTAAAATGTTTATGCACATAACTGTACTTCCTTATTCTTGTATTAGTAGATATGCTACTGCTAAATCTCATACCAAAACTTCTACATAAGTTCTGGATTTATCATCATTCAACTTCTATCTCAAGGAAACATCAAAAACGGAAATCTCATCCAACCTGGATTTTATCATCTTAAATAAACTCATTCAGAGCTTATTTAAAATACCATCTATTACCTCATTTTTGAACTCCTTTACTCTGAAAGGAAGACTCGTTCTAGTCGTTAACCTTGCTGAAACTAGGATATTACCAACTAATATCCACCGAGTAACTAACCCTCTTTGCTTAACATGGATCTTTCATTCAACACCTTTACTTTGTCTACTATCTGGGAAGTATTACAATAACTTTACTCTTCATAGTAATAGCTCAAGCCCTTTCCACTATTTCATTTCCAAGATCTTCTGTAGCATAAGATACCCTCAATCATCAAAATTTAGAAAATACACATAGACTTTTCCATGGATCATTTCATCACATACAACTCACAACACATACACAAAAGTGATCGCCTCTGGATCACCAACCTATTAATTCTTTTTCTCGATTCAGACTGAACTCAGTACTAAAACTTTCAATTAATGGTTTCTTTTATAGCTTTCAACTCGACCATCATGGTTTGTACCTTTCAATAGGCATATCTTCGTATCATGCTCCCCCCACTCACGAACACACATAATTTTATTCTCTTTATTGATTCATATGTGAATATACACAGAACTCGAATCATATCTCAATACGTTAATCTACTTTTTTGTCCATACTGAGAACATATCTTAAGCACACTCTCATCTAAGTTTCTCTTGTTATGTTAATATAAAACCTTTACTATCGTCATATCTCACGATAGAGGGACATCTCTATCGAATTTGTTAACTCTGTTCGGCTTGCCCGAAAACTCATCATACAACATGGAACTCATGATTTCACTTCTTATACTAGAATCATTCCCAACTTCTCCTCCAAGCACTTGAATAGGGTTACGAGGAGATAAAGAAATGTTAATTTCCATTAACTAAATCAACAACCACTTAATCTGATTTCTCAATCAGCTAACATTCTCACACAATCACAATTTCCTGAAAAGAACATCCACATCACCTTTGAAGGGAAACAAGTATTAATACATAATATCCAAGGGAATCATTATAATTCATTCATGGTATTAATTTACCATGCACAGGTCACAGGCTTCAAGCCAACTTACTCAAACTTGCCATTTACTTAGCACATACCGTGCCACACATCGTACTCGTTTCTTCTTAACTCATTCATGAGTGCCTATATTTTTACCCATTCACATGGCTTTAGTACAATTCTCATTTCTACCTCTAAACTCATCTATTTGACCCATTAATTGCTAGGGATAATCAGATATGCATATTCATTGTCATTTGTGTAGGTATGAAACCAATGCCATATCCCCGAGGTGGTCTTATATGGACTTCCACATCAAGTATCGATGCCATATTACAAATATGGTCTTATACAAAATCTAAACTCGATTCCGAGGCCATGTCTAGGACATGGTCTTGTATGGGACCTTATCTATTTTGTATCTCAATATCAGCCTTTCTATTATAGTCCACTAGGACTTCGATCTCAGGTTCAATAACAATTACTCTATCTAGCAGAGTGTCATGTATCAGCGTGATACAAAACATTCCCAAATGCTAACATAAATACTGTGTCAATAACATACAAATTTACTCAATTTGACTCTCATAACATCTCATCATAATTCGACAGTGGTAAAGAGGGTGGGGTCACGAGCCCCTTGACTTGACTCTCGTGACTACATACATATAATTTAAAATTTCATCATCAATGAAATATCATCATAGTCACACAACTCATCCTAAGTGAGTTTTTACATTCATCATGCTACATTTGTTCCTATCCCTCATTCTTTTGAATAGTGATTTCAATTACTCAAGTTCTACATTACTATATACTTGTGTACTCAACAATTAACTTTACTTTCTCTTACCGTCACTTATCAATTAGAGAATGTCTTACGGGTTTGAGTACGTTGTTTACTTGATTGCCATAGTCCAACTATGGTCTTACTCATATCACAACATTATAGCCCAGCTATTACTTTGCATGTCGTCACCATGCCATAGCTTCACTATGGTCATACACGAAATCTCATATCAACACCAATTTCATATCCTAGATATGGTCTTATACAGGATCATACATTGATGCCAATGCCATGTCCCATACATGGTCTTATATGGGATCACATGTACCGCCATGGTCCAACCATGGTCTTATTCATTATTTTATCATTGACTAACTGCACTCATCCTCAAGATTCTACTTAGTCAAACTTCCCAGCTTTAACTCTCACACCATAATACTTGTAGTTTCATACAGAGTCACGAAATAAAACATCATACATTTTCTACTTTAACAGTTACACATGAGATTCAACTATGTGGTCATATTGATCATACCTTATTCAAACAATTGTACATACACATATACCCCATTCTCTGGGTAAATTTACTCACTATGTGCACTTGACCCAATAGGTTGAATACACAACACCTTATGCACATCAAGCCAATACAGAGAAGCTTATCATTTTATAATTCTCATTTTGTGTACTATCACACACATGTCATATACTTCTATTCATACCTCTTTGAATCTTATCCATGCATAAGGTTATTTTAATTTCCCCATTATCACTTACACCATTATTGAATTTAGCTCGGCTGGGAACCAACCCTGTCTTTACAAAATAATTTCATTAGAGCTGGGAGATATCACACTACCACGGTCCACCTATGGCATGCATAGCTAGACTCTTACTCACGCTAGGTTAGTCCGAGAATCAACTAAACCATGCTTTGATACTACTAAATGTAACACACCTTACCTGTAATCCCCGCTGGAATTGGGTGCGAGGCGTTACCGAACAAATCTACCTGACTGTCACTTAGGCTCAACGTGACTACTCTTCTAGTGTCACTTCAATGACTTTGCATTCGACCCATGAGACCTCAATCGCACTCTACGAGAGCTCCTGGACTATATCAAAACCTTACGGTCCATAAAATTTCTTTCCTTCTACATGTGGAGTACACGTGTTAGATGACACACACGCCCATGTGCTTACACCATGCCCAAAAACCCCAGGATTTTGCCAAAACTCCCACGACTAGGTACACGCCCATGTGGAATGGGACACGCTCGTATACCCTCGAGACATGCCCGTGTTTCAAACCATGGGGAACTACTGACTTAATCCACACGGCCTGGGCACACGCCCATGTCCCTACCGTGTATCTTACACGATTCACGCACACGGCCATGGGATTTACCCGTGGCCTATTCTAATTAATAATAATAAGGTGCAGGCTTAGCACGGCCTAGACACACGCCTGTGTGTCTTTCTGTGTGGGCACATGAAGGCTATTTACCAAGCCTTATGCCATTTACACTTGCATACATTCATACCTTATCACATAGCTACTCATAATATTTATAAAACTCTTGAATTAAAGATATTTAACTATAAAAGAAATAAGCTATTCGTCCCATACACTAATTACAAACAACTTAAGCCATCATTAAAGGCTATACACAAACAAAATATAAACTTTCTTCGGCCAACACAGTTTGGCTACATCAACAATGACTTAATCAATCTTAATTACTAGCCCTATACATGCCATGACTCATAAAGACTTGATACCTCATACTAAGCGTCTGCTGGATAGTGTGAAAACATCTCCGGCGATCTCCAACCCAAGCTAGCTAAATTAACCTATAAGAGATGAGAAAGGAAAGGAGTAAGCAATAATGCTTAGTAAGTTCATCTGCATACAACTGATAAACCCTATTATTTAATGAATATGCATGACTGCAAGTTATTACAATGAGCCTTTCTCATGAACTCATGGTTACTTACTCAATCATCCTTAAAGCTTACTCGTTCTACCTTTTACCATATTCTTACCATGCCACAAGCCAAATGCTCGTTTAATTAGCATACACTCCTGTACTAATCATCATAAGATCATATAAAACAACACACCAAGCATTTTTGATAATTCATCCACACAACTACTTTACTCGAAATTATAACCACACAGTCCATTCGCACAACTAGTTTACACATAGTAAATGCTAAATCACTTACCTTATCCACACAGCCACTATCTCGGTGGTTTCACACTTAGCTTACTATGATTGATTATAGCGCAGTATCGCTCACATTCCACCAATCATTTACGCCTATGGTGATTTCGCACTTAGCTCACCAATCATTTATAAGTGATGGTATCGCACATAGCCCATCGAATTCTAATATATTTCAGGTTGTAATGAACACAGCCCACCTATAGCAATATAATTGATGGTACTGCACATAGCCCATCATTTAATAGTTTATTAGGTGGTAACGCACACAGCCCACCGATAATAATATAGTTGATGGTATCGCACACAACCCATCAAATAATATCAATAAGGTGATATCGCACATAGCTCACCTTTAATTTCTCATTCATGGATAGTAATACATACGTATATCTCTATTTCAAATGTTCCACTGAGAACATCCTCACACACTACTATCCTTACTTAACGTTCTACGATACTCGTTCACATTCACACAAGGCATCAGTAAAGTTATTTCATGTGACTAAAGTGCATCAATTACAGCTGTCCTATTAGGGTTTATCAATCATTGAATTCATATTAATTCAGTCCGAACATATACTTGCTCTTCCCATGGTACAATTACATACATTCCACATTTTCGTTGAACCACTCAACTTGTTAAATAACTCTCTTGAGTCTCATGCACATAGCTCTCATTGACACCATACCCCAACAGGGTCTTACATCCATTGACATGTTGATTCCATGTCCCTAACATGGTCTTATAAAAACTCTTACATCGAGGCCATATCCCAATATGGTCCTACTAGAGACTTTAGCATCATCATTTCATGCTATGAACATTTATCATTTCTCTTAGGCTTAGTTCCCTTGACATCTCATCGACTAAATTTCATACATTCATAGTATAAACATACATTCATATTACATTTGAGTATCGAATTAACTCATATGTAGTTGCAAGGTTAGCACATGAACTTACCTCGATGACAAAAGGGCCGAAAGGGACTTTTTTGCCCACATTTCTCTTTTCACTCGTTCTAGGTCCAAAACTCATTTTATTTGATCTAGAACAATGGAATTTAGTGATTTAATAACTTATAAATCATAATTCACAATAAACTACACTTTAGGCAAAAATGACTATTTTGCCCCTATACTTTGGCAAAATTACGATTTTGCCCCTAGGCTCGTAAATAAATTTTCATCTCAATTTCTTATTAAACAAGCCTAGCTGAACATTTAATCCTCTTACAACTATCTCCAATTTCATCAATTTCATGCATTAATGAACAAATTACAACCTTTGCATTTTAGCCCAAATTAGGTGTTTTCACCACAACACCTTTCACAAAAGTTATTTATCATCATCCTACCATTCATTTTCTTCCATAAAACTCAACAGACAGCATAAAATCTATCATGTTAAGTCCTTATACTTTCAAACATGTTGCAATTTAGTCCCCCCATTAGCTAGATTAAGCTTTGGGGACTCAAAAAGTATAATTTTTATCAAGAAAAGTCATCAAAATCACTTGTGTGGAATAAAGCTTGCTGAAATTTTGACCTCTCAAACACCGTACCATGGCTGATATTTTCGGTTGGAGAAGAAGACTAAATGAAAAGATGATAGCTTTTTCTTATTTCCTTTTATTTTATTCATTTAGTCAACAAAAGTCACCAACTCTTGTCAAATTTCAATTCTTTGTCCCCCTTGACCGCCCATCACTCTTAGGGAGGTATAATTGCACTTTAAAGAAATCCAATTTATATTCCATAGCTATTTGGCACCTTTACCAAATAATATAGAACTTTCGCACTTTATGCGATTTAGTCCTTTTTCACGGTTTAGCTAGAAATTGCTAAAATTAAGGCACCAAAATTTTCATGCACCCTTATAAACATGTTATAACACATAAAATAACATGAAAATAATTTTATATATCCTCGGTTTAGTGATTCTGAGATCACTATTTCAACTAGCCCCTAAATCGGGCCGTTAATCGCAGCCGATTATATTATAAATGCTAGTGGCTATGCCACGATATTCTATTATTCGTGGCTCGCCACAAATTCTTTAATAAGCATTTGACTGCAGCTGATTGGTGAGGGCGGGTGGGTTGACTTGTTCCCACAGGAGAGATTGGCTGGATTGTGTAACACCCCAAACCTCGCCCAAACACTACAACCGGATATGGTATGTCACTAAGAAAATTTTGTAAAACATATCGCATTTTCAGAAAAAAACATTTTGGTAAAGTTTCACCTTTTATTCGGGAAAAATTTATAACTTATAGTTTTAAATAAAATATGCCTTTATGAATTAAAACCCAAATTTAAATACATGCCTTCGCTCAATTAAAATAAAAATTTTAAATAACTAAAAGTAATAAAAGCCTCAGAATAAAACAAAATATAAACGGTGGCCCATGACCTTATTACAACGAGATTTAAAATCCATTAAATAAGAGTATAAAATAATAACTAGAGTCTTTTTGTGGATCCAAATGTTCTTTTGCAAGGCCACCTTACGCCCTTTCTAGTCTTGGCCCGATGCACTAAATGCTACCGCAATGTTAATTAATTGGTTGAGTCATGAGACTCAGCAGCAACCCTTATGCACCATTAGATTTGGGCCTTAGCCCCATACAACTAATCGTAATTAATATACATAATAAAATAATATGCAAGCCCAACCCAAATCCTAGGTTTCCATCCGCTACACGCCTGCATCACCATTCACACCATTGGGGATTTCTACAATCAACCCACATCACATATCGCTTTGATGGCGCTTCGTGTCGCTCATCATCAAATCATGGCAGTAGCTACTAATAGATCACGCAAAAGCCACTACAATGATCACGATAAAACCACTACAACAAATCACGTAAAAATCGCCATAATGATTACGGTGAAAACCACGACAACATATAACTTCCTCCTTTCATCAAACCCAACCCATGCAATCACATAAAATCAATATACTTATATCGCTTAATCGTAACATTCACTAACCCGATGATTTGTTTTACCTCTTTGGTTTCTCTATTATGCCCGGATTTCGCATTTATCAAAACATATAAGACATATAATCATATATTAATCAAACAGATCTAGATGGTGGGAAAATGTTACACACTTGATATCACGAAATCCAATATTCTTAGTCGATATCCTTGTTATCCCTATCTACGCCTTTGCTCAAAAGCCGGAAAGATGTGAAAATAGGGCCTCTCCTATATTCAGCCATGGTTAGTGTTCTACCCGATTTCATATATTTATAAATAAACCAATCTCCTTACCTTGAAATCCCGAAAATAACATGACTTGAGTGTTACTAATTTTTGACTTATAGATCTAAGCGTTGAACTCCTCTTTAGATCCTGAAATGCCGAAAATAAGAAAAACCCTTGATTAGTCACTAAATAGCCATTCGGCTAGGGACTTTGAAAAGCCAGAGAAATATTGGAAACTCAAAATCGACATATACCTATTATTTTCTTCAGATTCGGCACAAGCAGACTTTACTGGAAAAAATTCGGCAACTTTAGGAGGTGAGATCTAAGAATTTCGATTTTTAGAAGATTTAAGAATTGAATAGATAGCTAAGAGAGATTTGGCTCGAACATTTCACACCCTACACCCGGCCCACGAGAATGGACCGGATCTCGTATGTTCCTAAAGTAACCGCTTTTGAAAATTTTCAAGATTTAGAGAAATTTGAAAAAAATATTTAAAGAATGTTGTTGTGGATTGGGCTTAGATTGGAAACCCATTTATTTGATCTTGTAAGCCCATTTGATGAAATACATCCAATAAAGTTCTTAGTATGAAACTGAACAATAAGCAAACATAAAGTATAATCCACTGGGCCTTAAGTCCTTATTACATCAAGTAAAACCCAAATAGAATAAAAGCAACTAAAAATAAAATTTAAGTCCAAACTAAATGAAATTTTCGCATGTAGCATGGCCTCCTCTTGGTCCACCTACCGGTCCGTCATTGCTCATCACCAAAAATAATTCCCACAATGGGGTGAGTCAATGCACTCAATGTGCACACAATACTATCAATCAATAGATCGTGCATTCATGTTTAAATCATCAAGTCCATATAATAATGAAATTATGATGCAACCCAAACCCAATCCTAATGGTCCATCCGCTACTCTCCACCAGCACGCCATTCACACCGTGGGACTACTAAGTCAACCTCCATCCGCTACTCTCCACGCTGTGTCATTAGACACTATAATCAAATTTAAACGTTGTGTCATTTGACACTATTGTAACCGAGGTTACCAAAATTTCGCAATGTGACCGTAGTCAACATTTTTTGGTGAGACCAAGTCAACACCTTCAAGCAGTGAGACCAAGTCAAGACTGCTCTCCCCTTTCACATAAACCCAAATGCCCCAAAACATATATATATATAGCATAACTTAATTTCATGTTCATATTCATATATTCGCATGTTATTAAATAACATTTTCACAATCCTATCTAAGTAGGAAACGACTGGTACTTTTTGCCACATTTGTGGTACATAGCCACATTCACATTATTATTCATATCATATATTAAAATATTTAGCCATAAAATATCAAGGATAGTAAGGGTACACACCGATTTGTTTAGTGATTCCTTGAGATTTCAAAAGCTAGATCTAAAGTTTAGATCCTTAGTCCCTACATTTGATTCATCCTTTATTACTTGGCATAAATTCTATTTGGTTATGATATCCAAATCCTAGTAGGATTTGTAAAAGACTTACCTTTGATGCCGATTTGGTGTTTATTCAAATCCTAAAACTTGGTTTTCCTTCACTTGATATTCGCCAACCTTGAATCTCAATATGGGTTAGTTTTCGCTTTTTAATAATTAAAGAACCGATCTAGATAATCATACAAGCTTTGGTCAATACTTTTAGGTACTTACCTTGTGGATCTTAAATCCCAAATTCACCGAATAACTAGGGAACACGTGGCCTATGGTGTACCTTCGAAAAGAATTTCTTCTTCCATGATTCGCCAAGATTTAATAATCAAAATTAGTCTCTAAATTTCAATAAGTCTAGAATATAAAAGAATGGAAAACTAAACTTGATCTTACCCTTATTTGAAGGAATCGATTGCACCTTCACTTCAACCTTTAGAGATTCGGCTTAGAGACTTGATGAACAATCAGCTATGATTCCTTATGTATTTGGTTTCAAAGATGAAAGAAGAGAGGAGTAATAGGCTTAGAAGGAAATCGGCTAGAGGCTAAAAGAAAAGAAGAAAAGAATGGATGCTCAAGAAGAATATTTGGCGTAAGAAAAGAGAGGAGAATGAATAATGAATGGCCCTAGTCCCTCCTTTTATAGTCGAATTTACTAGGCCAAGAATCCTTTACTTGGCCACCACTCTTCCTTATTTTCCTAATTAAAGAATAATTCTTCATTTATCCACCTATTTAGTCAATTTTAAAGAGAATAAAACTCTTCCTTAAGAGTCCTTATGATCTTCTAATTAGCCGAGTTTTAAAGAGAATAAAACCTCTTTGCAAGCTTGTGCCGTCCACCTCTTGGCTTCTAGAAGCAAAATAAAACTTATTTTATTTGCTTCTTATGTGACTCGAACTCAAGCCCAAAACCTTTTGCATGTGGGCCATTTTCTAAGGCCTTAGGTGGCATCTTCAGGTCACTTTTCCAAGTCCGTTATTGGGTCAAATTTCATGTACTTTATATTTTTATGGTCACTTGGCCCTAAGTTCCCCTTTGGGCTCTTAAATTCAACATTCCGGGGTCAATTTTAAGTTTCCTAAAATTTTCGCGCGGCTCTGTAACTTGCCATTTTTCTTACATCCTCAGGTTTCCAAAATGTTCAAGTTTCCAAAATGTTTAGGTTTCCAAAATGTTCAGGTTTCCAAAATGTTTAGGTTTCCAAAATGTTTAGGTTTTCAAAATGTTTAGGTTTCCAAAATGTTCAGGTTTCCAAAATGTTTAGGTTTCCAAAATGTTTAGGTTTCCAAAATGTTCAGGTTTCCAAAATGTTCAGGTTTCCCAAAATGTCTAAGTTTCCAAAAATGTCTAAGTTTCCAAAAATGTCCATTTCCATTTCCATTTCCATTTCCATTTCCATTTCCATTTCCATTTTCATTCATTTCTAGGTTTCCAAAAGTATCAAAATTTATTCATAGTACTTGTAACTTGTCATTTCATACAATTAAACCTGAAATGCATAGGCCCTATTCAGATGTTACGCTTCTACCCCTTAAAAATAATTTCGTCCTCGAAATTACTTACTATCGCTCATCCGTATGGTCTAACTCACCACACTACGCTATTGTCACAAGACTCGATCTTAAAGAACTATCTTACTTTCTAGGCACATTCTCTAAGTTCACAATCAAGGTTCCATATTCTTCATTAGCAACATAAGATCGAACTAATCTTATAGCGAGAAAAGTATTGAAGTATAATCCATAAATAAGAAACTTACTTGTTGTCTCGTCTGCGCTCACTATCCTCGCGACTACCGATCGATAAACTAATCTTGGCTGCCTTGCTTCAACCTTCAACATCTCCGCTTGGTGCTCCACGACCTTGGTCAAACCATTACCTCACATACTCAAACCATGACCCCGCTGAGGTCATGGTCCGCCTCTACCTATTCAGCTAGCATTCTAACTACCGGTCGGCTCTCATCGATTGTTTGGGACAATCCTAAACATATGGTCCTTGGACCCACACCTAAAACATGCTCCTATCTTTTCCAACACTCCCCTAGATGCCTCTTTCCACAATACTCACAAGGATGAATCGCCACTGCATCAAAGCCTTGTTGATCCTTTGGCCCATCAGTTTAGGCCTCTTATTCCCGATGATCCAAAACCTCTTCCTACTTATTTCGATCAAGGTTCGCTTGATGGAATCCTTAATTCCCTCGCCACTTTAGCCTTATCCACCAAAGCGTAGAATTCCGCCCCGATGCGGTGCTATCAATGCCTTAGATCATTCCTCACCATCCTCAAACGGACACATGTTCATGCTCATTGCCACTACCCTCGAGCATAGCGGCTCAACCTCGTAAATTTCGCTTCATATTCTCATGACGGACTTACTCCCTTGTACTAACCCTAGAAAAGCCTTCTCTCGCTCATCGTGTACCGGTTCCCACATACTTCTTCCGAAAGGCCCTTTAACAAATTCCTGTGTCGATTTTCACTATGGTACCATCAATAACAATAACCACCATCGACACGCTTCATCGCAGAACAAAGCCACCATCCCTTTCACTTTTCCTCCGAGTCAAATCAAGCTCATCCATTATACGCCCGCTGTTTCCAACCAAGACTCAATTGCATTAGGTGCCACATTGATACTCCTCAAACATTTCGCTCCATTAGCTCGAGCCGCTCAGTACCGACTTTCGATTTCCTCCATTTCCACCGCACCGCCACCAATTCCAAAACTCGCAGAACGACATGCGACACAACCTCTTCCCATTCGAGCTCGCTGCTCAACATTAACAAATGGGGTGGTGGTGGTGGTGGCATCTCATTGTTTGACCCTTGACCCGACCTAACGGTTCCGACACGGTCATCCTTCCTCTTCTCTAACCACCACGACCACGCCCTCTAGAGCTCATTTTCTAACGCCGAGATCCGATTAAGAAATTTTATGGATTAGTCAATGTTCCACTTTTTATCAACAAGGAGTTTTATGGGAAAGGATTTTAGAGTGGTTCTTTCGATCATACAACACATGCCTTTTCCATTCTTCCATCCATCCATCAAACAAATATGAACTTCCGTTCATTCAGGGAAATGTTGTAGTTTTTGTCGTTGTTGTTGTCGTTTTTCACTACCCGGGGGTATTTTCGTAATTTTGTCCTACAAGGTATTTTCAAAATTTTTCAGAAGGAAAAATAAAAAACATTTCTTGGGGTTTTTGTCAAAAAAAAATATTTTGAAGATTTTGAAGTCTTGGTAATTTTGGAAAAATTTCAAAATTTGGGGGTATTTCGGTAATTTTTGACCTCAGGGGTATTTTGGTAATTTTTCACAAATCTTGGTAAATTTGAAAATTTTAATAAATTTGGGGTATTTCAAAAGTTGTAAAACTTTGAGGGTTCTTTTCGAAAGTTGTTCCTTCAAAGATGGGAACGTTGCAAAAATTTGAAAATTAGGGTCATTTTGGTAATTTTGTAAGTTAGGGGCAATTTTGTAATTTTTCCAAAATCACGGTATTTTGGTATTTTACAAATTAGGGTTTTTGAATGTCTATGAAATGTTAAAATTTTGGTAAAGCTGTTGAGTAGTTGAACATTTTACAAACCAGGGGCGTTTTGGTAATTTTACTGCTAAGGGCATTTTTGTAATTTTCGCAAATCAGGAGTTTTTCAGAGAATGTTGTAAAAATAATTTTCTTAGATTTAAAAGAAAGTTTTGAAAGTTTAAAAAAAACTAGGGTTTGTTGTTTTGTTCTCTCTCTCTCTTTTTTTAAAACATGGCTAGTTCCCTTTCGGGTTTTAGTCATTATGTTTAGCCTATGACCGAGCCCTCTTGGTCGTGGTGAACCTAAGCTACGCATCAGTGTGATTCATGTGGAGAGGAGGTGAGTCACGCTGATCGCTTAAATACCAAGCTCCCACCAAACTGCTCCTAGACATGCGCATGAGGTTGCCACACCACCGAGCCTCTCGAGTTATGGTGAACCGAAGCTACGCACTGTAGGATTCTGCAAGAGGAGGTGAGTCACTAGGACTGCTTAAATACCAAGCTCTTCCTGATCCAATCCTAGACATGCATACAAGGGTTACCACACCACTAGCTCGATGACTTAGCCATAGGTTGGTTCAAGGTATTAAGTCTTATGTATCCGTGTTTGAGTAGACTAATCCTGGGTTCAAGTTCATATCATTCTATTCTACGCTCCATGCCTTTTCTACCCTTATATAAATCATGTAATCACACATATAGTTAGGGGTACTTACCGTGGATCATGGTTTGAGACTTAGGGCCATGCCAAAAGCCTCGCTTATTTTTAAAGAAAATCATTTGGCTCGCTTTGAAAACGTTTTGGGCCTCGAGCCCACGTGCCGAGAGTTTAAAACTGCTCGATACTAAATCGAACATTTCACACCCGCCCACGAGAATGGACCGGATCCGTATGTTCCTAAAGTAACCGGTTTTGAAAATTTTCAGATTTAGAGAAATTTGAAAAAATATTTAAAGAATGTTGTTGTGGATTGGGCTTAGATTGAAACCCATTTATTTGATCTTGTAAGCCCATTTGATGAAATACATCCAATAAAGTTCTTAGTATGAAACCGAACAATAAGCAAACATAAAGTATAATCCATCGGGCCTTAAGTCCTTATTACATCAAGTAAAACCCAAATAGAATAAAAGCAACTAAAAATAAAATTTAAGTCCAAACTAAATGAAATTTTCTCGCATGTAGCATGGCCTTCTCTTGGTCCACCTACCCCGGTCCGTCATTGCTCATCACCCAAAAATAATTCCCACAATGGGGTGAGTCAATGACTCAATGTGCACACAATACTATCAATCAATAGATCGTGCATTCATGTTTAAATCATCAAGTCCATATAATAATGAAATTATGATGCAACCCAAACCCAATCCTAATGGTCCATCCGCTACTCTCCACCTGCATTCGCCATTCACACCGTGGGGACTACTAAGTCAACCTCCATCCGCTACTCTCCACGTTGTGTCATTAGACACTATAATCAAATTTAAATGTTGTGTCATTTGACACTATTGTAACCGAGGTTACCAAAATTTCGCAATGTGACCGTAGTCAACATTTTTCACAGTGAGACCAAGTCAACACCTTCGTTGGTGAGACCAAGTCAACACTGCTCTCCCCTTTCACATAAATCCCAAATGCCCCAAAACATATATATATATAGCATAACTTAATTTCATGTTCATATTCATATATTCGCATGTTATTAAATAACATTTTTCACAATCCTATCGGAAGTAGGAAACGTACCTGGGTACTTTTTGCCACATTTGTGGTACATAGCCACATTCACATTATTATTCATATCATATATTAAAATATTTAGCCATAAAATATCGAAGGATAGTAAGGGTACACACCTGATTTGTTTAGTGATTCCTTGAGATTCTGAAAAGCTAGATCTAAAGTTTAGATCCTTAGTCCCTACATTTGATTCATCCTTTATTACTTAGCATAAATTCTATTTGGTTATGATATCCAAATCCTAGTAGGATTTGTAAAAGACTTACCTTTGATGCCGATTTGGTGTTTATTCAAATCCGAAAACTTGGTTTTCCTTCACTTGATATTCGCCAACCTTGAATCTCAATATGGGTTAGTTTTCGCTTTTTAATAATTAAAGAACCGATCTAGATAATCATACAAGCTTTGGTCAATACTTTTAGGTACTTACCTTGTGGATCTTAAATCCCAAATTCACCGAATAACTAGGAACACGTGGCCTATGGTGTACCTTCGAAAAGAATTTCTTCTTCCATGATTCGGCCAAGATTTAATAATCAAAATTAGTCTCTAAATTTCAATAAGTCTAGAATATAAAAGAATGGAAAACTAAACTTGGATCTTACCCTTATTTGAAGGAATCGATTGCACCTTCACTTCAACCTTTAGAGATTCGGCTTAGAGACTTGATGAACAATCAGCTATGATTCCCTTATGTATTTGGTTTCAAAGATGAAAGAAGAGAGGAGTAATAGGCTTAGAAGGAAATCGGCTAGGAGGCTAAAAGAAAAGAAGAAAAAGAATGGATGCTCAAGAAGAATATTTGGCAGAAGAAAAGAGAGGGAGAATGAATAATGAATGGCCCTAGTCCCCTCCTTTTATAGTCGAATTTACTAGGCCAAGAATCCTTTACTTGGCCACCACTCTTCCTTATTTTCCTAATTAAAGAATAATTCTTCATTTATCCACCTATTTAGCCGAATTTTAAAGAGAATAAAACTCTTCCCTTAAGAGTCCTTATGATCTTCTAATTAGCCGAGTTTTAAAGAGAATAAAACCTCTTTGCAAGCTTGTGTCCACCTCTTGGCTTCTAGAAGCAAAATAAAACTTATTTTATTTGCTTTTATGTGACTCAAACTCAAGCCCAAAACCTTTGCATGTGGGCCATTTTCTAAGGCCTTAGGTGGCATCTTGTGTCACTTTTCCAAGTCCGTTATTGGGTCAAATTTCATGTACTTTATATTTTTAGGGTCACTTGGCCCTAAGTTCCCTTTGGGCTCTTAAATTCAACATTCGGGGTCAATTTTAAGTTTCCTAAAATTTCACATGCTCAGAATCTTGCCATTTTTCTTACATCCTCGTGTTTCCAAAATGTTCAAGTTTCCAAAATGTTTAGGTTTCCAAAATGTTCAGGTTTCCAAAATGTTTAGGTTTCCAAAATGTTTAGGTTTCCAAAATGTTTAGGTTTCCAAAATGTTCAGGTTTCCAAAATGTTTAGGTTTCCAAAATGTTTAGGTTTCCAAAATGTTCAGGTTTCCAAAATGTTCAGGTTTCCCAAAATGTCTAAGTTTCCAAAAATGTCTAAGTTTCCAAAAATGTCCATTTCCATTTCCATTTCCATTTCCATTTCCATTTCCATTTCCATTTTCATTCATTTCTAGGTTTCCAAAAGTATCAAAAATTTATTCATAGTACTTGTAACTTGTCATTTCATACAATTAAACTGGAAATGCATAGGCCCTATTCAGGATGTTACATGGCCAATGCGTATTAAGGAGAAGAATAGAATAATAGAGATGTGATTTCGGCTTTTAGGGATTAGAAGAAAAATAACAATAGAGGTTAAAAGATTCGGCCAACTAGGAAATTTTAGAGAGGAAGAAAGGGTGAATAAAATGGTGGTTTTTGGCTTTTGAGAGAAAGAAGATGAGAAATGAAAATAAAAGAAAGGCTTCCAAAATTTTGGCACACCCCCTCTTTATATAGAAAACTGATTCTTTCCTTTAGCAGAGATTGATTTGCAGCCAACACTGCCACACATGATAGCTCCTATCCCTTTTCCCTTATCTTAATCTATTATCTCCTCAAAATAGTCTTTATCTCGGTTATTATCCTTAAAGACAAAATCCCTAAATAATAGCCTTTATCCGCTTATTATCCACATAGAATAAATATAGTAAAATTCCCAAAAAATAGCCTTGTGCCGCCCACTTCCTAATCCCTAATGCCAAATTTAACTAACTTAAATTAGAATATTTGGACTCCTTAAAACTTAAAATTTGGGCCCCTAACACTTAAATTAACTCATTCCACATATTCACCCATTAAACGATAGGCCCAAAAATTTAGAATGTTACGCTTCTATTCTTCCTTAAAGAAATTTCGTCCTCTAAATTTCTAACTAACTAGAAATCATACTACCTACGCCTCACTACCATGCTTTTGGCCAAGGCCCAATTTTAAACCCAAAATAAACACTTAGTATTCTATGGTAGAGTACGACCGATATTCACATCTAGTGCGTCCTTGTCCCCTTGTACTCATGCTACCGGTTCGCTTTTATCTGATTAAAAATTTTATGAATTATTGGTTTTCTTCCACTGATTATCCAAGTACAGTATTATGATTAGTAGATTTAAGAGTGGTTTTTTTCGAATTCGAACCTATCTACAGTTTTTAGTCTTCCTAATTCTAGGAATCATGCACATTCAACATTCATACACACCCACATACAAGTAGCATCCATCACCTAAGGGTTTTTTGGTAATTTTCCAACTCGGGGGTATTTCAATAATTTTATAAATTCAGGGGTATTTCGATAATTTTACAAATTCGGGGTATTTTGGTAATTTATAAATCTGAGGTATTTTGGTAATTTTAAAATTCGGGGGTATTTCGATAATTTTGAAATTCGGGGATATTTCAGTAATTTTGCCAATCAGGGGTATTTTGATGTTGTTGTTGTTTTTGTTTTCTATGGAAAAATTCTGTTGACTTTGTAAATCGGGGTATATTTGCAAATCATGGGTATATTTTCTTTTTTCAAAATAAGGATATTTTAGCAATTTTGTGAGAAAAAAGGTAGCTGGTCCCTTTCGGGTTTTAATTATAAATTTTGGCTCATCAACAAGTCCTCTTGTTAGAGTGAACAAACACTACGCACTGTAGGATTCAGAGAAGAGGAGGTGAGTCGCTAGGACTGCTTAAATACCAAGCTCTCCTCAGATCCACTCCTAGACATGCGTATGCTGCTGCCACACCCTAACTCTCGGTGACTAGTTCACAGGATTTGTTTCGATAAATTAAGTCTTATGGAATTTAAGAAGTTGTTTAAGTTAAGTTTATAGTCCATCAAAGTCTAATTAAACTAGCCTATGTTCCATAAAGCCCATCAAGCCCACATATATATATCACACAATGGTTTAGAGTACTTACCAAGGACTTGGGCCGAGACGAAAGTGCCATATCGAGCTAACAAACTCAATTATCATTTCAAAAAAAAAAAACAACATGCAAGTTTCAAAAGCCCACCTTTAGAAAACGTTTTGAGCCCAAAAACCCAAAAGTCGAGTTTTGAACCTGCTCTAATACTAATTTGTAACACCCCAAACCCGGCCCAAACACTACAATCGGATCTGGTATGTCACTAAGGAAATTTTGTAAAACATGTTGCATTTTCAGAAAAATATTTTGGTAAAGTTTAACCTTTTATTCGGGAAAAATTCATAACTTATAGTTTTAAATAAAATATGCCTTTATGAATTAAAAACCCAAATTTAAATACATGCTTAGTTCAATTAAAAATAAAAAAAATTAAATAACTAAAAGTAATAAAAGCCCGTAATAAAACAAAATATAAACTGGTGGCCCATGGCCTTATTACAACGAGATTTAAAATCCATTAAATAAGAATATAAAATAATAACTAGAGTCTTTTTGTTGGATCCAAATGTTCTTTTGCATGGCCACCTTGCGCTCCTCTCTAGCCCGGTCCGAGGCACTAAATGCTACCTGCAATGTTAATTAATTGGTTGAGTCGTGAGACTCAGTGTGCAACCCTCATGCACCATTAGATTTGGGCCTCAGCCCCATACAACTAAAATAATCAGAATTAATATACATAATAAAAATAATATGCAAGCCTAACCCAAATCCTAGGTTTTCATCCGCTACACGCCCTCGCATCACCATTCACACCATTGGGGATTTCTACAATCAACCCACATCGCTACACGCCTTGATGGTAGTCGTCGCTCATCATCGATCATGGCCGTAGCTACTACAATAGATCACAAAAAGCCGCTACAATGATCACGGTAAAATCGCTACAATGATCACCAAAAACCGCTACAACATATAACTTCCTCCTTTCATCAAACCCAACCCATGCAATCACATAAAATCAATATACTTATATTGTTTAATCAGAACATTCACTAACCTGATGATTTATTTTTACCCTCTTTGGGTTTCCTCTATTATGCCCGGATTTTGGCATTTATCAAAACATATAAGACTTATAATCATATATTAATCAAACAGATCTAGATGGTGGGAAAGTGTTACACACCTGATATCGCGAAATCCAATATTCTTAGTCGATATCCTTGTTATCCCGATCTGCCTTTGCTCAAAAAGCCGGAAAGATGTGAAAATAGGGCCTCTCCTATAATCGGCCATGGTTAGTGTTCTACCCGATTTCATATATTTATAAATAAACCAATCTCCTTACCTTGAAATCCCGAAAATAACACGACTTGAGTGTTACTAATCTTTGACTTAGAGATCTAAGCGTTGGACTCCTCTTTAGATCTTGAAATGAAGAAAATAAGAAAAACCCTTGATTAGTCACTAAATAGCCATTCGGCTAGGGACTTTGAAAAGCCAGAGAAATATTGGAAACTCAAAATCGACACATACCTATTATTTTCTTCAGATTCGACACAAGCAGACTTTACTGGAAAAAATTCGGCAACTTCAGGAGGTGAGATCTAAGAATTTTGATTTTTAGAAGATTTAAGAATTGAAGAGATGGCTAAGAGAGATTTGGCCAATGAGTATTAAGGAGAAGAATAGAATAATAGATATGTGATTTCGGCTTTTAGGGATTAGAAGAAAAATAAAAATAGAGGTTAAATGATTCAGCCAACTAGGAAATTTTAGAGAGGAAGAAAGTGTGAAGAAAATGGTGGTTTTCAGCTTTTGAGAGGAAGAAGATGAGAAAAGAAAATAAAAGAAAGGCTTCCAAAATTTCGACACACCCCTCTTTATATAGAAAACCGATTCTCCCTTTAGCAGAGATTGATTTTCACCAACACCGCCACACATGATAGCTCATATCCCTTTTCCTTATCTTAATCGATTATCTCCTCAAAAATAGTATTTATCTCGCTTATTATCCTTAAAGACTAAATCCCTAAATAATAGCCTTTATCCGCTTATTATCCACATAGAATAAATATAATAAAATTCCCAAAAATAGCCTTGTGCCGCCCACTTCCTAATCCCTAATGACAAATTTAACTAACTTAAATTAGAAGATTTGGACTCCTTAAAACTTAAAATTTGGGCCCTTTACACTTAAATTAACTCATTCCACATATTCACCCATTAAACGCATAGGCCCAAAAATTCAGGATGTTACAGATTGGGTTGGGTTGCATTACATTATCTGCATTATCATGTTTATAAGGCTAAGGCCCAGTTTGTTTATTTATAGGGCTAAGGCCCATTTTTTTATATATGGGCTTTGGCCCAGTTGGTTTCTGTATGGGTTTTGGCCCAATTAATGACTTGTAAGGAGATTATATACTGAGTTCTTGTGACTCACTCCTTTTTCTTAATCCTTTCAGGTAATGCTCAATAATGAGGACTTGGGGCCATGAATGACTCGGTGGAGGCCATACTTTGGAAATAATAATTTTGAATATTAGTAAACTACTTTTCCGCTTTATTTTATTATTTTTGCTATTTTGGTTTAAGTTGTAAGGTCTCTGGAATATGTTTTAAATTGCTTTATGTTTTGACGTACTTAATATTTTCTTGAATTATTTTAAATCGAATTTTCTAAAATCATAAATAACGGTTTTTCAAAATTGATCAACAAATGGATTTCATAACAAACTTGTATAAATAATTTAACTTGGAGTTTCTTTCGAATTATCAACAACATTTTCGAAAGTTACGATTTTAAAAGATCACTAGTTCAAACATCGATTCTTCAATCAGCCTTTCAAAGATTAGTAGTATTTTTATCAAGTATTTCTAAACAAACTTGTTTTTCTTAACTATAACAAATTAATGTCAATCTTTAATCACAAGTTCTTTAAACACTTTCTTCATGTGACATACCGGATCCGGTCATAACACATGGGCCGGGTTTGGGGTGTTATAGAAGTAATTAGAGTCCAACTGGGAGAAGAAGTCCTATTGACCTGTACAAAATGTGGTTGCATAACATCAAGAATCTTCGTGACGTACCAGTTCTCCTCGTCATGACATCGTTGTCACGTCCATTGCAAAAAAACAGTCACGTCATCCCAATGTAAGGGACCTCATCATCCCGATGTTGGGCCTATTTTGGCCCTTCTTCGGTTGCTCGTGGATTTTTATCTAAGGTGCCTACAACGTGTCCAATAAATGTGAGGCACACCCCATAGTTCGAGCCCACACTCAAAGCGATCCGTGGTATGAGAATAACAGATAAGGTTGTTTCGTTGAAAGTTAGGAATGTCTAGGATCTGTCTTGCACAAAACCCTTGTAATTTTTGAAAAAAAATTATTGATATAAATATCACAAATCGACTTGGTTTTTAAATTTTTTAATTTTTCGCTGTGATAGAAAATCGTTTTTAAACAATATTTTTTTTCTAACATAACGTTGGATCCAGGAGAGGTTAACTATAAATAGAGGCCTTCCTCTTTATTTGTAATCATCCCATAGTGTCCCATTGTACTTCATTCTTGAGTAATAGAATAATTTGAGAGCATTTACTTAAACAACTTGTAAGCGTTGCTTTATTGTGGCTTTTTCTATTCTTTCATTGCTTCTTTATCTTTGAGTTGCTTCCACTTTATTTTTGGTGCCATTAGAATTTCTATAAAAAAAACTTTTCTTTGCAAAAGTTAGGCTAACTTAGGTAGATTTGAAACAAAGAGATCTTCTAAAACTGCACAGATTGCGAGATTAAAGTTCTAGCCCTGTGACACATAAGCCCGACCCAACCCATAAACACCTCTATAAGTAATGTACTGTTCAAATTGTTTTTTCCATTCAATTCAAAATAAAAATTTGTAGAACTTTCATATAAAATCCTAGCAAAACCCACAAAACCCAAAAACATTCTCATCAATAAAACAAATGCCAGAATCCCTCCCCCCAAAAAAAGAATTTTTAAACACTACATAAAAGACCCACAAAAACTAGCATTTTTTTTCTTTTGTTTGGGGTTTTTCAAATTAAAAAAGAAAAGAAAAGAAAACTAACCCTAAAAACATATAGCCAATTTCAAAACGCTTAAAAAGAATCTGTTTCAACTTACAAAATCCATCCAAAAGACTAACAAATGCCTGATATGCTGCAGAAAAATTGAACATTGCAGTACATGTATCTTAATTTCTATTTAGCTTATAACAATCAATATGAAATTAAAACAAACTAATGAAAAGATTGTTGCACTTACAATATTGGTTTCTTCTACATCTGAGATTACTAAGCAAAATAATAAAAAAAGTTTATACAGATGAAAATAATAGCATAAAATATTTTTATTAAAAGATTTTTTTAATTTAAATTCATTTTAAAGAGTTTTATTAAAACATTAAAGAATCTGAGATGCCAATCACGTATCCCTTTAATTGAATAAAAATACCCGATTTGAAAAAATTACTTCCTCAAGAAAACTCTTGCAAGTTGAATGATGATGATTGTATTGTACATTAATAAAAGAAAAAATATATATAAAAAATAATTAAGTAAAATATAAAATATATTATAAACATTAAAATTAATTAAAATAAAATAAAATTTTCAACTCCGTTTGATTTGACAATTAAAATTCTGAATCCAATCTAAAATTAAATTGAATTCAATAAAAACCAAACCAATTTGTTTTTGAAATCCGAAAATTAGGTCTATTTCTGATTAATAGTTTGATGGAAATTAGGTGTGGTTGATGCTTTCATTTACACTTTTGCTTTTAGTAGTTTTGATTTGCTATTCACCAGTTAAGTTTATGACATGTTATTCACTTTTATGCCATTCAATACATATAAAGGCAAAGTTAACAATTTTAACTAATTTGCTATGTTTTTAAATGGAAAGGGCCTAATTTGCTCTGTTATACTTTAACTCAAAATCTTACTGCAATAATTTGAGATTAAAAATTGAATGCGAAAATTTACTTTTGAGATTATTAAAAAAAAGAAAAGAAATTAGGTCTAAACAGAATATATGATTTTTTATACTATTTTTAAATTTGTTGGAGGAAGTGATTAAATCTATTTTTTAAAATAAAATCTTAGTATCTTGAAGTTAAAGTGACAGTTTTCATGATTAAATCTTTAATTATTCAGATATTTTAACCTAATTATTCGTAAATTTTAGTTATTGCACCCATTTTCTCAAGTACTTGAAAATTTTAATTTAAAAAATCACATGCAAATTTTTAAACAACCAATATTTACTGGCTTTTATTAAATGGGTTTCGTTTAATATATAGAGATATAATTAAGCCAAAAATCAATTACTTTAATTTAAGGTATTTAAGGTATTTACTTTAATATTTATTCGGTTACCTAATAAATGTATTGGATTAAAATTGAACATTAAAATTGATTTTCTCTCTATCTTATTAGGTTACACACATACACAAATTAATAGAAACTTATAGCCTC
Organism: Gossypium rotundifolium; assembly: GCA_025506655.1. Taxonomy (NCBI): domain Eukaryota; kingdom Viridiplantae; phylum Streptophyta; class Magnoliopsida; order Malvales; family Malvaceae; genus Gossypium; species Gossypium rotundifolium. The sequence continues at coordinate 23,911,820 of CP106730.1, read as the reverse complement.
CACTATTAGGTTTGTGTAACAAAAGGAAAATGTCAAGAAGGAGAAATCAATATATCATGGTGTTCTTCAAATCTAATAGATAGCTCCAATTCCACGTTAGATAATTCTATATATTTTGTGAAAATCATATTACTAGAATTATTTATTATGCAATATTAGGTTTTGATAGTAGAATGATCAATTATGCAATATTATGTTTACTTTTGAATTTGCGTCATTCAAGTAGAAAATAAAATTTTAACCATTGTTCTAAACATGCCATATCACAATAACTCTACTTTTTAATGTTTAACCTTATATTAAAAAAAAAAATCAAATGTATTCATATACAAGGAAAAACGAAGTGGACCAATAAGAGGGGAGGACATCTAAAAGCTTAAGCCTATAGGCTTAACCCACCATACCATTCCAAGATCCAGCCTCCTCTACTGGTACATTAGAACTATTATCCAAGGCTAAAACACATGTGACATATTCCCATATAGTCTCCCATTAATAGTTGTTCGCATGTAACAAGGTTACTCTAGTAAGAGAATGAGCTGCTTTATTTGTAATATCCCGGATTAGGGCTTATGCACTATTGCTAAATTATATGAAATAGCATGCTTGAGTATGTTGTGAATGTGTATTGTGAAATTTGTGAACCTTAGTGAGTGGGTGAACGCTTTAGAAATTATTTAAATTTAAGTCTAAAAGAGGGAGTTAAGCCTAATAGGCCTTAAGAAAATAAATGGGGGAAATAAAACACACAATTGGGCTTGGAAAAGTGGCCCGAAGGTGCCACTTAGGGCCTCTGGGAATGACGCCACAAGCAGGGAAGATGGGCCAAGGTTCGAGTCACAAGGGAGCAAATAAAGCTTTAATTTTTGCGGCATAAGAAGTAGAGATGGATGGTATAGGGAGACTGAGGAAAGAGTTTGAGATGAAGTCTAGTTCTTTTAGGAATTTCGGCAAGGGTAGGAGAATAAGTGTTGGTCGGCCAAGGGACTCTAGGTAGACTAATTTCAGCAGAAAGGGGAAAAGGGTGGCTATTCTTCATTTTTTTTCTTTTCCTCTGCCGAATTCTCTCTGCCAATTATTCTTTTTTTTCCTTTTTGATTCTCCAAAAGCCGAACCTTCAACATCAACCTATTCTTCTTCTTTTTGCAAAATCAATCAAAGCCGAAACCCCTCCCTAAAATAATCATTGCCGATTCTTCCTAAAGCTCATATCTCTCTCTCTCTTTTCCTCCTTGAAACCGATTACTCCATTAAAACCCAAAAGCCGAAATCTTTTGAGCACTAGCCAGCCTTCATAGCCGAATCTTTGAGGGGCTTCAAGCAAAGGTGCTGTCAACTTTTGTATTAAGGGTAAGAGCCAATTGTCATTCGGTTTCCATTCTTCTCCTTAAACTAGGAATCTAACCCTACTAATGTCTTTGACCGAAACCATGAAGGACTCTTTCGGGATTTGTCTCTTGTCGACTTTAAGGAAGGATATTTGAGATTTTAAAGATTCAAGGTAAGACATGTGTATATTCGGCCAAGGGCTATCTACTTGCAATTTAAATTTAGAATCGGATCTAACATATGTGTATAGGTATTTCGACAACTCCATAACCAAGTGGTGTTTTCGGGATTTGAGAATCATAAGGTAAGTGTACTTACACATTCGGCCAAGGCCATGTTTGGTGCTATAGATCTATTTCTTAATTATTCAAAAGCCAGAAACTAACCCCTTAAGTGATCTAATGCTAGTCGATTACAAGGTAGAAGGATTTCAACGTTTCGGGATTTGATTAGTAGTAGAATCGGCACCAAGGTAAGTTTTGAGTTATAATCCTAGAAGGATTTGGTTTTATAGCCGAGTGGCTCTTTACTAATATGAATAGGATTGGCCGAATATAGGCATTAAAGATCTAAAGCAGTAGATTGGATTTTCGGGATTTGGAGTGAATTGCTAAGTAAATCAGGTGTGTACCCCACACTAAATCTCGATAGATTTACGGTTTTAATTTATTATATGTGTTAATATGAAAGCGTAAGAATATGGCTAAGTTACCATGCGATGGTACAAAGTACTGTGCACGCTTTTCCTACTCCTACTCGGAATATAAAATGATCTATCATGGCACATAAGTGCGACGTATAAGAATGTGAATAAAGGCATAAGGCATAACATTTGCATGTTTTGTATGACATGGGGCATATGGGTGATATGAAAAGGGGAAGTGAATTGGTGGTTATATACCCCAATAAGTGAATGTGGTGACTTCTGTCACAATTATGTGAATATGGTGACTCATGTCACATTATAAGAATGTGGTGACTTATGTCACGATTTTATATCTGGTGGCTATGCCACAAAATTATAAGGGTGATGAGCACGTCGACTGCAGCGACTACCTTCGATGGTCTGTAGCGGATGGAGGGTTGACTTAGTAGTCCCCACGGTGTGACGGTTGGTATGGGTGATGTGTAGCGGATGGATATCTAGGTTTGGGTTCGGGATTGCATGATATTATGTATGATTTGATATGCCTGAATTTATTTGAGTTTTGGTGTTGGTTGTACACATTGAGTCTGTTTGACTCACCCCTTGTGAGACTATTTTTCAGGTGATGATCAGTGATGGACCGGGTCGATAGGAGCTCAAGGGTGGCCATGCAAAGCTCAAAGACTTCTTATTTTTATTTATGTTTAAGTTTTAAATTACTCCGGGTTTTTATTTGATGTAATAAGGCCAAAGTGTTAGATTGTTCATACATGTTTTCGAATTACTTAGTACGATATGAATATTATCCAATTAAAGTTAAAAGTATAATTTTTCTTAAGTATGAATATCAAATGTTTTGACACCTAATCTACATGGGTTTTAAAGCTTTGAGCCCAATCCAAATCAACTGATTTCAAAAACTCACAAATTTTAGCAAAGTTTAAATAAGATTTGAATTGTTTTTCCTAGAAGCATACCAGATCCGATCGTGGCTTGTAAGGTGGTTTGGGGTGTTTCACTTGTATCGAGCCAGTTCAAAACTCGGCCTTGAGGGCTTTTAGGGCCCAAAATGTTTTCTGCCTTTTGAAAATGGACTTTTCTAAGAAATAAACAGGCTTTCTGGCATGGCACCTGAGTCTCCGACCCGAATTTCACCAGGTAAGTACCCTATCCATTATGTGAATTATTGCATGATTTTTAGAGGGGTAGAAATGGAACATAGATTAGTATGATAAAGTACTTGAACTATAGGACTAGTTTACCCCAACAATTACATAAGAATTTAAATTCACAATTAAACAAACTCGTGTCTAAGTCACGAAGTTAAGGTGTGGCAACCATTGTGCGCATGTCAGGATTGGTTTCGGTGGGAGCTTGGTATTTAAGCAGTCCGCGTGACTCACCTCCTACCCATTTGAATCCTACCTGGTGCGTAGCTTCAGTTCACCCTAACCAGGAGGACTTAGTCACGGGCTAAACTCAATAATTAAAACCCGAAAGAGACTAGCCATATTTTTATGGAAACCCTAGTTTTAAAAGTCAACAAACTACCCTTTTGAAATTATGAAAATTATTATTTTGGAAGAAAATTCCTAAGAATTTTTAATTTACAAATTAGCTAAATACCCCTAGTGGTAAAAAAATTACTAAAATGCCCTTGGTTCTAAAATTTCCATATTACCCTTGATTTCAATAAAATTTCCCTACTTTGTAAAAATATCCAAAAACTTTACAAAATATCAAGACACCCTGATTTGGAAAATTTACAAAATTATCCCTAATTTGCAAAATGACCAAATTACCCCTAACCTACGCAAATGACCAAAATACCCTCAGTAAGGAAAATTACCGAAGTACCCTCAAATTAGAAATCTTTAAAAATACCCTTGTTTTGAAAGTCACCAGGAACCAAATTTTGTGAAAAATTATCGAAATGACCCTGGCTTGTAAAATTGTAAAAATACCCCTAGTGCATAAAATCATCATTTCACCCTTGAAATTTTTCCAACAAGAATTTTAATTTTGTAAAATATCATCAATCTCTATTTTGCAACATTTTCAAATACCCTAATTTGAAAAGTTACTAAAATACCCCTGTAGGACAAAATTACGAAAATACCCCTAGGTAGTGGAAAATAACAAACAACGACAACTACAACATTTCTCTATAATGAATGCAAGTTCATGTGTGTGACTAAATGAATAATTGGAGATTGTATGTGTATGACTCGAAAAAACTACTTCTTAAAACTATTAGACATAAAACTGTTCGTGATAAAATAGTGGAAGAAAAACTAATCTATAAAATTCTTTAATCAGATAAACGCAAAGTGAAAGTATGAATTCAAGGGGACGTGGTCGTAACGTGTGTGGACGTGGAAGAGGCCGAATGACAGTGTCTAAACCCGTGAGATTGGGTCAAGGATCTGAGAATGAAATGCTACCACCACCACCCCCTGCCGCTGATGTGGAATATCAGGACTAGACGGGGGATGACGCAGTGTCACAAGCGATGCTGCGGGTTTTGGAAAGGGCGGCTGGAGTAGGTTGAGGCATGGGAGCTCGGGAGTCGGTACCTGAGTGACTCCTAGCCAACGGAGCTGAAGTGTTCCGTGGTGTATCAGGTGTAGCACCCAATACCACTGAGTATTGGTTAGAGGCGACTGAGCGGATTATGGATGAGCTCGACTTAACTGACGAGGAAAAGCTAAAAGGGTTGGTGTCGCTTCTCCGCGATGAGTCATATCAATGGTGGCTCACGGTGCGGGATGGTGCTACCACTGAGGAACTCACGTGGGAGTATGCTAAAGCAGCATACCAGAAGAAGTATGTTGGCACTCATTATATTGATGCCTAGAAAAAGGCTTTTCTAGGACTGGTTCAAGGGAACAAGTCCGTAGCTAAATATGAAGCTGAATTCCTAAGGCTGAGCCGTTATGCTCGAGGGATAGTGTCTACTGAGCATGAACGGTGTGTCTGATTTGAAGACGGACTAAGAGATGACCTGAGGTTATTGATAGCCCCGCAGTAGGAGCGGGAGTTTGCTGTATTGGTGGGAAAGGCTAAAGTAGCCAAAGGTATCAAGGATTCAGTAAGACAAAACACTGATCGGAATAGAGGATTTGGATTATCAAGGCCATCTAGGAATGAGCAAAAAAGGCCTAGAGTTGATGGGCTGCGAGGTCAGCAAGCTACTTCAGGAGGGCAGTATCGTACTTGTGATCAGTGTGGGAAGAGGCACTTAGGAGAGTGTTGGAAGAAAACGGGAGGATGCTTTAAGTGTGGGTTGAATGACTACATGATTAAGGATTGTCCAATGATAACCGAAGGGGGTCGACCAGTAAATCAAGGTCCTAACCAGGCGGGAAGAGAAGGACAGCAGCCACTGCAAGGTCGTGGTTCAGCTGGCAGAGGAAATAATACTGGTAGAGGACGGGGAACACCGGGCTGAGGTGTTGGTAACAAGGAGGCCCGACAACTGGGTTTGGTTTATACGGTTCACCGAAGGGAGGACAGAGACGCACTGGACGTCATAACCGATACGTTCCTTATATCTGGCAAACCCTATGTTGCTTTAATTGATGTGGGCTCGACCCATTCATATGTTGCATGTAGTGTAGTTGAAACACTAGGCATAGCCTCTGAACTTTCTAATAGGGAGATGACCGTAGTAAGACCGTAGTAAGCCCATTAGGTCAAACGGTAGTGGTGAATAAGATATTCCGGACATACCTTTGGAGCTTCAGGGAGTAGTATTCCCTGTTGACTTAATGGAATTACTGTTTGGAGAATTCGATCTTATACTAGGCATGGATTGGCTAGTGGAGTATCGGGCTGTATTAGATTGTGCAGCCAAATGAATGGAGTTAAGGACCCCAGAGGAGGAGGTGATAGTTATGATAGGAGAAAGAAGAAACTACTTGTCTAATGTAGTTTCTGCTTTAAAGGCTGATAAGATGGTTCAAAAGGGTGTAAGGCATTTTTGGCCTTCATTAGTGCTTTGGATACAAACGAAGGGGGAGTTAGTGGAGTTAGAACTGTAAGGGAGTTTAAGGATGTCTTTCCGGAGGAATTACCCAGAATACCCCCGGACAGGGAGGTAGAGTTTGGAATTGACTTCTTTGCGGTGCTGACTCCTATGTCCATTGCCCCATACAGAATGGCACCAAAGGAGTTGGTTGAGATCAAGGCTCAGATCCAAGAATTGCTTGACCATGGGTTTATTCGACCCAGTGTGTCTCCATAGGAAGCACCGGTCCTGTTTGTAAAGAAGAAGGACGGAACTATGCGCATGTGCATAGATTATCGTCAGTTGAATAAGCTGACCATCAAGAATAAGTATCCATTGCCAAGAATAGATGACTTGTTCGATCAGCTTAAGGGGGCTGCTGTATTATCAAAGATAGATTTAAGGTCTGGATATCATCAGCTTAAGGTGAAGGAGGCTGATATCCATAAGACGGCTTTTCAAACAAGGTACGGGCATTATGAGATTTTGGTAATGCCGTTCGGATTGACAAATGCCCCAGTCGCGTTTATGGACATGATGAACCAGATTTTCCAACCCTCTTTGGACCAGTTCGTTGTTGTGTTCATAGACGATATCTTGGTGTACTCGAAGTCTGAGAATGAACATGATGAGCACCTCCGAGTTGTGTTGTAAGTGTTGAGGGAGAAGAAGCTCTACGCCAAATTCAGCAAGTGTGAATTTTGGCTTAAGGAGGTGACGTTCTTAGGACATGTGGTATCTGCTGAAGGAATAAGGGTGGATCCTCGAAAGATTGAGGCAGTGTTGGATTGGAAACCACCTAAGTCGGTGACGAAAGTTTGAAGTTTCTTAGGATTAGCGAGCTATTATAGACGGTTTGTGGAATGGTTCTCGTCGATAGCCGCGCCTCTGGCAAAGTTATTAAGGAAGGAAGTGCCTTTCATATGGACTGATAAGCAACAGGAGAGCTTTGAGAAGCTTAAAAGGGTCTTGACCGAAGCTCCGATTTTGATTCAGCCGGAGGCGAGGAAGGATTTTGTAGTGTATTATGATGCTTCCCATACAGGATTAGGAGGTGTCCTTATGCAAGACGGAAAGGTAGTTGCTTATGCGTCTCAAGAACTAAGACCACAAGAGGTTAACTACCCGACGCATGACTTGGAATTGGCGGCAGTGGTCTTTGCCCTTAAGGTATAGAGGTATTATCTTTATGGAGAAAAGTCAGTGATTTACACAGACCACAAAAGCCTTAAGTATCTGCTGACTCAGAAGGAGTTGACTCTGAGACAGCAAAGGTGGGTGGAACTATTGAAGGACTACGATTGTTCCATAGAATATCATCTAGGCAAGGCCAATGTAGTGGCGGATGCCTTAAGTCAAAAAGTTGTATCGGATCTGAGGGCGATGTTCGCACATTTGAGCTTGTATGACGATGGAAGTTTATTGGCAGAACTGCAAGTTAAGCCAACGTGGTTGAATGAAGTGAAAGAGGGACAGTTGGTGGATAAGGACCTAAGTGTTAAGTTGCGACAAGCGCAGAATAGAGAGTTGGAAAGTTATGGTGTTAATGGCGAGGGAGTATTGTGCTTCAAGGGTAAGGTCTGTATGCCAAAGGATGAGGAGCTTAGGCAAAGAATACTTTGGGAATTGCATAGTAGCCCTTATGCTATGCATCCCAGAGGTAGTAAAATGTATAGAGATTTAAGGGAACAATTTTGGTGGCCTAATCTTAAGCGGGAAGTTACCGAATATGTGGGCAAGTGTTTAACGTGTCAGCAAGTTAAGGCTGAACACCAAGTTTCGTCAGCATTGCTTCAGCTAATGCAGATTCCCCAATGGAAGTGGGAGAGAATTACCGTGGACTTCGTTAGTGGGCTTCCCCTTACGCCCACTAAGAAGGACTCGGTATGGGTGATAGTGGACCGGCTGACAAAGTCCGTGCATTTCTTACCTGTACGAGTTGATTATTCATTATAGAAATTGGCAAAGTTATATGTGGCAGAGATTGTAAGGTTACATGGAGTGCCGATGTCAATTATCTCGGATAGGGATCCGAGGTTCACGTCTCGATTTTGGAAGGCACTACATCAGGCTTTAGGTACTAGATTGGATTTCAGTACGACTTTCCATCCACAGTCGGGCGGCCAATCTGAACGAGTAATCTAAGTGCTAGAGGATATGCTAAAAGGCTGTGTGATAGACTTCAAAGGAAGTTGGGAAGAGTATTTACCTCTAGCGGAATTTGCATACAATAACAGCTATCAAACTAGTATTCGTATGGCACTGTATGAAGCGTTGTATGGACGAAAGTGTCGCACTCCTACATGTTGGACGGAAGTAGGAGAATGACGAATTTTGGGTCCAGAGTTAGTAGCAAAATCTGAGGAGAAGGTTAGTGTGATTTGGGCACAATTAAAAGAGGCATCTGATAGACAGAAGTCATACACAGATCTCAAACGGAAGGAAATAGAATTTGATGTGGGAGATCAAGTGTTCCTTAAAGTATAGCCTTGGAAGAAGGTGATGAGATTTGGTAGAAAAAGGAAGCTAAGTCCAAGGTTCATAGGACTCTATCGGGTATTGAAGCGAATCAGACCGATGGCATACCAATTAGAGTTGCCTCCGGAATTGAAGCAGATGCACGACGTATTCCATGTTTCCATGCTATGTCGATACCGATCGGATCCATCTCACGTAGTTTCGATTGAAGAGGTGGAGCTAAGGCCAGACCTGTCCTACGAGGAAGAGCCGATTCAGATTCTGGAACGAGATGTGAAAATGCTACGAAGGAAATCGGTCCCTTTGGTCAAGGTGTTGTGGCGAAATCATGGATCGGAGGAAGCTTCGTGGGAGCCGAAAGAAGCAATACGACAATAATACCCCCACCTATTCTAGCCAGGTAATTTCAAGGACGAAATTATTTTAAGGGGATAGAACTGTAATATCCCAGATTAGGGCTTATGCACTATTGCTAAATTATATGAAATAGCATGCTTGAGTATGTTGTGAATGTGTATTGTGAAATTTGTGAACCTTAGTGAGTAGGTGAACGCTTTAGAAATTATTTAAATTTAAGTCTAAAAGAGGGAGTTAAGCATGATAGGCCTTAAGAAAATAAATAGGGGAAATAAGACACACAATTGGGCTTGGAAAAGTGGCCCGGAGGCACCACTTAGGGCCTCTGGGAATGACGCCACAAGCAGGGAAGATGGGCCAAGGTTCGAGTCACAAGGGAAGCAAATAAAGCTTTAATTTTTGACAAAAGAAGTAGAGATGGACGGCATAGGGAGACTGAGGAAAGAGTTTGAGATGAAGTCTAGTTCTTTTAGGAATTTCGGCAAGGGTAGGAGAATAAGTGTTGGCCGGCCAAGGGACTCTAGGTAGACTAATTTCGGCAGAAAGGGGAAAAGGGTGGCTATTCTTCATTTTTTTCTTTTCCTCTGTCGAATTCTCTCTGCCAATTATTCTTTTTTTTTCCTTTTTTGATTCTCCAAAAGCCAAACATTGAACATCAACCTATTCTTCTTCTTTTTTGCAAAATCAATCAAAGCCGAAACCTCTCCCTAAAATAATCATTTCCGATTCTTCCTAAAGCTCATATCTCTCTCTCTCTTTTCCTCCTTGAAACCGATTACTCCATTAAAACCCAAAAGTCGAAATCTTTTGAGCACTACCTAGCCTTCATAGCCGAATCTTTGAGGGGCTTCAAGAAAAGGTGATGTCGACTTTTGTATTAAGGGTAAGGGCCAATTGTCATTCGGTTTCCATTCTTTTCCTTAAACTAGGAATCTAACCCTACTAATGTCTTTGACCGAAACCATGAAGGACTCTTTTGGGATTTGTCTCTTGTCGACTTTAAGGAAGGATATTCGGGATTTTAAAGATTCAAGGTAAGACATGTGTATATTCGTCCAAGGGCTATCTACTTGCGATTTAATGTTAGAATCGGATCTAACATATGTGTATAGGTATTTCGACAACTCCATAACCAAGTGGTGTTTTTAGGATTTGAGAATCGTAAGGTAAGTGTACTTACACATTCGGCCAAGGCCATGTTTGGTGCTATAAATCTATTTCTTAATTATTCAAAAGCTGGAAACTAACCCCTTAAGTGATCTAATGCTAACCGATTACAAGGTAGAAGGATTTCAACGTTTCGAGATTTGATTAGTAGTAGAATCGGCACCAAGGTAAGTTTTGAGTTATAATCCTAGAAGGATTTGTATAGCCGAATGGCTCTTTACTAATATGAATAGGATTGGCCGAATATAGGCATTAAAGATCTAAAGCAGTAGATTGGATTTTCGGGATTTGGAGTGAATTACTAAGTAAATCAGGTGTGTACCCCACACTAAATCTCGATAGATTTACGGTTTTAATTTATTATATGTGTTAATATGAAAGCCTAAGAATATGGCTAAGTTACCATGCGATGGTACAAAGTACTCAGGTACGTTTTCCTACTCCTACTCGGAATATAAAATGATCTATCATGGCACATAAGTGCGACATATAAAAATGTGAATAAAGACATAAGGCATAACATTTGCATGTTTTGTATGACATGGGGCATATGGGTGATATGAAAAGGGGAAGTGAATTGGTGGTTATATACCCCAATAAGTGAATGTGGTGACTTATGTCATAATTATGTGAATGTGGTGACTCATGTCACATTATAAGAATGTGGTGACTTATGTCACGATTTTATATCTGATGGCTATGCCACAAAATTATAAGGGCGATGAGCACGTCGACTACAGTGACTGCCTTCGCTGGTGTGTAGCGGATGGAGGGTTGACTTAGTAGTCCCCACGGTGTGACGGTTGGTATGGGTGATTTGTAGCGGATGGATATCTAGGTTTGGGTTCGGGATTGCATCATTATTATATATGATATTATGTATAATTTGACATGCCTGAATTTATTTGAGTTTTGGTGTTGGTTGTACACATTGAGTCTGTTTGACTCACCCCTTGTGGGACTATTTTTCAGGTGATGATAGTGATGGACCGGGTCGGTAGGAGCTCAAGGGTGGCCATGCAAAGCTCAGAGACTTCTTATTTTTATTTATGTTTAAGTTTTAAATTACTCCGAGTTTTTATTTGATGTAATAGGGCCAAAGTGTTAGATTGTTCATGCATGTTTTCAAATTACTTAGTACCATATGAATATTATCCAATTAAAGTTAAAAGTATAATTTTTCTTAAGTATGAATATCAAATGTTTTGACACCTAATCAACATGGGTTTTAAAGCTTTGAGCCCAACCCAAATCAAGCGATTTCAAAAACTCACAAATTTTAGCAAAGTTTAAATAAGATTTGAATTATTTTTCCTAGGAGCATACCAGATCCGGTCAGGGCTTGTGGGCCGGGTTTGGGGTGTTTCATTATTAGAAAACTTAAGAGTCCAAAAAAAAAGGACAAGAATTTAAATTGAGATTAAAGTTGAAAACAATCCGAAACAATCATACCAAAATTAGAAATATAAAAGCTTCGAGTTGATAATGCATTCCAAGCTTGAATGCAAACCATATCTAAAAGAATATTGCCAATATGCATTGAAAGGAGCCAAAATTATACCTCCCTAATAGTAAAATTTTCAACCATATCCTTGGTTTGACATGCTTGGTAACATACCTAACAAACATACCTCTTGCATTACGAATGATAGTGGATAATCTTGAAACGTTCTCCTCACTAAAACATGCAACATCAGTATTACATTTCAACATTCCCATTGGTGATTTAGATCGACCTAAGATAACATTTCCATGAGAAAAAGTTGGCATTTGAATGTTGTCAAACATTTGTTGGCTTGGGGACTTAAGTTGCAATTAGCCAAAGGTTCAAAATAGCAATTAGACCTTGTCAAAGTGAGTGTCGCGGATGATATTAGTATATGTTAATTAATTAAGGTAATTAAGGTAAAAACATAATTAATTACATTAATTAACCTTTAAACTAAGTATATATAATAAATTTTAGTGAAAGATGACATATTCATCATCTTTTTAAATCCAATGATGGCCATCGAAGAAAAAACCAAGCTTTCAAAATTTTTTATTCAACCATAATTTGGTAAGCTAATTCAAGTACTTTTCTTGTAATTTTTATAAATTTGAGGTTTTGAGAGCTTGATTTAGCTAGACCATGTACCAATTTGTAAAAATGTTAGAGTTTTGAAGTTTTCATTGTTGAGAATTGAATGAAATTGGTGTGAAATTGTTATAAGTTAAACTTAGATTAAGAAAAAGGACTAAATTGTTAAAGTTAATTGTTAGTTTAGTACATTAGGGACCAAATTGAATAAAATGTAAAAATGTCATGAAATTGTAGCAGGAATAGGAAATAGGAGGTCCTAATGAGTAATTATGAAATTGAATTTCAATCCAAACCTTTAGATTGAAAGTTATGTTTGTATAGAGTTTAGGGACTAAATTGAATAAAATTGAAAATATGCTTGATTTTGTAATGGATTTCAATTTGAACTGAATTTGATTGTATTATGTGTTTATGATCTTATTAAGCTAACACTGACATGGAACTGTCGAGAAGGAAAGGAAAATCGAAAGTCATAGACAAGTAGCTTGGAAATTCAATTTGTATTTGTATGATTCAGGAACAATTTATGTTCTGCATGTTCATGTCATTTTGCATTATATAGTTTTGAGGTGAGTTATTGATGTTTATTTGAGTTAAATTGATATGGTTAAGATTGATTATTGAGATAGAGACTAAATTGAATAAAATAGAAGTTTCTTGATTTGATTGATATTTGATAATTGACATGAAATTGAGTTAAAACATGTTGTATTATATGATGAATTGATGATTAATTAGAAATGATAAAGTATGATTTGAACTGCTTATAATGACTCGAAAATTTGGTAACCCTATTAGTTGTTTAGACTGAGTCAAAAATGTTAGCATGCCATAGGGTCAGATTATCGATTTAAAATCATCGTTGCCAGGCAACCCGAGGTGGTAGATTGTACATATAGAGTCATCATTTTCAGGCAACCTGGGGTGATAGATTGATCAAATTGAGAAAACCATTGTTATTAGACAATTCGGGATGATAGTATGTACATGTATAACATCATCATTTTCGGACAACTCAGGGTGGCAAATTCGCATAACTATTTTGAGTCTGTGTTTAGTTAATGGGTTTATAAACAAATGAATTGATTAAATGATATGTGAATTAGTAAATGAAATTGAAATACAATATGCAACAGTGTGTGAAATGAATTGGAAACGAGTAGTGGGAGCCGAATTAGTATGAAAAAGCCAATAGTCTCGAAAATAGTTGAAATGCATACATGGAATTGGATATGTATAAGTGTAATTGTTGATGTTAATAGATGAATAACCTTAAGTACTTATAATGGTATTATGAATTGAATTGGTAGCTTGTAAAGGAATGGTAATTGACAATTTGGTATGCATATAATATGAGTTAGTGTAGTTAAATTGATTTTACGTATGTTATACTATATTGGAAATTTTTAGCAAAAAGTTTTATGTAAATTGGCTATAATGCAAACTAGATTTGAATGTATGCATATGCTTTAAATTTGTAATTGTTTTAGCTTGAACCATGGAAATACCACTAAGCATATTTACTTAGCATACGATTTTTTCTCAACGCACAAGTAAATTAGATTCCTGATAGTTCGTTGAATAAGGAATTGTAATTCATAATTTGATAATTGAGTATTGCAAATGTTGCTTGGATGTGGGAGATGGATGTGCGAAATAGTTAATTGAAATTGTAGGTTGATGTTAATTAATATTTTGTAGAAACAGTTTGTCATGTTGCGACATCAAGCATATGTCGTTACAACAAGATTAGGCCACCATGCCACGACGCGACGTTGAGCATGGGACATTGAGACAAGACCTAGTCAGTATATTGTATCACAATGAGGAACCCCTTAACGTCATGACGTCAACCTGGAATTTTGAAAATATTATAGTTTTGTCCTATCCAATCTTTGGTTTAACAATAAAGCTTTTGTAAGCTCATATAAACTCAGGAATGAATGCTAAATGTTTTATATACCAATTTAACTTGTATTAGGATAGTTTTATGTTGTAATTGAACTGTGAATAGATCGTAGTTGATCAGGCAACGAATGTGTCACCTTGTAACTCGAACCCAATGATAGGGTCGAGTATAGGGTGTTATATTTTGTAGTATCAAAGTTATAAGTTTAGCAAATTATCGGACTAAATCAAGCTCAAAATTGAGTCTAGAAGTGCATGCCAAAGTCAAGTTGAGTCTAGGTGGGATTTGGATCTTACTTATAAATTTCTTCCGTTTTATAGCTGAAAATGTTAGAAGAATCGAGAAATGATGCTAGAGATGATATTTATAGCAGAGAATGCTTTGGTAATATTTCTGGTTAATAGTTTGATTTAAATTAGGTCTAGTTGATGCCTTTATTTACTCTTTTCCTTTTAGTGGTTTTGATTTGTTATTCACCAATTAAGTTTGTGAGATGTTATTCACTTTCAAGCCATTTAATACATATAAAGGCAAAGTGAACAATTTTAAGTAATTCACTATGTTTTTTAAATGTAAAGGGACAAAACTATTAGTTTACAAGTAAAAGGATTAAAATGAACTTCTCAGTATAGTAGAGGGACCTCTGTTATATTTTAACCCAAAATCTTACTATAATAATTTGAGAGTAAAAAATTGAATGCGAAAATTTGCTTTTGAGATTATTAAAAGAAAAAATAAATTAGCTCTTAATAGAATATATTATTTTTAGACTATTTTTAAAATTGTTGGAGGAAGTGATTAAATCGATTTTTCTTAAAATAAAAATCTTAGTAGTTTGAAGTTAAATTGATGATTTTCATGGTTAAATTTTTTCAGATATTCTAACCTAATTATTCGTAAATTTTAGTTATTGTGACCCATTTTCTCAAGTACTTGAAGAATTTAATTTAAGAAAATCACATGCAAATTTTTAAACAACCAATATTTGTTGGCTTTTATTTAGTGGGTTTCGTATAATATATAGAGATATAATTAAGCCAAAAATCAATTACTTTAATTTAAAATATTTAAGATATTTACTTTAATATTTATTAGGTTACCTGATAAATGTATTGGATTAAAAGTTGATCATTATAAATTGATTTCCTCTTTATCTGTAACACCCCAAACCCGGCCCAAACACCACGACTGGATCTGATAAGTCACTAAGAAGATTTAGTATAACATGTCGCATTTTTGGAAAATATTTGTCGGGTTTAAACATGTATTCCGAAAAACTTAATGATTTGATAATTTATAAAAGATATAAATTTTATAAGATGGCTTTATGAATTAAAAACCGAAATTTAATACATGTCTTAGTTTAATTAAAACGTAAAATCTACATGTCTATTAATAATAAAAGCCCAAAATAGAACCGAAACAAAATATAAAGCTAGTGGCCCATGGCCTTATTACAATAAAATATAAAACCCACTAATTAAAAATATTAAAAATTGAATAAACTAAGTAAAGTCTTTTGCTGAAACAAAATAATCTCTCGCATGGCCACCTTGCGCTCCTCTCCAGCCCGGTCCGATGCACTAAGTGCTACCTAAAAAATGTTAAATAATAAGGTGAGTCGCGAGACTCAGTGTGCAACCCTTGTGCACCATCAGATTGGGCCTTAGGCCCCTGAGCAGAATAATGAGCATAATATATCGGAAAATATGCAAAGCCCAACCCAATCCTAGGTTTCCATCTGCTACACACCACCCTTACCTGCCATTCACCAGTGGGGATTTCTACAATCAACCCACACCGCTACACACCATCAGATCATGGCAAAAAGCCACTACAACAGATCATGGCATAAGCCACTACAACAGATCATGACATAAGCCACTACAATAGATCATGGCATAAGCCACTACAACAGATCATGGCATAAGCCACTACAGTAGAACACTTCCCCTTTCATTAATCACCCAACCCCATGCAATCACAGAAACTAGCATACATGTTTTATCACATCAAATCAACAGAACCATTCACTTTAGAATGACAAAGATCATTAACCTGGTGATTCGCCTTTACCCTCCTAGAGTTTCAACCATTATGCCGGGATTTCGGCTTTTAACAGAATATAGCAGATTTATATACATGCATTAACAAACAATCTAGATGGTGTGAAAAGTTACACACCTGATAATGCGTAGTACTACTCTCTATGTCGATACCCTCGCTAATCTGATCTACTGCACTTTGTCTACAACCTTGCTCAAAAGCTGAAAGAACGCAAGGATAAGGCCTCTCCTATATTCGGCCAAGGTTAGTGCTTTACCCGAGTCATGCATTTAAATTAACAGATCTCCTTACCTTATAATCCCGAAAGTAATTCGATCCAAGTGCTACTGAACTCTGGCTTAGAAATCTAAGCGATTGGACCCCCTTTAAATCCCGGAATGCCGCAAATGAGAGAAAACACCCAATTAGTTAACCATATAGCTATTCGGCTAAGATATCTAAAAGCCGAAAAAAGATTGAAATCTCACGAATTGACACTTACCTTTACAAATGGTTTTGGCTACCCCTTGCAGGAAGATTCGGCAATCACAGCAGAAGATTGAAGCGAAGAAGATTAGAGATCTAAGAATTTTGGCTTTTAAGAAAATCCCGAAAAAAGATGAGCAAGAGGAAGATTTCAGCTACAAGAACAAACAAGAGTGTAGTTTCGGCTTTTAGTGAATGGGAGAAGAATAACAATGGAGATCAAAAGATTCGGCTAATAGGAAATTTCAAAGAAAGAAGAAATGGTGAAGGAGGTGGTGATTTTTGGCATTTTGAAAGAAAGTTGACAGAAATTGTGGAGGGAGAGACTGAGAATTTCGGTACAAAGAATGAAGAAAAAGTAGGGTTCAAATGCCAAAATTGATGAGCTATTCCTCTATTTATAGAAAATTGGCACTCCTATGGCTATTAGAAACCGATTTCTTTACTCCTCTAGGTGATGGAATTTCACCAACTCGCTCTCGAGAGATAGCCCTAATTTTTCTCCTTTTATCTTCCATATTATCAACTATATTATCTACATTATCCCATTCACATAAATCCTCCTATTTTTTTGAGCCTTGTAGCCGTCCACTCAACCTAACCCTAATGCTAAAAATTAGCTAATTTGAATCCAAGGAATTAGGCTCCTTGAAACTTAAATTTGGGCCCCTAACTCCCTGGTGTAGCGTCACCTTCTTGTTCCCTAAGTGGCGCTCCTGACCACTGGGCCACAGGCCCATTTTGATATTTTAAACACAGGTACTACCTTTTAGGTCCTATAATGCCCAAATAGAAAATTTTAATCAAGGCCTTTGCCTAAGCCTGAGCCCAATTTAGACCCTTAACAGTTAAATTAACACTTTAAACATATACACACACTAAAGACATAGGCCCAAAAATTCAGGATGTTACAGTTCTACGCTCCTTCTCGAAATTTCCAATTAACTAGTAATCATACTACCTAAGTCTCACCACTATGCTTTCGCTGCGCACTCTAATTCTAAAGCCAAGATAAACACTTAGTATACTATGGTAAGATACGCACCATTATTTGCATCTGGAGCGTATACATCCCCTTGGCGATGTGCTACATAGACTAAAGCTGGCTGCCTCACCTCAGCATAACCTGTACCTCTACATGATGCTCCACGACTGCGTTCATTACCAACATCGTCCCTAGCTTGTCCACGGCCCTTTGGTGGTTGCTGACCACCTCTCCTTACCTGATCAAAACCTCGTGCCGCGGGCTGTGCCTACTCCACCTGTGGACAGTCCTTAATCATATGCTCCATGGATCCACACCTAAAGCATCGACCGATTCTCCATCTATACTCTGCATAATGCACCTTCCCACACGAAGGACATGACCGATTCTGACTCGTCGAAGCACAAGCTGGCCCATCAGACCTAGGCCTTTTCTAAAAATTCTCGATGATTCCGACGACCCAAAATTCCTCTTATTCCTATTCCTATCCTTATCCTTGTTCTGTTTCTCAGTTTGCTTAACCTCCTCAGATATCTTAGCTTTCTCAACCAAAACCGTAAAGTCCCTTTCTCACTGCGGTGCTACTAATACACTCAGCTCATCCCTTAATCAATCCTTGAACTGTACGCAACGCTCATAGTCAGTCACCACAATCCCCCGAGCATAACGGCTCAACCGTAGAAACTCTGCCTCGTATTCAGATACAGACTTACTTCCCTGTACCAAGTTCAGGAATGCCTTTCTCTGTGCATCCACATAACTAGCCCCGATGTATCTTCCTTGAAACGACTCTTTAAAGAAGTCCCAATCAATACGGTCTGCAGAAGAACCCTCCTTCACCGTGAGCCACCACTGGTAGGCCTCGTCTCGAAGAAGAGACACAACCGCCTTCAACTTCTCCTCCACGGTGAAGTCAAGGTCATCCATTATGCGCTCGATTGCCTCTAACCAATACTCACCGTGTTAGGCGCCACTTGAAACTCCCTAAACATCTCCGTTTGTTGGCTCGAGTCGTTCGCATACGCACTTCGAGCTCTGAACCCGTGCCTACTCCAACCACTCTTTCAAGGACCCATGCACATCGCTCGAGACATCGCATCATCTCCACCCGTTTGGTCCTAAAATTCCCCCTCTACAGCTGGCAGATCCAGCATCTCATTTCCTAACCTGTGGCCAGACCCTACTGGTTTGGACACGATCATCCTGCCCCTACCATGACCACGCGGCAGACGTCCTTGACCCCTTGTACTCATTCTTTCGATCGACATTTATCTGATTACAAATTTTATGATTTATTAGTTTTTCTTCCATTGATTAACCATGAACAGTCTTATGAACAGTAGCTTTAAGAGTGGTACTTTCGAATTCGCAACATGTCTCGGAATTCAGTCTCAAGTTTACTGCTCTAATTTAGAGAATCTCATACATTCACAATCAGCATACAGAGGCATTCACAAACCTACGTTCATCACCTAGGGGTATTTTTGTCATTTCACTACCCAAGGGTATTTTTGTAATTTTAACCTATAGGGGTATTTTTGTAATCTTCCAAAATAAGGTTTCGGGTGATTTTGTGAAATAAGGGTATTTTGGTAATTTTGCAATCCAGGGGTATTTCAGTAATTTTGTAAATTAGAGGTGTTTTAGGCATTTTACAATCAGGGGTACCTTGGTTATTTTACAAGTCAGGGTAATTCGATAATTTTTCAAAACTAGAGGTTATTTTAGTAATTTTACAAAATAAGGTAGCTGGTCCCTTTCGGGTTTTAATTATAAATTTTGGCCCGTCAACAAGTCCTCATGCCTAAGGGGAACAGTCACTACGCACCAGGTAGGATTCCAGCGAAGAGGAGGTGAGTCACTAGGATTGCTTAAATACCAAGCTCTCCCTGTATCAACTCCTAGACATGCGTATGCCTGTTGCCACACCCTAACACGACGACTGGTTCACAGGATTTGTTTCGATAGATTAAGTCTTATGAAATTTAAAAAGTTGTTTGAGCTAAGCCTATAGTCCATCAAAGTCTAATTAGACTAATCTACGCCCCATACAGCCCATCAAGCCCACATATATACCACACAATGGTTCAGAATACTTACCTGACGGACTTAGGCTGGAGATGCAGGTGCCATGCCGAGAAAACAACCCTGTACTATTTATAAACATGCATGTTTCTAAAACCCATCTTTAGAAAACATTTTGAGACCAAAAACCCCCAAAGCCGAGTTTTGAACCGGGCTCTAATACAAATTTGTAACACCCTAAACCCAGCCCAAACACCACGACCGAATCTGGCATGTCACTAAGAAGATTTAGTGTAACATGTCACATTTTTGGAAAACATCTGTCGGGTTTAAACATGTATTCCAGAAAACTTAATGATTTGATAATTTATAAAAGATATAAATTTTATAAGATGCCTTTATGAATTAAAACCTGAAATTTAATACATGTCTTAGTTTAATTAAAACGTAAAATTTACATGGCTATTAATAATAAAAGCCCAAAATAGAACCGAAACAAAATATAAAGCTAGTGGCCCATGGCCTTATTATAATAAAATATAAAACCCACTAATTAAAAATAATAAAAATTGAATAAACTATGTAAAGTCTTTCGCTGAAACAAAATAATCTCTCGCATGGCCACCTTGCGCTCCTCTCCAGCCCGGTTCGATGCACTAGGTTCTACCTGAAAAATGATAAATAATAGGGTGAGTCGCGAGACTCAATGTGCAACCCTTGTGCACCATCAGATTGGGCCTTAGGCCCACAGAACAGATAACAGAGCATAATATATCAGAAAATATGCAAAGCCTGACCCAATCCTAGGTTTCCATCCGCTACACACCACCCTTACCTACCATTCACCAGTGGGAATTTCTACAATCAACCCACACCACTACACACCATCAGATCATGGCAAAAAGCCACTACAACAGATCATGGCATAAGCCACTACAACAGATCATGGCATAAGCCACTACAATAGATCATGACATAAGCCACTACATCAGATCATGGCATAAGCCACTACAACAGATCATGGCATAAGCCACTACAGCAGAACACTTCCTCTTTCATTAATCACCCAACCCCATGCAATCACAGAAACTGGCATACATGTTTATCACATCAAATCAACAGAACCATTCACTTTAGAATGACAAAGATCACCAACCTGGCGATTCGCCTTTACCCTCCTCGGGTTTCAACCATTATGCCAGGATTTTGGCTTTTAATAGAATATAGCAGATTTATATACATGCATTAACAAACAATCTAGATGGTGTGAAAAGTTACACACCTGATAACGTGTAGTACTACTCTCTATGTCTATACCCTTGCTAATCTGATCTACTGCCCCTTGTCTACAACCTTGCTCAAAAGCAGGAAGAACGCAAGGATAAGGCCTCTCCTATATTCGGCCAAGGTTAGTGCTTTACCCGATTCATACATTTAAATTAACAGATCTCCTTACCTTAAAATCCCAAAAGTAATTCGATCCGAGTGCTACTGAACTCTGGCTTAAAAATCTAAGCGATTGGACCCCCTTCAAATCTCGGAATGCCGCAAATGAGAGAAAACACCGATTAGTTAACCATATAGCCATTACTTAAGATCTCTAAAAGCGGAAAAAGATTGAAATCTCACGAATTGACACTTACCTTTACAAATGGTTTCGGCTACCCCTTACAGGAAGATTCGGCAATCACAGCAGAAGATCGAAGCGTAGAAGATTAGAGATCTAAGAATTTTAGCTTTTAGGAAAATCCCAAAAAAGATGAACAAGAGGAAGATTTCGGCTACAAGAACAACCATGAGTGTAGTTTCAGCTTTTAGCAAATGGGAGAAGAATAACAATAGAGATTAGAAGATTCGACTAATACGAAATTTCAAAGAAAGAAGAAGGGGTAAAGGAGGTGGTGATTTTCGGCTTTTTGAAAGAAAGTTGACAGAAATTGTAGAGGGAGAGACTGAGAATTTCGGCACAAAGAATGAAGAAAAAGTAAGGTTCAAATGCCAAAATTGATGAGCTATTCCCCCTATTTATAGAAAATTCAGCACCCCCTTATGGCTATTAGAAACTGATTTCTTTACTCCTCTAGGTGATGGAATTTGGCCAATTGCTCTCGTGAGATAGCCCTAGTTTTCTCTTTTATCTTCCATATTATCAACTATATTATCTACATTATCTCATTCACATAAACCCTCCTATTTTTTTGAGCCTTATAGCCGTCCACTCTACCTAACCCTAATGCTGAAAATTAGCTAACTTGAATCCAAGGAATTGGGCTCTTTGAAACTTAAATTTGGGCCGCTAACTCCCTGGTGTGGCGTCACCTCCTTGTTCCCTAAGTGGCACTACTGACCACTGGGCCACAAGCCCATTTTAAAATTTTAAACACAGGTCTTACCTTTTAAGTCCTATAATGCCCAAACAGAAAATTTTAATCGAGGCCTTTGCCTAAGCCTGAGCCCAATTTAGACCTTTAACAGTTAAGTTAACACTTTAAACATATACACACACTAAACGCATAGGCTCAAAAATTCAGGATGTTACATTATCTGTTAGGTTACACACATACACAAATTAATAGAAACTTATAGCCTCCATCATTAAGCTTGTGTAACAAAAGGGAAAATATCAAGAAGGTGAAATCAATTTATCATGGTGTTCTTCAAATCTAATAGATGGCTCTAATTCTCCCTTAGATAATTCTATATATTTTGTGAAAATCATATTATATTAGAATGATTTATTATGCAATATTAGGTTTTGATCCTAGAATTATCAATAATACAACATTATGTTTATTTTTTTGAAACCGTGTCATTCAAATACCAAACAAAAATTTTCACCACTTGTAACATCCGAAAATTTGAATTTTGATATGTTGCTTTAATTTGGTGCTTAACTAGTGAAATAATTCAATGTGTGTGTCTATATAGTCTCGAGAAGGCTCGGGAATTATTTGGTTTTGGAATAATTTTTGGTAATTAGTACTTTAAATGAAGTGGAACGAGTGACCTTTAAGCTTAAGGTAATTAAGAGGTAAAAGTTAGCATAAGATGAGCAAGTAGTAAAGAGGAGTTGGCGCTATATGAGTATCTTGAGGGAAGAGGTTTGAATCCCTTAATGTGCATGTAAATTTTTATTAAATTTTTGCTCTTCCCTAGCATGTGTCGGCCAAGCTCTATTTTAGGTAGGTTGGACTTTTAGTTTTATGGCAAGGTGGCTAATGGATTAAGGCAAGAAGTGAAGATGAGGAAAAGAATCTTATGGAAAAGGCATGTAAGGGGGACATAAGGCATGAAACAAGGAGATGTTTTGGAAACTTTGGGGTGGCTAAATTTTGACTTTTGGCCAATGTACATGGACGGTTTTGGGGATAGAAGGGTTGGTAGAATATTAAAAGGGATTAGGAGATAGTTGGTAAAATTCTTTAGCAAATTGTGCACCAATTTCCTTTCTCTCCAAAATCTCTCTCTCTCTAGCTGAATGTGTCTTGTGCATAGGTAAAATTTTGCTTTAGTTTTGGTTATTATTGACCAAATTGGTATTATTTTCTTTTCTTCTCAAGCTCTTTTCCTCTTTATGCCGAAACTATACAACCATTGAAGGGAGCATTTTTCTTTCATATTGTTCTTTTTCTTGCTTGGCCGATTGTACACAAATCTCAAAACTTCTTTTTTGTTCATTCTCCATCTTTGAAAACCGAAACATAAACATCTTATCTCCTACTTCTTTTCTTCTTTACTTTTACAAAAAAACTCACAAACATCTCTCTCCCTAATTCTTCACCATGGCCGAATGTCATTAAGCACCATCTCCTTCAATTTTTCCTCCATAGTTGAACCTCCTACTTCACACATATTTCTTCTCAATCATTCTTTATACTCACGTTTTGATCAATCGGTAAGAGTTCTTCACGGTTTTCACAATCACCCTTATTTATTAAGAAGATTAACAGTATGGAAAGGAGTAATCGATTCTTGTATATAGGGATTTATTCGTGGATCATTTGGAACCTCGTGGTAAGCTTATCTCTACCATTTTGTTAAGTCCATACTTTAGTACATTATCGATTTACTAAGGCTCTAACAAATGGAAGCCCGTAGTGACGATTTGAAAGGGAAATCTAAAGGTGATTCCAAAAGGAGTGGTTTGGCATTCACAACGCCTAGATTCAAACGAAGGTCCGTTTCGACGATCCGGGGTTTTCCACCAGGTTGTGGACCCTTATCTGGTGAGGATAAACTATTCGAGGTTGTTCGTAGTTTGGAGCCTTTAGCGGTTCGGGGTTTTCCAACGAGTTGTGAACCGTCAGTCGGGGGAAACTGGTAAATCATAGTTATTTGTGATTTCGAGGGTAAAAAAAATCCTGGACCGTTTATCTTAGAATAAATTACTATAAGTGTTAATGATCTAATCAAGTGTTAAAAATATTCTAGGTGTTGTCGGTCAAGAAGGTGTAGTGCTCACCGTAATCAGGTGTGTAATCTCACACCGTATTTCATGGGTTAGATAACTATATCGTATTAATTGCTTGATTAAATCACAAGTTAATGAAATCGAGTAAAATGGCATATTTATCACTTTAGTAGTAAAGACTTTGAAATCGGTGTTAAGACTATGAAAATTACAAAATTGCCCTCAATAGGCCAAATTGATAAAAGTGACTATATGGGCCAATTATGATATTTGTTAAATGGGCCAATTGTGATATTTGTTAAATGGGCCAATTGTGATATTTGTTAAATGGGCCAATTGCAATACTTGTTAAATGGGCCAAATGTGATATTTGTTAAATGGGCCAATTGTGATATTTGTTAAATAGGCCAATTGTAATACTTGTTAAATGGGTCAAATGTGATATTTGTTAAATGGGCCAATTGTGATATTTGTTAACTGGGCCAATTGTGATACTTGTTAAATAGGCCAAATGTGATATTTGTTAAATGGGCCAATTGTGATATTTGTTAAATGGGCCAAATGTGTTATTTGGTAAATGCATACTATATGTACATGATTTGCATTGGTTGGGATTTTGATGAAGAGAAGTTCTAGTAGCTTTGCTTCATAATTCTGATGGCTTCATGCCCAGTTAAATATATGGCTTCATGCCCAGTTAAATATATGGCTTTATGCCCAGTTTGATTTATGGCTTAAATGCCCAGTTTGGTGTGTTGGCGGGGTGGGTGACTAAAGCTCCCCACAGGTGTGCTGATTGGTTCAGGTGGCGTGTAGCAGATGGAAATTAGGTTGGGATGGGAACTTGCATATCACATGCATAATATATGTTATTATTGTTATCGTAAATGGGCTTAGGCCCATTTAATTACTTAATGAGATATTGGCCCAGTGGACTATGGCAAGTGGGTTACACACTGAGGTTTAAGTAACTCACCCCGTTTACCTTACTCTTCTCAGGTAATGATCAGTGATGGAGGCTTGGGCCGAGGACGACTCAGTGGAGGCCATACTACGAATAATGGTTATTTGAACTTTAGATTTCTTTTAAGTATTTTTAAGTAATTTGATATTTTAAATTAAGTTGTAATAAGGCCTTTCGATTATTTTAACTTTATTATTAGGATGGTTTATTTTTCTTAAATTGTTTTTAAAAGAAAATTTTTTGGAAAACTTAATTAAGGATTTCTAAAATCAATTAAGAATGAATATTTTATAAACATTTACAAATATTTCAAAGATAGATATTCTCTCTCGAAACCTCGATACCATTTTCAAAGGACTTAGTTCTTCCTTTTAAATTTTCAATATCGTTTACAAAAGCCATGATTTCAAAAGATTAGTAGTTCAATTTTATCAATTTATCAAATCAAACTTGATTTTTTTTTTCTTTTCTTTTTTGGTTTTAATGAATCAACTTTTTAGTACGAATAAAAAGGATTAACATGTTTTACTCATGTGACATGCCAAATCCACTCGTAACGCATAGGCTGGGTTTGGGGTGTTACATTTTATGGTATCAGAGCCCGGTTCAAAACTCGATTGTGGTTTGGGCTTAAAAACATTTATGGTACAAAACTGCTTTGAATTATGGAATTTATATTTTTAAAGGTAGTATGGCACCACGAGTATCCGGCACCAAGTCAAGTAAGTGTATGTGAATAGAATAATTTGTGCTTTGTATGTTAAGGAATTATCAATGGAAGGTGTTAGAATAGTGAAAGAATATTCATATGTCTTTCCCGAGGACCTTCCGGGTTTACCTCCAGACCGGGAAGTAGAGTTTGGCATTGAGCTTTTGCCTGGAACGCCTCCGGTGTCCATTGCTTCTTATAGAATGGCGTTGAAGGAGTTAGCGGAGCTTAAGGCTCAAATTCAAAAATTGTTAGATCGAGGATTCATTCAACTGAGTGTGTTTTCGTGAGGAGCGCCGATCTTATTTGTCAAGAAAAAGGATGGGTCGATGCGTATGTGCATTGATTATAGGCAGTCGAATAAATTGACGATCAAGAATAGGTATCCATTGCCGAGAATCGATGACTTGTTTGATCAGTTGAGAGGAGCTTTAGTTTTTTCCAAGATAAATTTGAGATCGGGTTATCATCAACTCAAGGTTAAGGAGGCGGATATTCATGAGACGACATTTCGAACTCGTTATGGACATTATGAGTTTTTGGTGATGCCGTTTGGATTGACCAATGCACCAGTTGCATTTATGGACAAGATGAACCGAGTCTTTCAACCTTACCTAGACTGGTTCGTGGTGGTGTTCATAGATGATATCTTAGTATACTCGAGGAATGAAGAAGAGCATGACTCACATCTGCGCATAGTATTACGGATATTACAAGAAAAGCAACTTTATACTAAATTCAGTAAGTGTGAATTTTGGCTGAAAGAAGTGACTTTCTTAGGACATTTTGTGTCGGCCGAAGGAATTAGAGTTAATCCTCGGAAGGTAGAGGCTGTGTTGGATTGGAAGCCACCGAAGTCAGTGGCTGAAATTCAGAGTTTCCTAAGGTTGGTTGGTTACTATAGACATTTTGTTGAGGGGTTTTCGTTGATAGCTGCACCCCTAACTAAACTATTGAGAAAGGGAGTACCATTTGTGTGGGCAGAGAAACAACAAGAAAGTTTTGAGAAATTAAAGAAGATTCTGATGGAAGCGCCCGTACTGATTCAACCCGAGA
The DNA here is from genome assembly GCA_025506655.1 of Gossypium rotundifolium. NCBI lineage: Eukaryota > Viridiplantae > Streptophyta > Magnoliopsida > Malvales > Malvaceae > Gossypium > Gossypium rotundifolium. The sequence continues at coordinate 23,885,160 of CP106730.1, read as the reverse complement.
CTGGAAAAGAGTTTATTGTTTACTGCAATACGTCACACACGGGCTGGGATATGTGTTGATGCAAGATGGTAAAGTAGTGGCTTATGCATCTCGTCAACTAAGGCCGCATGAAGTCAATTATCCTACCCATGATTTGGAGTTGGCTACGGTGGTTTTTTCTTTGTAGATTTGGAGGCACTACCTGTACGGTGAGAAGTCGATCATTTATACGGATCATAAAAGTTTGAAGTACCTCCTTACCCAAAAGGAGTTGAAATTAAGACAGTGGAGATGGATAGAGCTATTGAAGGATTATGACTTCTCAATCGAGTATCATCCTGGAAAGGCTAACGGGGTGGCGGACGTGTTGAGCCGTAAGGTGATATCGGAGTTGAGAGCAATGTTTGCTTATCTTAGTTTCTATGAAGATGGCAGTTTGCTAGCGGAACTTCAGGTGAAGCCTATGTAACACCCCAAACCCGGTCAAAACCCTACGACCGAATTTGGTGTACCATGGGAAAGAAAACATTTTGAAAACTGATTTGTCTACTTGGTTAAAGAGAGTTCTATTATAACATTTTGAAGAAAACGTCGTTGGATCTTGTGATGTCTAAAACATGTTAAAAGTTGTTCCAGAAAAATTGGTTGCCTTATTGTTACGCCGTATTTAATACTTAGTCAGTGTACGCTTTAGAAAACAAGTATTTGTTTGGAGTTTTGAAAACACCCAATTTCGTAGTTTTACCGGCATACTTATGGAAACTTTAAGAAACAACTAAATAAAATGTCCCAAAATAATACTTAAGTGGCCTTATTACAGAACTAAAAACCCAAATTAAAGAAAATAACTAAGTCCATATAGAAAACATTAAAATAAAATGAATGCTGAGCATGGCCACCTTGAGTCCACCCCGGCTCCAAATCCACGATCTAAGGTTTATCTGTAAAATATAAAGGAAGGGGTGAGTCACCTAGACTCAGTGTGTAAACCCCCATCCCAAAAAACGTTAGGCTCTTACACAATTTCATATACAAATATGTATGTCATGCAACCCATCAACCTAGATATCCATCCATATCTCCCAAATCTACCCCTTGTGGTTCCTAACCACTGGTGGTGCCAAACCACTGGTGACCGAAGTCACAAATAAACATATGTGGTACCAAACCACTAGTGGTGCCAAACCACTGAGACATAGTCACAATATTATAATATGTGGGGCCAACCCACCGTGTGATACCAAATCACTGGTGACAGTCTGATAGATCATACTCCCCTTCCTCTCATCACCCATAACATATATTCATGTGAACAATATCAGTATGATCATGCTTAACATACATAATTATGTATACAGAATATCATGCTCCCATAGATCACAATCAACACAAGAAACCTAACAACTTACCCGGCATCCACGCCTGTTACCCATAAGGGTATTTTGGCAACCACTGCCGTCATTCCGGCTTTTAACAACACATAACATTTAACATATTAAGTAAAGAAAGTGTGTAAGAGTTACACACCTAGTTCTCGTACTAGCGCTTTTACTGCTTCTACGCTACTGCCACTCGAGACTACGACCATCGGCCTACGATTTACTTCCGATGTCAGCCCGCACCCGGATAGCCAATCTCATACTCCCGATACTGATAGTTTCTTGTATTTTGGCGTTGGGTTTATAGATTCAACCCCTCCTATCGCTTGACTGTTATTAGCGTCCATAACAACTCCTTGGTCACTAAACCATTTAAACGATGAGATCCAATTAACTAAATAATTATAACACTTAAAACAAACCCTTAGCTAATTGGTCGAATCCCGAAAGTCTTTAAGAAAGCTTCACCACCCTACCTATATTCGGCCAACACCCATATATTAAACTAACCCTTTAACCATAACCCATTAAACACCTTATGATATTCGGCCAAAAGAATAAAGAATAAGAAAGGCCATTCGGCCGAACCTACACCAACCCACCTTCGGCTTTTCCATAACTCCGCACTTTAGACTACTGCAAGAAGAGATTCTGCTTCTGACTAGAAAGTAAATCATCAATCAACACATTAGCGGGTGATTCAGTTTAGGAATAATACGAGAGAGATATCGTAGTAACAACTACAAGAAACTTACCAACTAGAGAGGAGTATTCGGCTTATGGTGCACCTTCGGGAAAACCCACCTTGCAGATTCAGCTAAGAGAGAAGAAAGTATGAATAGGGGGATTCAGCTTTTAAAAGGTTTTTGGGGAGAAGAAGAATGATGTAAAGAAGAAAATATTAGAGAGTTGCGGCAAAGAACACTTCAAAAGAGAATGGGAATTTCGGCTTGAGAGAAAAGATGAGAAAGAAAAGAACTAATGAAAGAAAGAAAAAAAATGATAATTTGGCTAATAATTTCGGTACACACTCACACACTCACAGAGTTGGAGTTTCAGCCAACTCTCCTCCTCCTGATAGTTTTTATCCATCCTGATAACTTAACCATTATCTTACCTTTAAAAGAGGCAACCTTAAAACCAACTCTTCCCTCTTAATTATCAGCATTTTATCACCAACATAAAAGAATTAAAACTCTTAAAATGTAGCTCATGTGCCGTCCTCTCCCTTCCCCTAGGAGTGCCAAATTTTGACCCACCAATTTGGCCCCAAGTGTAACACCCCAAACCCGGCCCAAACGTTTTGACCGAATTTGGTATGCTACAAAGAAAACATTTTTGAAAAATCCCTTTAAGCCGATTTAAATTTTTGATAAAAGATATTGTTTTGGTTTAAAACAGTTGAGGTGTTATGAAGAAAACATTACTTAGTGTTGTTTAATAATATATTAGGTCGAGGTTATTCTGATTCAAGTGTGCAGATGGCACAATAAAACATTTTTATTAATTTGAGAAAACATGTGTACCATTTAATATCATAAAGTAGTTTAAGCAAATTATCAAAAC